>JANVCC010000185.1:3335164-3377265 GCA_025345505.1 Todiramphus chloris collaris
GGGAGCTTTCGGTGCCCTCTCAGCGCTGGGTGGGTTTGGGTTCTCTCCCGGCACAGTGAGGGGAGCTTTCGGTGCCCTCATGGAGCTCCTGTGGATTCTTTGGGTCCCTCATGATGCCACATCGGGGTTTTCACTCCCTTCACGGTGCTGTCCGGGGTCTTTGAGTCCCCTCAGGGCATGGTGTGGGGGGTTTGGGGCCCTCGTGGCACTGCGTAGGTGTTCCAGGTTCCCTCACTGTGCCGTGTGGGTCTGGGTGATATTTTGGGGCAGATCTCTGCTCGCCACATCTCCCTGCTCCTCATCCCGCCACGCTGCTTTTCCACCGGTGCTTGGTGCTGAGCGGGATGGAGCTTTCCCTGATGGTGCTGGGATTAGGTCAGGATCAGGCCCAACAGCTCTGTGGGCGTGAAGCTGGCAAGGGAGATGAAAGCGTTTCTGCTGGAACTGACACACACCGTTTCACTGGCCTCAGCAGGTTTTGCAACACTCTTTATAGCAGAACCATGGTCCCACGGCTGGCAGTGTCTTCACTGGGGCAAGAGGTGACCCTGGAGCTGCCATCCTGAGCATCCTGAGGACAGGCTGAGGAGAGTTGGGGGTGTTCAACCTGGAGAAGGCTCCAAGGAGACCTTCCTGGGGCCTTTCAAGGCTTCAAGGGGCCTGTCAGAAAGATGGGGACAGACTTTAGCAGGGCCTGTTGGGTCAGGACAAGGGGTGATGGGTTTAAACTAAAAGAGGGAGATTTAGGATGGAGAAATGGAATTAGACTGGAGAATTAGAATAAATGTTTTGCGATGAGGGTGGTGAGAGCCTGTCCCAGGTTGCCCAGAGACGTGGTTGCTGCCCCATCCCTGGAAGCATTCCAGGTGAGGTTGGCCGGGGCTCTGAGCACCCTGCTCTAGCTGCAGATGGCCCTGCTAATCCAGGTGGGCGATCCAACCCAGGGGGGTTGGACTAGCTGAGCTTTAAAGGTCCCTTCCCACCCAAACCATTTCTATGATTCTATGATCCTCTTGTCCTCTGCAGCTTTGCAGCTCCTGGAAAACTCAAGGCAAAGCAATTGTCCCTTTCCAAATAACCCCTGCTCCCTCACCTCTCCCTAGACTCAACAGCAGAGGTGGCGGCTGTTCCCAAATGAGATGTCACCAAAAGGTGGAGGGGATCAGGGCGTTTTCACTGCCCCTCAGCAGCTCTAATGCTTGCGGCGGGAGACAAACTCCTGCTCTCCTCCCGAGAGCCCAAGGCCAGGCAATGACATATCAGAGCTGGGCTCGTGATTCCTGCTAACGCCACAAAGAACCCTTATTGTATCAGCATCTCGACGCCCCGTTAGACCAATCCCTCCCGCCTGCGTTGGACAGGCTGTTTGGAGAGCCTGGCTCCAGCGCCGCACCGGCCAGCGCATGCCTGGGAAGGCAGCGAGACCTTTCCAGCTGAAGATACGCTGGCCCGGAGCAATTCCGCCTCATCCTCGTGACTTTTGCTTTTGACGACGCGGGAAGAAAGTCACCGGTGATCTGCCGCTGGGAGCAGAGCCGCTCGGCTCGCAAAGGCCGGCTGGCGCTGGGGGCCTGCGCAGCGAACCGCGCTAGCGGGGGTGGCGGCCGCGCGGTCGCTTTGTGAGAGGGCTCCTGAAGGAGCTTGGCTGTAAATTCCCTTCTCCCCACGCTCCCTGACAGATTATCCGGAGTCATGCAAATGAAACGTTGCGTATTAGTCTGTGGCTCAAGGAGGGGGGGGGGGGGGGGGGCGGTTTCTGATGCCGGATGAGAAGCCAGACGTGGGCCTGCCCGCGAGCGAGCGGAGCTGTCACGCTGAGTTATTTCACAAGGCAAGCGGTTCTGCTGCCAGATGACGACAGCCTGTGCATTAACATTATCATAACAAACCTCACGATGGAAGAGGGCCCGCGAGCCTCGGCGTAACGCGACGGGCATCGCATCATCACCCCTGAAACGCAGCCGCTCTGGGGCAGGGGCAGAGGCAAAAGCAACCCTCTCCCTGCCCTCCCAAGCTCCCGCAGCCAGAACGAAGCAGTTCCAAGTTTTTGGTTTTGTTTTTTTTTTTTAAAGAGCAACGCAGCTTACTAAATTGCTCTGCATGTTTTGCATATTTAAACTACTGATTGAATTATTTAGACGCGTTGCAAGTGCACCCTGCAGGGAGTCTCACGGAGCAGGGTCCGGAAACAGCAGCAGGAGCGAGCACCTCTATGTCCTTGGCACCAAGCAGGCAGTAAATTGTCTGTGGCAGGCGCTGCCCGTTGAGGGTTCAGGTGGCACCCGGTGCCTTCCAGCACCCTCAGCAGTGACCTTGAAAAACAACCTGGAAAAGGTAAACAGGTCCTAACAGCAACACATGGTGAGCTGGGGGGGCCACGCAGCATCACTGGTGATGTGTCCATGAAAAGTCATTAAGCGAGAGCATTACCCTTGACCTTGGTTTTCTGATGTCTTAGAATAACGTGGCCGTGTCTTTTATCTTTTGTTTGTCTTAATTTATTGCTTCCCTTGTTAACAACATGTGACCTCACTTTTGATGACGAGCTTTTGACCGACTGGAAAAGAAATGGAGCCAGGTAGAACATCTCCCACGCATGCAGGGAGAAGGTAAGCGGTGAAGGGAAGAGAAGGAGAGCGCTCAGCAGGGTAGGGAGGAGGGAAGGAGAGACGTGTCCAACTCTGTGCAGGGCTGAGCAGGTTGTAGAGCAGCGGGAGGCTCGAGGCCGGGTGGGTGGGTGGGTGGGTGTTCAGCAAGGAGCCCCTGTGCCGAAGGAGGGCTGGGTCCGTCTCACTCCTGCTGCCTCACTGCCTGGCTGCCCTTGACTTCCCATGGTGACTTTGGCAGCTCTGCCCGGCGACCTGCTTCTCTTTGCCTCTGCCAAGGGACAGGTGTTGAGAGAGGCAGCTGCGTTTGGTGACATTAAAAGCAGGGGGAGGAAGAAGGAACCAGCCAAGCTTCTTCATTCTTGGCCGTGTCGAGGCATGCATGTGTGTGGCTTAGGAGCCCTCACAGGAAGGGTTGATACCACAGGCAGCACGAAGCCTCTGCTGCAGAGCAGCCTCGATCATAAGGGACTTGGGGACAGTGAGATGATCCACGCATCTGATCTAACTTCTTCCAGACCTCTGTTGATCTATCCACCCATCCACTGATCCCCTCTTCCCTCTTTACCTGTCCCAACTGGCAGCTGGCGCTGAGAGCCTGGCATCACCGAGTCTCTCTTCTGTGTAGCTCAGGGTACAGAAACCAGCCCAGTATCACGCTACAGATGTAGACTCTCCTGCTGTAGGCTGCACTGGCTCCTGCTGCCCGGTGGTCACTCTCCCTTTGGCTGCTGTGCTTGTGAGGAACAACACGTCAGCGCTCTCGTGCCAGCAGAGCAAACACCTGGGGAGGAACTGGGCTGTTGACTCGTGGTTCGAATGTGAGCACTGCAGTTACTCACGGGACTACGTAGCAACAGGGTTGCATAAACCCCCGAAGCTAAACTGCCCCAGTGCTGGGGTTCTGCCTGTGCAGCCTCCACCGGTCACTGGAAAGGGAAGAGCTTGAGGGAGTTTGATCCTGGGAATATGCAATTAAGAGAGAAAGATACTGCAGAATTATATTAGATCATCAGAGCTTTCCTTCCTGTAACCTTTGCTCACCTTCAAATAGCTCTACTGAGACAATAACGGCTTTATCTGCTTGGTGTTCACTCCAGCTGTGCTTTTATGGTCCCATTCATTAGGGACTGGGGCACTCTGTGGGCCCGACGCAGCTCCTGGCAGCTCTGTGCTCTGCAGGTGCCTTGGGACTCCCGGCCCTGCCGCTCCTAACATACCTAAACCCCTCCCTCAGCTGCGCTTTTTAAAGATCTCCTTTCTCTGAGCTTGTCTTCCCTCTGCCTTGAAAAACTCAACCAATTATTTAAATCCACGTAAGACACAAGGCTGATCTGGCACGATGCTTATCTGCCCGAGCAACGCCAGGCAAGCAGCCTCGCCGAGCGCCAGGGCACTGCTCCTCTGGCTGTCAGTGAGGCTGGAGACCCGTGTTTGGAGAGTCAGTGCACCATCAGTCAAGGATTACCATTACACCCCACTGTGCCCTCCAGCACTGGGTTGTTTGTTTTTTTTTCTCTTGTCAGACTTTGCCAGAAAAAGGAGGCAGTGAAAACACGAGGCTGTGAGATCTTAGTGTTGCATTTGCATTCGTACAGCCCGTCTGGAAATCCCCCTGCACCTGATGTTCTCTGCCAGATCTCTCACCACCCACCCCAGGCGAGGCTCTGAGGAAAACAAGAGTGTACCAGGCACAGGACACAGCATCTTGTCTCGTCTGGCTGCAGCACTCGAGCTCCTCTGGCCCCGAGGCTGTACAATTGGAATGACTGCTTTGGTTTTTTCTCTAGTTGCAATAGGATCAAACTTCTTCCCAAATGTCATGTGCAAATAAAGGAAATCAAATTATTTCTAATGGATTTCGTGCTGGTGGAAGGGGCTGGGTTGTTGACTTGGAGTCTGATGGACCGAACAGGGAAGGCAAAGCCATCAGCCAACAGCTTCTCTTGATGGGCAACCTGGGAATGAAGAGGGGTTTGCTCGCTCTCCCACATCCCCTTCTCAGGGAACCACCAGCCAGCAGCAGTGTAACCGGCCCCATCAGGCCTGCATTCAGGTGATGGTGCTGAGCTCTCTGTGCTTTTTCAGGGCCAGCATGTGCCTGAGGGTGCCTGCTGCATGTGCTGCTGGTGCAAACTGCTCCTGAGACAGCAATCTCCTCGTGCCCTCCTCTCCTGCTTCCTTTGATGCCTTTGCTGTGGACCTGTAGCTGTAATTACAGGAAAGATGAAGATCCCCTTTCCCCAGGGAGCTGCAGTAATTACCACTGCACAGTGAGAGCTGGAGTAGTGGGAGACTGGGGCTCTGGGAGTTGAGGTGAGATCGTAGAATCATAGAATCGTTTTGGTTGGAAGAGACCTTTTAAGACCATCCAGTCCAACTGTCCCCCCAGCACTGCCAGGGCACCACTGCCCCCTGTCCCTCAGCACCACAGCTCCATGGCTTGGAAACCCCTCCAGGGATCACGGGGACTCCACCATTGCCCTGGGCAGCCTGGGCCAGGGCTGGACAACCCTGGAGAGGAAGAAATTTTTCCTCAGCTCCAACCTAAACCTCGCCATTGCAGGGGGTTACTTTGACCCAAGCTGATGTGCCCCAGAGAGAAAAGGGAAGCTGATCTCCATTGGGATCTCCATTGCCACCTCCAAAAGAACATTTCCCTTACTCTGAAGCATCACTCGGTACCTGCTCAGTGCAAGCCCTGTCAGCAGGAGCTGTGCCCTCTTCCCATGCTCCCTCCAGTATGCAGGTGCAGAGCAGCATGCCAAGCATGGTGTTCCCAGTCTGCCAGACCTGCTGGTGCAGTGCCACGGGGCATGCCAGCACCACGGGGTGTCACAGTGCTAAAGGACCTTTGGGCTAAGTACACAAGTGCAATTAAATACCAGATCAGCCTCTGTGTCACAGGCTGTTCCCCAGTCTGAGCTCAGCCCATGTGGGAGCACATCCACAGCCCAAGATTGCCCTGGGGCCACTGGTTGTTCTGCCTGCAGCGGGCTGGTTGGTACCACCACCTCTCTTTGCAGTCACCTTTGAAGGCAAGCCCCTCCTCCTGCTCCTGAGCAGCTCTCCAGCTCCCTTCTCCAGCTCTCCAAGGGAAAATGGGCTCCAGCACCTGCACAGACATTTGCTGGGGCTGAGCACAGGACCTGCAGAGAGGAGAAAAAGGGGTGTTGCCACCACCAAGCAATGGAAATGTACTGACACAGTTGGGGCAGGGCGGGAGGGAGCGGTGCAGCCTGGGGTGCTTTCAGCACAAAGACCGTTTCTCTTACAAACAACTCCAGTCTTGCCACAGGAATGAACTTCTAGTCTTGCCCTCAGCAGCAGCGCCACGGGCTGAGCCACCAGGCAGGGGCTGAGCTCAAACAGGAGGCTGGATCATTGAGCAAGATGCTGGGAGCCACTGCACCACTGCCAGGCAGCAACTGGATTTAGCAGAAGCATGACGCGAAGCCAAGACCCAGCACTTTGGGCATATGAAATTAGTACTTAACCCTTCCTCGGGTACCTGTGTGGGAACAGAGGGTCTGGGTGATTTGGGGTGCCAGGGAGGATGCTGAGGTACCTGAAATCAGATGCCATGAACTCCCCAGCTGGTCCCCTCTCATTGCACAGCCTGGCCAGAGCTGCCAGCATGTTGCAACCGGCTCAGGATCTCCTCCAAGTGCCAGAGTCCAGCACAAGGTGAATTCTTTTCCTGGCAGGCCTCCCTGGCTGCTGGAAAGAAACCACGCTCACCTCAGCGGGCTAAAATCCACACGGGGAGTAATATGTCTCCATGAAACAAACAGTTTCTCTCTCTCTCTCTACTTCCCCTGTTATTGATTAATGCCTCTTAATGACTCCAGCTAAAAAAAAAAGTAAATCTTGTAGTTGCCGCTTGTCACAGAAGATCAATGGAGCAGCATTAGCAGGAGCTACAGAGGCAAACTGTCCCGGGCGAGTTCCCCTCAAAAGCCATCTCTGGGAGCAGCACAGCCGCCTGCTCAATCGATAGTTCATCATGACCTCTCCCTCTTGCTTGCTTTTTTTCCCCTTGAGCTAGCTGGGTAGCAAAGTCTGCCCCGAGCTTTCACAAGGACTAGATTATAACTATCCTGATTGATCTGATATGTAAAGAATAAAGGGGCCTCTTAAGCCAGCTGTCTGCAGTAGAAAAACTCAAGTGGCTGCGTAGACAGGGTCAGACCCTCATTAATTCCTGGATGCTCAAGACCCCGCTCACGTGATGCGTGAAACCCGTACCACAGCACTGGAGAGAGTCAATTAGTCAGGATAAATCCAATCTGACTTGTCCCTGGAGCTTTCCCTGTGCTGCCGGGGCCTTTACACAAGTCCGTCACCACCAGAGCCACCATGAACTGTCCCTCCTGGCCCTCTTTTTCTGATACCTCCTTGTTTCTCCTATTTCCCATTCTCCCAGGGCAGTGGTGGAGTCCCCATGATCCCTGGAGGGGTTTCAAAGCCGTGGAGATGTGGTGCTGAGGGACACGGTTTAGTGGTGACCTGGCGGTGCTGGGTTAAGGGTTGGACTTGATGATCTGAAAGGTCTCTTCCAGCCCAGTTCTACGGTTCCATGCTGTGGTGGGCAGGTACATGCCCCGAGTGAAGCGTGACCACATGTGGAGGTCCTGGGCAAAGAAGGTGAGAGGGGAGTCTCTTTTGCTCAGGCAGTCACCACCTTCTTGAAAACTCTTGCTCTTTTGCACATCAAGCCTCCAAACTGGAGCTTGTCTCCTGCAGTCACCTGAGGTTCATAAACAGGGAGCACTTGGAAGATGAGGGCTGGCTGGAAAACCCAAAAGCTGGGCATATTTTCTCAGCCCTTCAAGATGCTGCAAGACGTCAGAGCTGAGATGCTGGCTGCAGCTCTGGCTAAAACAAATTCCCTGCTTGGTGTTGGTGCAGCTGGTTTGTACCCATGCCGTGGGTGGCTCGGTGTTGTTCAGGTGGGGGTTGGAAGAGCCCGAGCCCTTGTTAACACATCAGCAGGGAGCTGAACACAGGGAGCACGGAACGGCCGGCTTCAAGCCAGCGCACGTTGGATGCCGTCTCTCTCTGAGCACCCCGAGCTGCGTGTGTTGGATGAATTAATTGGATTAATTAATTAATTGGATGTGCATGCATATGCAACTCCACCATAAAATAATGCAATAAAACCCCGGGGCTGCTCGTCCCACCAGCACACCTCTGCCTCTTCCCAGGCCAGTGGAGCCCTGTGTCTGCTTCCAAGGAACGGCTCCCTGGCCAGGCCTGACTTTGGCTGCCAAATGCCCAGGGAGAAAGCCATGGCCCGGCTCTCACAGCAACAGGAGTGTTCTGGCTTGGGGAGGGGGAGCTGCGTAGAGGGGCTGGGGGTTGTCAGGGCCTGTCTATGGGCACTGGCGAGGGAGGAATCCCCTGGTTTGTGTCTCCTAGTGCAAGCCTTGATGATGAATAACTCCATAACCAGCTAAGCCTGTGCAGTGATCTGCTTGCTCAGACTCCTTGTCCATGCTTCTTTGCAAGCTCCTTTTCCTCCTTGGCTGGGAAGAGCCCATGGTTGGCACATGACAGAAATCCTAATGAGAGCAGCTCCCCTTCCAGAGCTGCTGGGCTGGCAGAGCTGCAAGGCTCCCGGCCACAGCCACCACCCTTTGCCTTTAACCCTGGTGCTGCCTCTCGGGCTGTCCCTCTTCCACCCCGTGGTTTCGTGCTGGGGCTCTTGGCGAGGGTCAGGGGCAGCCCTGGGGTGTCCTCAGCCCAGGGGACTGATTGTGAGTGGAGGGTAAGACCCCCCAAACCATTCCCAGCAAGCCAGGAGCTCTGTGGGGGCTGCACGCCTGGCCCAAAGCATGTGAGGAGCCCCAGCAGCCCCGGCTTTCACCCCCCTAATTCCATAGTGCTTAATTACAAGTCGCAGGGATTTGGAGAGGAAGCGGAGGGGGCGAGCATAGGACAGATTGGAGGGAAGATTGTGCTGGGGGTGGCAGGGCTGTCAAGCCAGAAACACAAGAGCTGATTAGCATTTCTAATTATAACCGCCGCGCTCAGCCCCATCAGGGCCCGTCAGGCGGGCAGAGGCAGCTGCCAGCGTTGTGCGGAGCCAGCTGTGGATGCCACGCAGGAAGCGCGGGCGATCAGCCTCAAATCCTTGAAAGATGCACAGAAAAGAGCATTAGAGCTCAGATCCATCATCTCCGGAGCTGCGGCAGCGCCTGGGAACGCCGGGTGCGGAAATCGCTCTGGTTGGTGTCCGCGGGGCTGATCCTGACGGCATCGCTTGGAGAGCGGAGTGCGGGGGCAGGGGCTGAGCACATGCCCCTCTTTTGGTGCTGCCCACCCCTGACAAGCAGCAGCTCTGGGCACAGCGGGTGATGGCACTGGGTGGTGCTGTCCCCGGCTGTCACCCACTGCTGGCAGCGCACCCAGAGGAAAGCGGGTGGCAAAGGGGGCTCTGGAAGGGCCGAGGGGATGTGTGGGTGGGGGTCCTTGCTCCCAAGTCAGGGTTGCTCTGTGCTTTGCTGTTAGCAGTAGCTGGAAAGATAATTTATTAGTAATTGAGTAACATTTTCATATAATCAGGTAAGCATTATGGTCCAGTAAATGACCGTTACAGGGCGGTGGGTGCCCTGAGAGCTCCTGTCTCCTGAGGGCACAGAGCTCTTGGGGATGTGCCCGCAGGGTGACCTCGTGGCTGGGAAGTGATCAGAGGCGAGCGTGCGGCACGCTGTGGGTTTAGCAGGGATTAGCAGGGCTTTCGTGGGCTGAGCAGCCTGGGAGAAACCAAAGCGACTTAATCAAGGCAGCGAGTGAACGATTCCCGGGGAAGAGACCGGCACTCACTGCTCTTGGCATCTTCTGCATGCTGACATCTCCTTGGGGGCCACCTTCCCCACCTCCGTGCCACACAGAGCAGCTCTAGATGCCTGCCTGCTGCTGGAAGCCCTGCCTGGCAGTGCTGGGTGGGGGTGTGGGGAGTGCAGAGCCCCCTTGCACAGGGGCAGCCCAGGGAGTGGGGCAGCAAGGTGAGTGTTTCTGGTGCCACTGCTTCCATGTGCCCGGGATGTAAACAGGAGACAGGCACTGCGGGGAGAGATCTCCCTGCCCTTGCGCATTGCATATAAGATATAATCACACCTGCAGAATCTTTATTACTCTTTTGATTGGATTAATTAATCATTCAGTGATAACTGCTCATTAGGCATTCAAACGATCAATACTAATCACTTAATTACTTGGCATATTACAGCTTGGGAAGGTCTGCTTATTCCTAATTAGATTCTCCGGACAATCCACCCCTGAACATTGCAGAGCCCCACAGCAGAGGCATTTCAAGCCTCTCTCAGCTTTGGCCCAAGCTTGTCGTTTCCCATCTCTGACGGGGGTCTCATTCTGCCTGCACGCACCGTGCTCAGCCTGGACTTCACTGCAGGCATCCACCCTAGCAAGACAAATAGCGGGAGGTTTAATCCTGTTGAGTATCAGCCGGCAAGAGTCAGGGTTGAGGTGAGCGGCCCAGGGCGAGCAGGGCTGGAAAGCTGCTGCTCAGCCTCCCAAGACAGCACCAAGGGCGCTGGGAGACAAATCCCACTGAGGAAGGGTCAGGTGAGTGTGCAAATAACAGTCTTCAGGATGGGAGGGAAATAAGGAATTTCTTGCTGCTTGAGCAGAAGAGCTGTTTCCCTGTAGCTGCGAAGGAAAGCAGCGTGCCACAGCACTGGGACCATCCTCATCCTCATCAGCTACCAGGCACCCAGCAACGCATCTTCCCATCCCTGCTGGTTTTCAAATTACCAACTCCACCATAAAAAAAAATAAAAATACAAAAATCACAGAGCTTCTCTCTTTTACTGTGCTAATTAAAACTAAAAATAAGCCGTGTAAGCTCCAGAGAACCATCCTGGCTTCAGCAGGACATAAAAGCCTTGCACGGCCGCGAGCTGCAGGCAGACGAGACGACGTTAAGCCGGGCCCGTTACCGAAGCGGTGCCACGAGCAGAGTCTGCGGGTCCGGAGGTGAGCGCTGAGGTCAGGGCACAGCGTGAGAGCAGCAGCCACCACCTCGGTGTTAAAAGAAAGCAGCAAACAAGCCGCAGGGTTTGGGGTGGTTTGGTTCCTTTCTGTTGTGATGCTCGGCATTTATCGCCGCTGTTACGATGAGGTCAGCAAAGGAGTTTGCTTGCTGGTCCCCGGGCACTTAGTGCTTGACACCCAGGAGGAACCACTGAGTGCGAAGCGACCAGCTTGCTTTCAAAGGTCATTCTGAGCCAAATTCAAATGGAAAGAAACATTCTGAAGCGTGAAAAGGGGACAAATGGATAATCTGAAAATTTACTAATAGCGAGTGAGGAATTATTTTAACAGTGGCCTCATGACTGACCCTCCCAGGTCATTTTCCATCATATTTTTGCCTTTTTCCCCCTTGCTGTAGCTCGCCTACACATACTGCAACCCCCTGGGTGAGAGGCTGTCCCTGGCCTGTCTGCTCAGTGCCTGACACAAAGCAGCCCCTGTCTTGCCTTGAGGTTTCCCTGCTCAGACGCAAGGCAAACAGGGAGGACAGGCAGTGCTGCTACTGCTGCTTGGCTTTCTGATCGAGAAGGGAGCCAGTGAGGTGGCCAAAGAGCAGGGGCCATGGCTGCTCTCAGCCCCCTGGGGAGCTGGATGCAGCCCCTGGGGCCGTGCTCCTGGCTCAGAAGCTCTTCCAGGCTGCCAGCTGAGATAGCTTTAACAAAAACCCGAGCTGCTGCAAGTGCAGGGGACCAGAATCTCCATGAACCCCGCTGCACCAGGGTCAGCAGTACTGTGAGGAGACCCGTGTCCAGCTCTGCAGAGACAGGGACCTGTAGGGATGGGGCCGAAGGAGGCCACAGAAATGATCTGAAGGCTGGAGCCCTCTGCTGGGAGGCCAGACCGAGAGAGTTGGGGCTGTTCAGCCTGGAGAAGAGAAGGCTCCAGGGAGACCTTGTGGACTTTCAGTACTTCAAGGGGCCTGTCAGAAAGATGGGGACAGACTTTTGAGCAGGGTCTGTTGGGACAGGACAAGGAGTGATGGGTTTAAACTAAAAGAGGGAGATTTGGACTGGAGAAAGGGAATAAATGTTTTACGATCAGGGTCTTAAGACCCTGTCCCAGGTTTCCCAGAGAGGTGGTGGCTGCCCCATCCCTGGCACCATTGCAGGTGAGGTTGGCCGGGGCTCTGAGCACCCTGCTCTAGTTGCAGATGGCCCTGCTCAGTGCAGGGGGGCTGGACCAGATGAGCTTGAAAGGTCCCTTCCCACCCAAACCATTGCTATGATTCCGTGATCAAGCAGCCTCTGCATGGGACGCCCCGGCAGTGGGATGAGCCTGGGGGTGGGATGCCCAGGTGGGTGGGACCCCCGACCTGTGGGGCGGGACCCCGCTTGGTTTCCCCAAATGGGGAGCCCCGCAGTTGGGTTCACCCGGCGCGGGTGCGACTCCCGCTGCAGCCCGGGGCCGGTGCCATGGGGTGGGAGCCTGTGTGTTCTGATGCTTCGCGGCCGAGCCGAGCCATGCCGTGCCGTGCCGTGCCGTGCCGTGCCGTTCCGGGCGGCAGCTCCCCCCCCTCCCCCCCCCCTCCTCCCCGAGCTGCGGCGGAGCTGCGTGCGCCGCCCCGCGCCGAGCCGAGCCGCGCCGAGCCGAGCCGGGCGGAGCCGCGCTGAGCCCCGGGCCGAGCCGGGAGCTGCGGCGGAGCGGCTCGGCCCACACCCCGGCCCCCTTCGGCCCGCCCCCCCCCCCTCCCCCGGCCCCCGGAGGCGAGGCGGGGGGTCCGCGGGCACCCCGACCATGCCCCCCGGAGCCTGAGGCCCGCGGCCGCGGGGCACCCGCAGCATGCGGAGGATCCGGCGGCTTGTGCATCTGGTGCTGTTCTGCCCCCTCTCCAAGGGCCTGCAGGTACCGGGGGCCGCGTGGGGGGGGGGGGGGGGGGATGCCCAGGGATGCACCGAGCTGGGGGAGGATGGTCCGACTCGCAGACGGGGGATGCACCGGGCTGGGGGGCTCTCGGTGATGCCCGACTCCGCATCCTGGCACCGGCCGTGGACAAAGGGATGCTCCGCCGCGGTCCCCCCGCCGGCCGGTACGAGGGGCTGGGGGAGTGGGAACCGGCACCGGGGGGACCTGGACCGGCACCGGGGGGGACCGGCACCGGCACCGGGGGCCTCAGGCGGTTGCATAACCCGCGGTGCAGGGAGAGCCGCACCGGTCTGTGGAGCATCAGGGCAGCCCATCCCTCGGCTGCCCGCATCGGGGAATGGAGGGACCGATGCAGCAGGGCCGGGCAGGGCAGGGGAGGCTCTTTCCCTCTTTCTTTCTTTTCCGTTTTTTTTGGTGGGTTTTTTCCCTCCTCTTCCAAGCCCCGAGCTGCCGCAGGGCTGGGGATCCATCTCAGTGCTCCAGGGACCTGGTGGTGATGGGGCCAGGGGTGCTGGCCTGAGTGCTCTCCCTGCAGCCATGGGATGAGAAACCCTGAGTCTGGTGAAGGTCCTGGACCAGAGAGGTTATCCCGCTGGAGGGGACACGGGAGGGGATCTCCGGTGGGCAGAGATGGTGGCAGGAGATGGGTGCAAAGCTGGGGCAAAGCCCTGGACTCACTGGGTGCAGGAAGGGCTGCCCAGCTGGGGGGACTATTCAGAGCATCCGGGGGATACTGAGAGCTGGGTGGGTGCTGTGGCTCCACTCCCAGGGGAGGTGGGCCTTTGGCTGCTGTCTCCTTCCAAGACAAAAGACCCGAGGAGCGATTTCATGGGTCCGTGGCAGGGGGTAGGGACTGGGCACTGGGCTGGTCAGGGAGGGTGAAGCTGGATGCGGAGTGACAGTTGGTGGGAGCCTGGGATTGCCCTCACGGATACCCCATGGGAGGGGGGATAACAGCCACACCAAGCCACCTCTGGGAACACACCAGCCCTGGCCTAGTCCCCACCACTGGGACCCACCTTGAAACAACCCCCCGGTGTTCCCAGAGTGCCGCAGGGGAGCGGCAGGGACGGAGCAGGATTTTGTGATGCTGCCTCCATTTTGCCTTTGAAGTCATCTCTGGCCCAAAATCACTTCCATGTCCCCCAGAGTCACGCTAAAACTCACCCAAGAGAAGGGTAACACCCTTTGGCACAGGCTGCCAGGGAAAGCAGCGGGGAGGGAAGCTCCTGTACCTTGAAACTGAGCCCCCTTGGGGACACCTGGGCACCATGAATCCAGAACTCGAGGAACCTCTCATAGCAATGCATCCCCCACCTCCACGGTTTTTTCCAGCATTTAGGGGATGATGAAGCCAGTGGTCCCCATGCCAATGCTCAGGTCATAATCCTGCCCCCCCCCCCCGCCCCAGGAATGTGATGGATTCTAGGTCTGGATAAGCAAAAAGGGACATTTTGGCCATTCCAGTGCTTTGCTACCTCAAGATGTGTCTGTAATGGGGAGTCGATGGAAAGGGCCCCTTTGGTGAGGGCAGGGGGCCTGGTGGGTCACATGCCCACCTCCGGGCAGTTTTTGAGAGCTGCTGCACCGGGGAGGATCTGGCGGGTTGCAGGGGTGTGCTGGAGCTGCTTTGTGGCTCCCAGGAGCAGCCACCCAGCCTTTGTCTTTGCCAAGTCCTCCGTGTGGTCGAGCTCTCTTGAACGGGCGTCAATTAACAGTGCCATCGCTCCGTGGGCAGACCGGGCATCGCGGCCTCTTTGACGTTTCCGATGAACACGCAGAATACCGTGATCTCAAGGCAGACCTGCTTGTGATCTCCATCACCTGCCAATTCCTGCAAAGCCTGCTCGATAGGGCTGAGGTGGGCGGGAGGGCAGGAGGATCCACTGCCTCTGGTTCCTGCAGTGGGGCAGAGCCCTTACAGGGCTCAGCAAAGGGCCAGGGAGGAGGCATTTTGGAGTTGGGAGCATTTTTGGGCTCCGAGACCCAAATGAGGCTCCCTGACGGGTGGTGACAGTGCTGTATCCGCTCAGATCCAGCCCTATCCCAGCAGTGGGTCGCGGTCTCACTGCCTGATGTGGCACAAAGAGAGAGGAGGGTTTGGGGGGTCTCCACTGGACAAGGGCTCTCTTGGCCTGGATTGAAGCAAGAATTATCTATGGAAGCCAGAGGGAATAGGGTGTTTGATGCAGGGGTTAATTCCCTGCCCTTAGGAATCGCTGGGGATCTGCGCCACATTACACAGGTCAGGTAAACAACCTATATTGCAGATGACAGCCACACTGCTGCTACAGGGTCAGAGGGGAAGAAATGAAGCCAGGAAATCCCTCTGTGAGCCTCCAAGTCATTCGTACGGAGTCTTACCCACGCGCTTCCAGGTTTGTTACTCGCCCGCTTCCACGTGGGAGCTGGGGGTGGCAACCTCCCGTGCCTGTGGGGCTTTACAAGGGGGGGATCTGCCGAGAAGGGTCTCTCCAAGCAGGAGCAGGAGCCCAGATGGTGACCCCTGGGTTGGCAGGAGAGTGCTGGCAGGAGAACGGGCACACGCAGCCGCAGCTCCCGGGCATGGGGATGGGCGGCATCCAGCTCCTCGCAGCCCAGCGCTGTAATCTCCCCGCTTTTAGGGAATTTTAAGTGACCTACTTGCAGCAGGAGTTGCATAATAGACTGGTGAATGTATAGAAAAAAAGGCTGCAGGTCTCCCCAGTGCTCAGGTTGGTTTGTATAGAAGCTGTCCTCGCCCAGCAGTTGCAGCCCCATGCAGATCCCCGGCCCTCACCAGTGTTTTCTTTTCCTTCCAGAGTCGCCTCCCGGGCATCAAGGTGAAATACCTGCTGGTGGTGTGGCTGGGTATCTTCGTGGGCAGCTGGGTGGCATACATGCACTACTCGTCCTACTCCGAGCTCTGCCGCGGCCACGTCTGCCGGATGATAATCGTGAGTGGTGGCCAGCAGCCCCTGCGGCCGCACTGGTCCCAGTTCGGGGCACTGGGGTGAGCGGGGCTGCGCGAGTCCCGTTTCCAGTCCCTCGAGCCCTGCGCGGTGCTGTGCAGCCGGGTGGGCAGCGCAGGGGCAACATCCTGCACAAATGCTGGGCCGAGGAGCCCTCCTGGCATCTGCTTCCATCGGCATCACACGGAGCTCAGAGCGGGAGAGGTGACCTTACCCTGGCAGGGTGACGGCGAAACAGGTTAATGAGATGTCAGAGCAAAGCGAGCCGGGGTGGGCCGAGCAGACCTGGGCAGATTAATGTCTGTGGAATGAAGTTGCAATGTCAGAGCAGGACCTGCAGGCAGGGAGAGCATCGTGCCAGCCCTGTCATGCCCCTGCAGAACCAGAGAGAAAAAGGGGAGCTGCCAGTCCGTGGGTACCTCTCTGTGAGTGCTGGCGTGCCCTCGAGAAGGCACCAGCCTGCCCAAAGAGCAGACCCCTCGGGGAACTTGTCTGGGTGCATTTTGCCCCTGCCTGGGGCTTGCAGTGGGGTGCAGCTTCCCCAGGGCTGGCAGCCAAGCGAGGCCCCCCCATCTCTACTGTGTGTGCCCCATGACCTGGGAGCAGGTTGCCCACCCAGCCCAGGCGAGGAGGGGGATGCCCGGCTCTGGCTGAAAGCACCTCGTTCCTCAACCCCCCGGCAGAGCAGGGCGGCAGGAATTGCCATAACAACAGCAACGATCGTTTAATTTGATTTTCTGCATGACTCTGACCATGGGGTCTTGGGCCTTAATTCCAGCTCTGAGCTCAGGTTTTAAGATGCCATGTCTGGCCGTGTCCCCCGTGAGCAGGTCTGAGGGTTAATTCCCATCCGCGTTGGGTTAAAATGAAGAGGGAAGAGATGCGGTGAATTTCTGCAGCTCCTGTTTTCCAGCCCTGAGGCTGTTGTGTTCTGGCTGAGAAGATGCAGAGCTGCAGCCTCTCCTGCCCAGGGATGCCTCCAGCTCCCAACCGAGCTGCCTGGCTTGCAGATCAGAACCACTGTCTGTCCCTGTCCCCACCAGTGCCTGGACTGGGGCCAGCCCACTTCACAGTAGGGGCTGCTGCTCTGCTGAAGCATCCTCATCCTCACCCAGCTTCATGCCACCCTCTCCTCCAGCGCTGGCAGCTCCCCTATTCCCCTGGTCTTGCAGCAGGAGCACCCAGGAGCAAATCCCCTGCAGTCTGTCCAGCAGCACGGGAGGTCCCCACCCTCCCAGTCCTGCTGCAGGAACAGGGGGTGAGGAGTTTGGGCATGGGAGGTGGTGGGCATGGGGCTGGGGGCAGCACGGGAGGATGGTGAGACTCGCACATCCCCAGCTTGTGTGCTTGGGGTGCCTCAGATCATAAGTTGTGGCAACAAGCCCTGGATCTGTTGGACTTCTTAGCATGAACAGGGAGCTGCCTGTGCTGAGCTCCTCTCTCTGCCTTCCCCTCCCCAGTGTGACCAGTACAAGAAAGGAATCATTTCTGGCTCCACGTGCAAAGACCTGTGTGAGGAGCGCAGCCTCCTCTTCCAGCACTGCCTCTCCTCCTCTCCCACCCAGCAGGTAGGTCCCTGCCCTGCCATGGAAACCAGCGTATGGCAGGGGATGGGTGCAAGCACCAAACCCAGATGAACTCCTCCACCCACCCTCATGTCTGCTCCTCACCTCGTCCCTGAAAGCAGTTCCCTGCCCTTGCTGTTGTTTTCTTCCCGTCTCGACCGTGTCCCGTCTCCTTCCCTGCAGGTTTACAGTGGGCTCTGGAGGGAGCGGGAGGTGATCATCAAATGCGGCATCGAAGAAGCCTTGAAGGCAGACAACCACCCAGACTCAGTGCCCAGGAGGGACGTGGTCCTCTTCGACAAACCGACACGAGGGACATCGATGGATGAGTTCAAAGAAATGCTCCTCAACTTCCTAAAGGTCAGTGTGGAGAATCCTATGGGGGTCCTGTGGGCCTGGTTTGCCACCTGTGGTTCAGAAAGACTAAAACTTGTTGTTCCTTCTCCTTAGAGATCCTCTGGCCCACACTCCCCCATCAGCTGTTGGGTGCCAGGCAGGGCTCCATTCCATACACTGCAGAGCAAGTTCTGGATTCGCTGAGAAGATCCTTTCTTCCCTGCGAGGTCTTAGTAGCAGCAGCCCCAGAGGCTGCTGTACAGCGGCTGCAGGCGGTACCTGTGCTGGGCAGAGCTTCTTCAAGAGCCCGTGGGTGGCCCTGGCACTGCTGCAGTGGTTACCCCTGTGCAGGGCTCTGCTGCAGTGGTGGGACAGCAGCACGGCCCGGCCTTGGCTTGCTGAAGCTTGTTGCCATCTGGGTCTAGAGCCGCCCCGAGGCTGGTAAAGCTCTTCTGGAGCTGAATCGGTCCAACCCTACTCAGTGGGACCGGATTTGCTCAAGCACAGTGGCTGTTGCCTCCTCTTCCCAGCTCAGTTCCTTGCTTTAGCTTGGAGAAGGGAAGGCTCCATGGAGACCTTTTTGGGGCCTTTCAGGAGTTCAAAGGGCCTGTTGGAAAGATGGGGATGATCTTTGTAGCAGGGCCTGTTGGGACAGGACACAGGGTGATGGGTTTAAACTAAAAGAGGGGGGATGTAGACTGGAGAGAAAGAAGAAAATTTTTATGCTCAGGGTGATGAGGCCCTGGCTCAGGTTGCCCAGAGAGGTGGTGGCTGCCCCATCCCTGGCACCATTGCAGGGGAGGTTGGCCAGGGCTCTGAGCACCCTGCTCAAGGTGCAGATGTCCCTGCTCCCTGCAGGGGGGTTGGACCAGATGAGCTTGAAAGGTCCCTTCCCAACCAAACCATTTCTATGCTTCTATAGTTTTACAGTTCCCCAGTTCAGTTTTGTGATATGAAGCCCAAAACAAGAGAGCTGCAAGGGTCTGATGCCACTTCTCATTCCATTTGCAGTCCAACCTGGGAGATCAGCCCTCTCTTGCAGCCCTGGTGAGCCGGATCATCGCCATGGCAGACGTGAACCGGGATGGGAAAGTGTCTTTAGCAGAGGCCAAATCCATCTGGGCACTACTTCAGCTCAATGAGTTCCTTCTCATGCTCTCCTTGCATGAGAAAGAGCACACTTCCAAGCTGCTGGGGCACTGTGGGGACCTCTACGTGACTGAGAAGATCCCCCACACCTCCCTCTACGGAGTGGATGTCCCCCCCTTCCTCCAGTCGCTGCTGCCTTCAGTCATCCACCAAATCATTCACCAGTGGTTTGCACCAGCGTGGCCCCGGCGGGCGAAGATCGCCATCGGTCTTCTGGAGTTCGTGGAGGAGATATTCCATGGCACCTACGGGAACTTCTACATCTGCGAGACCAGCTTTAAGAACGTGGGCTACAACGACAAATACGACTTCAAAATGGTCAACCTGAGGAAGGTGGCAACCGAGATGACAATCAGAGGTTTCCTCAAGGGGCGTCACTGTGAGCAGAACGTGGACTGCACCTATG
Organism: Todiramphus chloris collaris; assembly: GCA_025345505.1. Lineage (NCBI taxonomy): Eukaryota > Metazoa > Chordata > Aves > Coraciiformes > Alcedinidae > Todiramphus > Todiramphus chloris. The sequence goes on from JANVCC010000185.1 coordinate 3,354,099, forward strand.
GGAAGGACTGTACGGCCACGTGTGACAAACTCATGAAGCAGTGCAAAAGCGACATCGTGCAGCCCAACCTGGCGAAGGTCTGCGGACTGCTGCAGGACTACTTGCTGTATGGTGCACCACTGGAGCTGAAAGAAGAGCTGCAGAAACAGCTCCGAACTTGCATGACCCTCAGCGGCTTGGCCAGCCAGATGGAAGTGCACCACTCCCTCGTGCTGAACAACCTCAAGACGTTGCTCTGGAAGAAGATTTCAAACACCAAATATTCCTAACGGGGGAAGCACGGCCCTGGAGTTCAGCATCTGCAACCTTGGAGTGAAGCCCAAGGGTCGAAGGCCTGTTTCTCCATCCTCTCCCCCACAGGAAAAATACACCCTGCACAGGGAGTTCAGCCCCTTCTCCTTCATGGCAATCCAAGCATCATGACGTCCACCGCCCAGCGGGATCATCGCTACAGTCGGCAAGAGCGTGCTGCGGAGCTGGGACACCGGGAGCCAGGCGGAACAGGCGTGGGGGAAGAAGATGACTCGGGAAGCGCCGAGGAAGCGGAGCCCAGCTGGACGCGGTGAGCCGCTTCTTGATGGCCAGGGAAGCAGCGCGGAGCGCTGAGAGTGAATCATTCATGCTGTACTTGTCACGTCTTCTTTTGATGAACGTCTCTGATGTAAATAAATAGCTTTTACGTGAATCACGCCGGTACCTCGAGGGTGAACGGCAGCCTTTTAAGCACCCGCTTGCTTGTGCTCTAGAAAGGAGGAAAAAGTAGATTTCCCTATTCAAAAGTCTCTCGTGAAGTGTCTGAGTCACGCGCCGGCAGCTCCAGCTGTAGTTTAGGAAGCAGATAAGCTGTCTTTTCCACAGCGGAGAATCCTGGCAATTCCTCCGGTCCTTTTTGTTAAGTGCCTGACCTCAGTGAGTGATGCGATGGCCGGGCTGAGGTTGGCAGCACAGGCCATTCCCGCTCACGTGCGTCAGCTCTGGAAGCGTCTAAGGCCAAGAACAGCTTAAAGAAAAAAAGGGCTAAACACGAACACTTCTGACCGGTTCATGCACGTGCTCTGTGCGTTGCTGTCCCCCCGATACTCAGAGCAGGGAGAAGCCAGCCTCTCGGTTCAATTCTCCTGAAACTAAGCTTGGCTTGCGCTGCAGAGGTTAGCAATTAATACCAGAATAATCCAAGTGCTTCTCTCATTACTAAAATGAATTTCCAGGCAAGCTTTCAGCCACGTTCGGCTGTGTAACTACCCCCCAGTCTCTCGCTACAGCCTCTCCCTTTACCTTATTATAGCAACCGTTTATAGCCCCGGGTAGAGAGGAAGAGTTTCTGAGAAGTACCCCGAGCCCACGCTGTTCCCAGCACAGCCCTGTTCCTGTTGCCGGGCCGTACGCCGGCGCTCTTGCCAACAATCGCTTAGCGGAGCGTGGATCCGAGGTACAATCACCCAGCTAGAAAAAAAAAAATACATCTGACAGTATCTAGAGGCTGTGAAGGGAATTGGGAGCATCACGGCTGCGGATTTACGAGCCCTTTGGAGGGCAGAGACCAGCATCTCCTTCTGCGAGTTCTATAGGAGCATCGTCACCTCTCACTGTTATTTATGGAAGAAATGTGTCGGTGTCAGCAGTGCTCTAAATCTAGCAGGGAGCTGGTGTCGCTCGCTGCCCGCAGAGGAGCTGGCTCCGTGTCACAGTTCATCTGTGCTAAGGTTGAGCATTTGGGAGGTTGCTGTGTCTGAAGGGTGGGAGGTTCCTCAGCCGTCACCCGTAGTTCTGGCCAAACACTGTGTTGGTAGCCAAGGCCCCACCTCCAGGCACAGCACTGGTGGCTGCTGGTTCACCACGTTTGGTTTGAACTGCAGGGCTGGAATGATTAGGTAAGGAGGCTCCACGCAGCCACCCCAGCTCCTCATCTATTGTCCTGCATCCCCATGGCAACCAGCTCCACTGACAACTTCATTTTCTTCCACCCTTAGTAAAAGGAACCTCCCAACCATGTCAAATCCTCTCCATAGATTTGTGGGAAAGCCGCTTTTCACCCTCCCCTGTTTGAAACCTACCAGTAAGTTTTGTCCAGAAAGCAGAATTCCCACCCCTCCTCCATCCCCCAAAAGCACCATTAGATAAAGCAGCAGGTAGGGGAGGGAAACCACCTTGTTCCTTGATTATTCACAGAAATACCAGAATCTCTTTGAGTATCTCTGATGAGATGAAGCAGAGACAGCCCCTGTACTTTCCACCAAGACAGCTTTATTCAAATAAAGGCACTTCTGACCAGAACCGTCCCATTACCCCGTTATTCATCCGCACACGCAGCAAGAGCAGGGGACACTCCCAGGTCCCCCAGGAATCAACAACCCGAGTTTTTATTCAACACTACCCAGAGAGAACAAGTGTTTTCAGATGCGTGCTTGCGATTTACAAGCCCCACTGCCAGACGGGAGAGGAAAGGCTGAAGGCAAAGCTGGGTACAGTGATGCCTCCTCCAGATCTCCTCCCTTCGTGGGAGAAAGAGGAAAATCCAGAACACCAAACGCCTGACAGCCTCATCTCAGCAGTCGCTGCAGCAGAGGAGGTTTGTGCAGGGGGCTGGAGGTAAAAGCAGCAAGACTTCCACCTTTCTGTGTTTAAAATGAAACCTACCCACCCACCCCCTTCTCACAGCCACAAATGAAAGTGTTAAACCCAAGAATGCTTCAAAAATGAGCGTTACTGAGGCGCTACAAATACACAACCCATTCAGACATTGCAGGTGGCACTTTTATTTAGGTGATTTATTCTTTTTTGTTAAATCCTTCCCAACCACGTAGAGAAAAGGGGGGATTGAAACACCCCTTCAGAACGTGGCTGTGCAACCAGGGCAGGAGCTGAGCTGGTGGAGGAGGACAAGATTACAGCTCCGGCGGCTGTTCCGCAGCACAAGCAGGAAGGACGTGTGGAGCAGAGCTGTTAGGTTCTGAAAATGGGTGTTTCCAACACAGAGGTTGCAGGAAACTTTCTGAACTACAAGGGCTTGGAGCAGATGTCATGAACCTACGCAGGAGGAAAGACGAGGTTTAGGAATCTAGGAGTGATTCTTGGGTGCGGACGCTGCCCACTGTCGCTTTTGCTGCAGCCAGGTTGGCTAGAAATTCTGAAACTCGAAGCACGATCTGGAAATAAAAGGCAGCCCAGGATGTTAGACAGCTTCAAAGAAATGCAGCCAGGCATTGGCAGTGATAAGCTACTCAAGTCCACATCACCCAGGCTCCCGACGGTCACTGTGGTGCAGGATCTGAGCTAGGGCTCTGCCAGTAGTCAGAGAAGGGGAGAATTGCTTTTAATTTTCAGAGGCAATTGAAGAATTACATCAAGGTTTGTCCTGGGACCCTCTGAAGATTTTTTTCACATCCCAAAGAAAATACAAAAGCTTCATAAAATGAAGCCAGATTTTAGGGAAGTCATTAGCTGGGCTCAGTTATTCACAGGGAAACTCCAGAAAGCGATTTACTTCAGGGCTGCGGGAACAGCTGAACTTGCACTGGCTGGGTAAGTCATGGATATGAGGGGGTCAGGACCTAAAGCAACGACAGAGGCCACAGGGCACTGATAAATTACACTAACTTAGGAAAAACTGGGCTCATTCCAGGACATCAACCAGTTCTGAATGGTGAAGGGCTAAGCTAATGCACAAAGAGATGTTTCATTTCTCCCAAAGCCACTTTAATGCCAAATATTCCTCTGTCCCTACATCTGAGAGGCAGGTAATTCTGTCAGTAAAGCAACACTCACAGCCTGGGGTTGCTGCTCAGCCCTGGGAAGATGGTAACAGCAAGAGCTGAGGGGGAAATTTTAACAGCTCTCCTCACAGTCAAGTTCCAGACAAAGGCTCCTCAGGCATTTGCTACATTTATGGGACCCCTGACACGAGTAAAGGCTGATGAAAAAAACTCCAGTATGTATTTTGAGGCTAAAACGAGTCAGGAAATTTAAATGGGAGAGCCACATCTCCCTCGCTGCATAACCACATCCCCAACACCCTCATTAGCATTCCTGCCCGAAGCTGCCACTGGTAGGCACTGACTTTTCCCAATTAAATGGCTCATTTTGCAGCCAGCAGCTCCCCGCTTGCTTAATGGCACCTTTGGCCCCCGTAATGCCCATTTAATGAGGCCATTTCCCACCATTTAGCACTGCCAGGTTTTGTCTGCAATGCCTCCCAGAGCCTCACAATACAACCCAGAGCTTCTCTCACCACTTGCAGTGGCACAGCAGAGGGTCACAAGGCCCCCGAAAGGACAGCGACACACAGAGCTATGGGGAAGTGATGTCTGTGCTCTCTAGCAACTCGCTGCCTTGGAGGTCAAGCCCCTTCACCACCACGCTAGCACAGAGACACAGCAGAAACCACCTAAAAAGTTCTCGACAGAAGGGTCTTGTTCTGACCAGCCCCTAGAAGGATGTGCTTTGGGACCTGAGAAAGGCGCTTGAAGTGAAATTTAAGTTACTCAGAAGAGCGTTTGGAGATTGCTTACAAAAACTACTGCCCAAAACTGAAACACCACTGGATTGGATTCTGCAAGGACACACCAGACCATTTGTTATTTTTAATGTATTTTTATTGTCCATGTACCGTAAGAAGTCAGCAGGATGAGATGTACCAACCCAAGCACTTCTCTCCCCAGACACTGACCAGTAACGCGCTGCGGTTGTTTCCAAGAACTGATACCCACCTTCAGCATCTGATGCGAGTTCCAGAACTCAGTCCTGCTCTCCAAGGTAACTGTAAGAAGGAGAAAGATCTTCAGTTTGGGTTTTTTAGGGAAGGAGTGTTGGGCTCTGTGTGTGTTTCTATTTGTTTTGTTCCCCCCGCCAAACCACGTGTGACTATAAAGCTGCACTCCAGGAGATTGCACCTTCTGGTCAACTTCGAACCCCTGGAAGTCAAGATATTGTTGGCCAAGTGTTTTATTAGCGTTGGGAAGAGGCTGCGACTGTCTCCACTTGCTAAACCCACACCCAGCTGTTTCCAGATCGTGCCAAGACTTTGGAAACATCAGACTGAAGCACCTGCTTCCTCCATTTCCTCTGCTCCCGGGTGCGATTCTCGCTGCCTACACCACACTAAGCCCCGGAGATCACAAGAGGTGCCCTCTGACAGGACGGGTGCCCAGCAAGGACACCATGAACTGCTGAAGGCAAAACCAGAATTCGAGACTACAGCTGCCACTTCTATTTGTCCTTGCAAATAAAAGGCAAGGACCTTCCCCTGATGCTGTTAAAACTGGCATCACGTTAACGGCTTTTCAAAGGAATTTTTCTCCATCTTCCGCTGATTCTCTAGAGAGGCAGACATGGAAAAACCACCAAGCTGCTGGTCTCTGAGCAGTTCCATGTTTCAGGGCCAAGAAGCCCCTTCATCTCTGCCACCTGATGATATTAGCATGTCAGCAGAGCACAGCTCAAGAACTCACGACTTTTAGGGCAAGTTTGTCACTCCTCCCGAATGGATCACGTGAGAAACAGGAACAGCTTTTAACATAATTTTACATCTAAACCATAGAAGACTACGACAGAAAAATCAGCCACATCTCTTATCTGTCACATAAATAAGACAGTAATGATGACTGTCTGCCACACTGAAGGGCAGGGTTAACTTCTGGACCGTACCCCTCTACCGCCATCCACCCATCACGATATTCATTATTAGAAGGGAAACAAACAAACCAACCAAGGAAAAGCAAGAGGTAATTGTCAGGTTGCTCATCATCCCTGAGCGCTTACGGCTTTCAGAGCGCTAGCAAAGACACAGCCTTTTCCTCTCTGCCACCTAATGACACAAACGTGGCACGGCAGCCACGCCTGCAACACGAGTGGGGCAACACGAGTGGGGCACGGAGCTCTGCTGAGGGGAACCTGCCTCCAGTGCTGCTCACCTCAGGGCTTTGAGAAGACCTCCTGCTTCTGGCCACATCACGTGGTTTTCACTGGAAAAGAAATGGAAAATGAAGTACGGCGTTTATTTTACACATTTAGGCACACTTCAGAGCCTGGTTTGGTTACTTTTGTTTCACTGAACAGAAGTTTGGAAGGCCCAGTAAGAGAGGGAAGCTACAGGAGTAAATGCACAGAGCACAGGCTTTTTAGTTTCAGATAGCACGAGGGTCGAGGCTGCTCTCAGTGATGCCACCAGCTTCCCACGTGGCTGTTTAAAGATCACCCCCCTGGCTGTAATGCCACCTACGTATCGACAGGATCCTGTTGTCGAGGGTAAATACCCAGAAAGCCACTGGCAGCCTTTCTGCTGCAGGTCAAAGAGGACAGAGCTCTGTTCTATCACACACAGATCTCATATTTAAGGCAATTAAAAAAAAAAACCCCAAACACAACTGGGAAGATTAAGCTACCCAAGAGTCTGCTATTTAACCAGCATTTCTAAATGATGTCAGGCTATCAATCACTCTGAGTGCCCACGGGTTTCAGAGCACACGAGCGTAGAACATAGCCTGTCTCTCTCTGCCACCTAATGACACAAAGGTGCCACAGCAGCCACCTTTGCAACGCCGGTGGCAGGTTAAAAAAGAAAGCAGACAAAACCCATGACAAAATGCAAAGAGCGAAAAGGTGATGGTTAGGGGTATTTGTAAGAACAAGATTGTATCACCTACTCAGAAAACAGCCCTGCGAAGGTATTTGGTGCCTGGGTAGGCAGAGTTAACAAGATGACTGGCACTTACTTGGACAGCCTGGGCATCAAGCACCACTTATCCTTGATTTTCCAAGATGCACAAGCTTTTTCACTTCATTTTTTCTTCTGCTAGGCTGAAGAGGAATAAAAAGAAAGGGAGAAGAACGCAGTTAGTAACAAGTGGTCAGCTGATTGCATAAAAACCTTTGTGAAATGCACTGCTTCACAGAAAACCAGATCAAAACATACGAAAAAAGACCCCCATTTACTGAATAAGCTTCACTTTAGTGACCCAAATCTTTCTCAAAACCCGAAAAGGGGGCAGCCCGCAATTTTCTCCGCTCCTTCGCTGAAAGCACATCCCTCTGCCGTGTTTACCTCAATCCCCGTACTTTCCCTCGGAACAATTTATACCGTGCCAGACCCGCACCGCGCACAGGGGCAGCTGCGGGCCCCTTCCCGGCCCCGTGCGGAGCCGGGCCGGTTTTGCCGCACCTGAAACCCAGAAAGCCGGGGAGGGAGCTCGGGGGAGCGGGCACCAGGGACTAAAGCCTCATTTCCCCGGCGGTCCCCAGCAGCTCCCCCGCGGGGAGCCAGCCCAGGGGGACACAGCGCCCACCCTGCCCCGGGCACAGGGGTTCTGCCGGCCCGCAGCCCTGCCCCCAGGCCCAGGCGCTGCAAGAGAGAAGCGGCCGGGGCCTGCCCCACGCAGCCTCCCCGCACCACGGCGCGGGAAGGGGCAGGCGGGCCCTGCCCAGGAGGGCTCTCCGCAGCCAGCACCGACCCGCCCGTGCCCGCAGGGGCCAGGGGCGCTGCCCGCAGCGGGACCGAGGGCCCCCCCCGCCCCCAGCCGCTCACCCCGGCGGGCTGCCGGCAGAAAGGGCGGGCCCGCTCCCGCCTTCCCCTTATATCGGGCGGCGGGCGGAAGCGCCAGGGAGTCGCTCTGTGCCCGCCTGCGCTCCCGAGAGCGGCCCCTGCCGGGTGGGAGGGCGCAGATGCGGGGGCGCGGCGCTGGGACGCGGGACGGGAGCGAGGGGTCGGGACCGGGACCCCCGGCCCGGACTGCTCCCCCCACCCCCCATGTCTGGGGACTGCCCTAAGCCCGCCCCCAGGGACACAGGGAGCCTCGGGGCTGGATTCCCGCTGTCCCAGCTGCACCCTGCAGTGCCCCGCTCTGAGGTTGGGTCCCGGGACACAACGGGGACCCTCCAACCCTGGGGCACAGCAGCCCCGCACCCTGCCTGCCCCCGGCCAGCACTGCCCCCAGGGCCCCCAGGCTGCGGACACCCTTCGCCCTCCCTCCCGGCACCATGAAGATTTGCCAGAGACCCCCCCATTACCTTCTCATTTCACAAAGGAAGGCGGACAAAGGATCTCAGGGACCTTTATTTGTCAAGAAGAGGTTGACACACAAGTGGCTTCACCCGAGATCACAAGCTCAGGATCAGGAAGGCCACAGGACAGAGGCACATCCGTGCGACAGAGACGAACCCAAAGAGAGGAGCTGGGTCTGGCCTGGCTCTGCCCTTGCACCACTCCAGGCAGTTTTATTTTGAGCTAGAGAGAAACCACCGCGCGATCTCAACGCAGCAGCAGAGCTGAGAGGGTCCAATCCATACCCAGCCCAGCTCTGATGGTAACCAGTGCTCTGGGTGCAGGGTCAATCCTGTGGCACCCACGGGGCCCAGCCATCGAGCTGCTGGGCATGGCCCAGCCGGTCCCTAGGGCTCTAGTTGCCCTCTGCTTTGCTCCGCAGCTCGTCAACGACCTCGCTCTGCTTCCTCTTGTCCTTGGCGCGGATGATGGTCATCTTGAAGAGCTTGCAGTAGAGCTCCATGGCGGTGGGGCTGTCATCGTTGCCAGGGATCGGGTAGGTGATCAAGCAGGGGTTGCAGTTCGTGTCCACCACTCCCACTGTGGGGATGTTCATCTTGGCAGCATCCCGGATGGCCACGTGGGGCTCAAAGACGTTGTTGAGGCTGCTGAGGAAGATGAGGAGGTCGGGCAGGCGGACGCCGGACCCAAACTGGACGTGAGCATTGGTGAGCAGGCCGCCCTGCCAGTAGCGGGTGTGGGCGTACTCCCCGCACTCCCGCGCCGTGCTCTCGACCAGGTGGCAGAACTGGCGCTTGCGGCTGACGAAGAGGATGATGCCCTTGCGGTAGGCGATGTGGGCGGTGAAGTTAAGGGCCAGCTGGAGATGCTGCATCGTCTGATCCAAGTCGATGATGTCCTGGTCCAGGCGGCAGCCGAAGATGTAGGGCTCCATGAACCTGCAGGAGTGGAGGGAAGGTGACACGAGGGAACCTGCTGCAGGTCTCACCCCGCTCAGTGCCCACACTGAGCAGGGTCTTGGTACTCTTCATACAATCATAGCCTGGTTTGGGTGGGAAGGGACCTTTCAAGGTCATCTGGTCCAACCCCCCTGCAGGGAGCAGGGCCATCTGCAACTGGAGCAGAGCTGAGGGGCAGAATCACCTCCCTTGACCTTCTGGCCTCTTTTGCAGGGCAGTAGCCCAGGCAGAAATGGGGGGCTGCGTGGGCAGGTCCACACTGATCTAGTGCAGCCCCCAAGGGCTGACATGGTTTAGGGAAACACTCCTGATGTCAACAAGTGCTGGGTGATGAAACAGCGTCACTCACCTATGCCGACAGCCCTTTTTGTGCCCCAGGTGCACCCGAGCATCAAAGAGATCTTTCAGGGAGAAGAGCTCCTTCACGTTGAAGAAGTCGGGGTGGCTGAGGGGCTCAGACAGCAGCTTGTCATCCGCAGCTGAGAAGCAAAAAAAAAGATAAAAATTAAACAAACCGCAGTTCCCTCTTGTTGTGTTTGCAGGGGATGAGCTGGGACTGGAGAAAGGGTCGCGATCACGGAATGGCAGGGGCTGGAAGGGACCTCTGGAGATGCTCTGGTGCCACCCCCCTGCCCCATCCAGCAGGGGCCCCCAGAGCAGGGGCCCAGCAGCGCAGGGTCCAGCCGGGGTGGGAATCTCTCCAGAGAAGGAGACTCCACAGCCTCTCCGGGCAGCCTGGCACAGGCTCTGCCACCCTCAGACGACAAAAGTAAAGCAAAAAGGCCCCTTGACCGCAACGCGGGCCTGGCGGCACCAGCCAGGCCGTTGCCCATCGCCTGGTGCCAGCGGTGCCAGCGGGGCTCGGAGGCCCCCGGGGGAAGGGGGCAGCACTCACCGCGGGGCCGGGCGGCCGCCGGGGCCGGGGCCGGGGCCGGGGCCGGGGCCGGGACGCTGCTGTAGAGCCGCGGGGCTGCTGCGGGGAGAGAAACAGGGGGTTACACGGGAGGAACCGGGCCGGGCACGGCTGGGCTGGGCCGGGCACCACCCGCTCACCTGCCCGCAGGAGCCGCGGCACCGCCATGGTCCCTGCCCGGCAACCGCAGGGCAGCAGCAGCAGGAGGAGGAGGAGGAGGAGGAGGAAGGTCAAGCGGCTCTTTCCGCTTCCTGCGCGGCACGGCGGGGAGCGGGGCCGGTCCCTGCGCCCTCCCCGGGGCGGGGCTGGGAGCGCGGGGCGTTCGGTGCCCGCCCGCAGCGTCTCCGGGCAACGCGCGGCCGCTCGGCTCGGCTCGGCTCGGCTCGGCTCGGCTCGGTCCCGTCCCGTCCCGTCCCGTCCCGTCCCGTCCCGTCCCGCCCGCCATGTCCCGCCCGCCGGCCGCGGGCAGCCCCGGCCCCCGCACCAGCGACTGGTACCGCACCAGCCCCGGCCTGCCCGGCCGCTTCCAGCAGCCCTCCTGCTTCCGCGGCTACGGGTGAGCGCGGCTCCGGGCCCGGGCCCAGCCGAACGCGGTCCGCGGAGCTCCCCCGGGCCCGGGCATCCCCCGCTTCCCCCCGCCCTGTGCTTTCGCCCCGCAGGGAACCGGAGCCTCACCCCCTGTACCGAACCACCAACCAGGCCTACGGCAGCAGAGCCCCCACGGTGCACGAAGTGCCGGTAGGTAGAGGGGTGAGGGGGCACCCCACGGGCTTTGGAGGCAGAGTCCCAGAGTTCTGGGGCTCTGCGCTGTCCCCTGGCCACGACCTCCCCAAGGTGGATGGAGATGAAGCGCCCTTATGGCAGCCGGACTTCTGCACGGGGCATCTAAAGCACCTTCTGCCCCTTTTCTCGCTCTCACAGACCTCCTTCCACGTCACCTCGCACGCCTTTTCCACCACTCTGGCCCAGGGCGGCATGAGCAGGGACAACGGGCTCAACACCTCCCTGGAGAAGAGCCACGTCACCGGCACAGCCAACTTCATCACTGCCTACGACCACCTCAACTTCCACCCCAGCTACAACCCACGCGGCCCGTCTCACTGTTAGACCTGCAGCAGTACGGTGTTCTGTCCACTGCTGTCTGCCTTGATAAAAACCCCCCCAAAATCCCTCCCCCCAAAATGTGAGCAAGCAAACAACAGCTCTGACCTTATCCTAAATCTGTGGTTGAGCCTCCTCTGAAAGGACAATGGGAGGCGTGACGCCGAGTGTGGCTGCTGCACAAGGTTATGGGCTATTTCATCACAGACCCAGCAGGTTCCTGTCACAGCAGTGCCTGGTGCCATGGGACTTCAGAGGCCCTGGCCCCAGGTCCCCTCTCCTGGTGGCAGACATGGGGTGGGTGTCACAGTTGTTACCACTAAGAGTAAAAAACTACAGACCAGCAGGAAAATCATTCATGTGGCACAGTCAGCAGCAGCAGATGAACACAAGCGCTGCACACTTAACCACCTCAGTCAGGATTGAATGAGAATTTTTTTTTATCCTGAATGCAGGAAAAAAAAAAAGCAAAATAAATCTTTCAGTTTGGTAACGTGAGACTTGCTACTGCAGCGTGGTGAAGAGCCACAAAATTAGCAGCTCAAAGGTAGCAGCACACGGCTAAAAATAACCTCCCCAACCCAAACTGCTGAACCTGGGGTTTCTTTTTTTAACAGGACTAAGGCCACAAATGTAGCTTTGGGGTAAAAGCAGTTTAAATCTGTGTTGTCAAGACCGAGTTCAGTAATTTATTGGGAAAAAACCCCTGGTATTAGAGGGAAACAAGTGATTCATAGAAGGAATGGTATGAGGAATAAGTATCTTAGATAATTTATAAAGGTTCAGTGGGATTAAAAGTCAGCTAACTAGCTCACATGAACCACTTTATCATCAGCATGTAGTTATAAATACTAGAACAATAAACATTACACGTGTATATTCACTCGGCCTCTGTCACTAATGATCCTTTAAACTCTTTACAACACTAAAATTTAAGCTTTTCAAGCCATTTCTGTACTATTTAATAAACAACCAAAGTGTATGTTTTCCAGAGTTTAGCACTTGGATTTCTTGTTGGAAGCATCTTCAGCTTTGTCAAAAGGCTCTCAAAACGACAACACTTGAAGGAACCACTTAAATAAGGACAACTCATCCAAACCCAGAATGTTTTCTTAAGCTTTATTGTAACACCCGGAGTTACACGGCCGGTGAAACTGCATCGTTTAGACAGTAACTGCACTGAAAGGAACACTGAGGCACATTCTGCTTACAAAACCAGGCTGCAAGAGAAACTGGTCTGCCTGTTAGGGGTGAGCACTGATCCTATCTCCTGGGTGTACCCTACCAACAGTGTGTATTTAAAATGAGCTCAATGCCATCCTAGCTGTTTGCTGAAAAAGTGGTAAGAAACGAGCACGTTCCTCGACTCACCAGCCAGATTTCAGCCAGGCCTGCCGAACAGCTCCCGTTTTTGCAGCAGTGCATTTGGTTATCTCAGACAGCACAACAGCTGCCTAAATTCACCCTCGCTGAAAACACGCCGATACCTTGGAACAAGCAAGTGTACTAACCAGAAACGGGCTGGGAAAGTGAACTTTTTACGTATTTAACGTAGGGAAATAAAGAAGCAACCCTCCATCATTCACTGTTATTCTTCTGGTAGACTCTAGACAATACCTTGGGCTTCTTACAGCTTCCTTTGCTTCTCCTGAAATAAAAAATAACATAAGGCGCTGAATTAATATAAACAGTTGTGACAAACTCATCTATATTTTTATCCACAGATTTTTCTGAGGGTGGAATAATTTAGGGGTAAGATTGCCTCTTAAAAATATAAACTTAGTGGCTTTTGACACGGATTTTCCACCTGTTTTCGTACTTGTTCTAAAAACACCCACCTCTTTTCTTCCTCGTCTTAATTCCTTCCCTTTTTTGTTTTAATCTGGAACCGAAACCAGCTCCTCTGAGCAGTTCTGCACGTGGTGTACCCTGCATCACCCTCGCCCAGGCTGTATCCTGAGATGCTGTACCAACCCAAAACACCATCCTAACACTGGCACCTTTTACCACAGAGAATCCACCCAGGCCACTCTCTTTCTCTACCTTGTATTTTGAAAGCAAGATTTCCCCATTTTGCAGACAAAATGATGTGAGGCTGCACTGTCAAACCCAGACAAAATGCAGTTCTTAGAGGTTTGAAAAATTAAAGGCAATAGACATTAATAAAAGAAATGCAGGCAGAGATGCCGCATGAAGATGTATAAAGAGCAGCTACGAGTCAAAACACGTGTTCCCAAAATAGCAGCAGAGAACTGTTCATAAAAATTTCAGGTGGTCCCTTGAGGATCCTCGATGATTTGTCCTTCCTGAAGCATAGGAAGAAGTCCCTGCGATGAAAACCCCACAATTTATCTGTTTTTCAAGTCCTGAGCGAGCACAGAATTGTCCGAGAACTCTGGTATTGCAGTCATGCTGCTGGAACTTACCAGTAGCCATAATAAAATATATTGAGTGGTTAAATAACATCCAAACGAGCAAGTTTTGTGCTCTGAATGAAAAAACCAAAAGATAATAATAATAATCATTGTGCTCTAAAAAAAGAAAAAGAAACCAGAGCTCAATAAATATAGAGCACTGGCTTTATTGAGACCTGAGCTCAGGGTTCCAGCCCCTGGGGTGTTTGTTCCTCCTCAGCAATTCACCAGTTCTCCTGAGACACACTCTGGAAAAATCATTTGCTGAGACCAAGGAAGATTGGAAGAAGCCTGGAGATGAGGGGGAGTCCCCATCGCACACTGGTACATGCCCGGGGTGACAGAATACACTGTCTTAAAAAGTACCCCTCCCTCCCACCTCAGAGATGAGCTCCGAGTCCCCTTGCTTTCCAGGAGAACCTCAGTGCTGGGTGTTGGTGTTGCCATGTCCAACGTGAGCAAGAAAGCTTGTTCATCCCAACCCTGCAGCATCAAGGGCTCCTGGACTCGCTAGCAGGAGCCTTCAGTAGCCGGGCGGAGAGGCTCCCGAGCTAATCCCGGAGGCTGTGCTGCAGCGGGTGCCCTTTGGAGACACAGGGAGTGATTTCCAACCGCACCGCACATCTCACCCGCTACGGTTTGCCTCAAAACCAAGGAACTCCTTTTGCTAAGCCTTCTGCTGCAAGGGGCCAGCACCGGGAAAGACCCCACTTCTTGACCACAAATTCTGTGAAAGAAAAAACGCTCTTTTGCTAAAATGACAAGCACTATTCTCACGCCACCCCCCCAATAGCATCACAGAATCATTTACGCCGGAGAAGACCTTTAAGATCATCAACTCCAACAGTTAACACAGACTTTTTTTTTTTTTGCCTGTGTACTTTGTAGATTCTCCTTTATGTTTTGCCGTTAGGAACAGCACGCCTTTAACGAGTCGCTTCCCGAAAGGCCTGGATTCCGTTTCACCCTCACAGGGAAACCACATGCCCTGGTCACACAGGAGGTTACAGCCTCAGACAACCAATTGTACCAACCCAAACGCTGCCCCATTGGTACAACCAACTCAGAGGCAAGAAGCAAGAGCAGCAGATGAAGCGAGATCCTGTTTCCAGAAACACTGGGATCGTCCGCACGGGTGCCATCCTTCACTCACAAACATTACTGGCACGGGCTAATTACACCTTGGGGCTTGTCAGGATGGAAACAAAAGACAGTGCAAAAATACCACCAGCTAAAGACGACGACACAAACCACTGGGGCACTCGGGTTTCACGGTCCGTGGTCAGAACCTCATTTATTAATCATTATAAACTCATCAATGTACACCGTCTCCTATATACAAATCAAGTTTAGCAATTTAAAAAAGTGCCGTTCGAAACTGGGTTCTCTTTAAAGCACAAGGGAATCAGAATTGCATCTTAACCGCGAGTGGATCGGTTCACGAGGAGCAGCGAGGACACAGACAGGTCGACGGGGGCACGAGACACCTCGCAAGGCTCCATCTTCATCTACAGAGAACTTCTGAGGAGAAACATTCAGCTTATTGTATACAAACAGTACATAGTGCTTCCATCGGCTCTATTACCATGAAATATTACAGCTGAACCCTTTTAAAGCAAGGTACTCTGAAAAATTCTATTTTAAAATACCAGCCTATTTACCTATTCCAAACAAAAGGCCCAAATCCTGCAATTGAATCAAGGCAGACAAAAACAGACGCCCGTGTAGACTGACTGCAGGCACGTGAGCGAAGTAAAAAACACTTTTCCAAGGTATCCTACCACAAAACTGAGATGATCTAGCATCATGATCTTTTAAACCAACCAACCAACCCACCCAAAGGCTAGGAAAAGGTGGCTGGAGAGCAAGAAATGTCAAATGACCACTATAAACATGTTTAAAATGTAACTGCACAACAGTACAAACACACAAAGGATGGTGTTTATTTCTCTACATGCCACGGTTTCTTGTTCTACTCTACGCTATGCCATCGTTGGCCAATCTTCTGTCCACACCAGGGGACACGATGCGATACCGGAGCTTTTCTTGCCCACTTTTTGCTCCGTTTTTGCAGCACCAAGGCCAGCCCTCCAGTGACTGAGAAACAAAGGGATGCTAGCGGTGGTTTGGCTGCCAGAGGTTCTGTAGACAACTAGATAAAGAGAGTATCAGATCAGTTCACAGGGACAAGATGTCAGAACAAACCACTCAAAGGACTTCACTGCACACAAACGGAGAGGAAAGAACCAGCCGACAGCTTAAATTCACACTTTGGGGATTTTTCAGTGAAATGAGTGTGGAGGGCACTTTTTTTTTGTTGTGTGTGCGATATGAACGTGCTACTTCCATCCCAATTAAAGTCAGTACAAATAAAAAAGACAGTAGTGAAAAATTGCTTTATTCTGGCTGCTGGAAACGGAGGCACAGAAAGCTCTACCAGTGTGAAAGAACAGTGCTGAAAATATCCTTGGCGTTGAGATTAGGGAGTTCCTACAGCAAGCCTAGCTTTGTTCTATTGCACCAAAACTGTCCAGGGAAGTCAAAGTTCACAGAAGCTTTTTTTAGAAACCACTTTTGAAAAAAGGAAAGTAAGGGCACTCGATTCAAGAAAGTTCAGTCAGGAACCCAAAAGCCATCTCTGGGTAACTGCAGGGCATCCAAACGAGAGTAACGAGGAGCTGTCTGAGCCTCGCAGGCCCGGGAGTACGGGAATCCAGCGAAACCCACAGAAATCTGGCCGTCTGGACAGACACACTCCTTCACTTTCCTCCAGCTGCAATTGTGCTTGGAAACATCAGCTAGGGGAAGGTTTCGGGTATTCAAAAGGTTCTTTCAGCAGCTGCCTGAGATCGCTTTACACAGGACGTGCAGACAGACAGATCCACTTTATTCAGCTGAATTTGCAGGCATCTCTTCGAGGGTGGATCTCCACACCTACCCCTGCGCCCGCATCGCTGCAGTTCCACCTACCGAACCCACCCAACAGTCGTCGGGGTGGGAGAACTGAGACCCCAGAGTAAAACCCTGGCATAGGATTGTCCTAAGGCAGCTCGAATGTGAACAGATGCCAGGTAACCTGCCTGAAAAGCAGAGCGTTGCTATCAAAGGCTGTGTTTTCTGAGGAGATCTGAACAGGCTGCCAAATCTATTCCACGTGCAAACAGGTTTTCCTTCTGATAGACGATTAGAGGCCTCATAATTTATAGCGTGATTAGCCAGTATCATCTTATCTACAGTAACTACAGCATCCTGTAGTAATGCAACCCTAAAAATCCTTATAAAAAATATTTCCTTAGAGCACTTTAAATAATTTACAAAATTCTACAAAAAACTATGTCTGTTTATCTGTGATATGCCTGTTAAATAGAAGCATTTTTCACATTAGTGTGCATATGATATACAGATACCAGCATCTCCCACTGCCTCTCTTTTTGGGTCTCAAGTTTTATCAATGATAGTTATTTTCTAAAAAGATTTGTTACTGTAAAAAAAAAAAAAAATGTACTTACAGCTTTGAACTGTTTCTTTTCAAGAGGGAATCTGGGCAGTCCCCTGTGGGTACGTCAGTAAATTTTGCACAGGTTTCGTCTACAACTTCCTGCCCTTGGTCCACTTCAGAAGCAGTTTCCCTATTCTGCAGGACAGGTATTTTTCCTTCTGAACTGGAGCTGGATATCTGAGTTTCTTCCTGTCTGTCACTGTCCTGGGACAGAGCCTTTTCCTTTTTAATGCACATCTGCGTACTCTTATCTGCACATGCTCCTCTAGTTCTAGCCACCGTTACCACTGGCACATTCGGCTCCTGCAGTGGGCAACCTAAACTGGGCTCTGGCCTCCTGTCCTGCTGGTTCTCCTCTCCCTTTCTGCCCGTGTGTGCACTCTGCAGAGCCGTGCCTCTGCTAACTTCATCTGCTTTTACCACTGCCGGACCGCGCTCAGGGCGCGGGGGATCTACGTTTGCATCGGCCCGGCTGTCTTTGTGGAGATCTCCTCCCTCGACCCACACCTGGGCATTCTCAGCTTTGAATGTTCCTCTGCAAACCTTCTCTGTGTCTACTGCTGCCACACTCTGCTCCTGCAAGGGGAGGCTCGTGTGTGGATCCGACCGGTCTCCAGAAGCATTTCCACAGCCCCCTGTTTCCTCCTCCATGTACAGAGGAGCAGCCTCCAGCCTTTCACTGGTTGCCGCTGCACAGGGACTGGACCCTTCCACAGCAAGCTTTTGAGAACTGGATTCTTTTACTGCTGCTGTACCCTCCCCACTAAATTTGCTGTTTGGTGAGGGGGCTCCTCCTCCCTGGGTAAGCAGGGCTGCATCCTGGGACGCTGCCTCCGTCCCTAGCGCGCTGCTCTGGGCCAGCAAACGCTCTGCTTTCTGCCTTTTGTTCAAAAGCATGGATTTCTTCCTGTCCCGAGCGTATTTTAGACCTGCAATAAATTTACTCGAAATTTTTAGGTGAAAGGTGTTTTTCCTTTTAGATCTAGACTTTGCATTTATTATTTTTTGTCCTTTACAACCTTCACTTTTGCTGGTTTTAGGTGGAAGAGTTTTCTGCACACGCCCCGTATTAGGGACATCTTTTTTACCTGTTGTGCTTCCAGATAACCCACCACCAGCAACACCTTGAACCCCCACTGCTCCTTGCTTAGCTTTTGACTGACCAGTAGTATGAAGAGTAACATTCTCTGCAGAGGGAGCAGACTTCCCACTGCCATGTAACATTGCACTTTTCCCTTCCATTCTCAGAGTGTTCTTCAACTCCTCCATTTGCCGAGATGCTTCAGTCTTGTCACTCTGACCCAGCGTGAGCTCGGTCTCGTTTTCAACCGGCTGTTGCTTTGCTTTTCCTTTATTAGCAGGTTGTTTGGTCACTCTCAGTAGGTCCAGAGTTGCATCGTCTTTCTGTATCTCTGGATTGCTTGCAGAGTCTTTAGCCTTTTCTGCCAAGAACTTCCTGATTTCCTGTTCGATGCTGTCGTCGCTGTCCACTGAGCTGCTGTCATCAGCGTCTGCCACAGCTGTGAAAGTACATTTCCTATTTTTAGCTACCCGCAGGTTATTCTGGCTTGAAATAGGTTTAGCTTTATGTCCTTTTTTAAGCTGTAAGTTAAGCTCCAAGTTCTTCATGGTTTCTGTTTTTTCCTGGGTAAGTTTGACATGGATGGTGTCTGGAGGGGTTCTGACTGCGTTTTCTTTCGCAGCTTTCCTAGCTTTGGAGAGGCAGCTTTTCGGTAGCGCAGGATTTTTACCTTTCCACTCGTTCTGTTGGAGGCTACTAAATTCATCTACCAGCTGAGTTTCTGTCTCGCTAAAGCGGACTCTCTTCTTGCACTGGGATTTCTGGTCCTTGGACTTCCTCTTTAATTTTCTTTTAGACCGTAAAAGGTCCTTGATAGCACTATCAAGGTCCTCATCACTGTCCAGAGAACTGCTCTCGTCATCCGAACCATCCCTCTCCTGAGTCTGGCTGGTATTTTTCATAAGCTTTCTCGTGCTACTCTGAACCTGCACGAAAGGGTTTACAGAGTCCAAGGCCACAGATCTACCATCAGAGCCAGACAATCTGGAAGACATCAGCTGCTGCTGCTGCTGCCGGGTCTCTTTGTTACCGAGCCTTTGAGCGCTGCAGAGTTCCACGGGGCTGTGCGGGGCACGCTCCTCCTGGAGCACAGGCAATTTGGAATAGTTACCTGGCTGGAAAAGTCCCATCTCCAGCTGTTCAGGTGCTTTTGATGCACCTTGTTTCGCTATTCTGCCTTCCCTTCTAAGTTTCCTTTTCTGAGTCAGTGATAGCTTCAGTGTTTTGGGAAGAGAAGGCTCAAGGGTACCGGTGAGGCTGTTCTGATCAGAAGGCAAAGGCATCTGGATTGAGTGTGACAGGCTGGAAGGCTTTGCTCCAAGGCTTTCCGACTGCGCTTTCAGAGCCAAAAAAGCCCTGATCTCTTGCTCTATGCTATCATCGCTGTCCACAAGGCTGCTGTCGCTCTCGCAGCGGGGCGAGGAGAGAAGCTGGGGAGAAAAGAAGGAATCTGCAGTGAGCGATTTGTTGTCACTTCCCATTTGGGCTGGCATGATTGTTTTGGAAATATCAAGGATCGCTTCCGCACACATGAGTTCTGCAGATGTGTCTGCTCTGCAAGAGGCCTGCAGCGTCAGCTCGCAAGCCGCAATCTTGTTTTCTGGAGGTGCAAAATGTTTGGCTTTTTTCAGTGGTTTAAACAGCTTGTTAAATTCATTGCTGGTGCTTTCTGACTCTGTCGACTTTGAATGAATTTCTTTCCTCTTGTTGCTTATAGAGCTTTTATGGATTTCTGGTGAGGCACTTTTTGTCGAGCTAATCGTCAGGCTTGCAGAAATGTCCGTCACTGCCTTTGCATCGAAGCGTTCCCTCTGCAAAGGGACACAGTCTGTGGCATGACCCGCCTCTTTCCTGATCTTCTCCAGCTGATAAAGCTGAATGGCTTCTTCAATGCCATCGTCGCTACTCGAGTCGGACGCGTGCACGCCGTCGTTGATAAGTCCTCCTCTCGTCTCCCAGTAATTACCTCGACTTCCTTCATTTTGCTTCGCTAACCAGGGCTGGCTGGCAGTGGCCATTTCTAGGTAAGCTTGGTTCACTTGGCTGAAATCACGAGGCTCCTCTTGGATTTTAGACTGCAAACACTTGGCCTGCGTGCTGGTTTTCTGCAGCTTGGGATGGTGCCTCAAGAGGAGTGCATCACAGCCTTGCTTCACAGCACCACAGTCCGTTTTGTTCATTGTTTCCTTGTTGCATTTTAGGACAGCTCTCACGTGGGAATCTTTTTTATCCTCTTCGATCCCACACTTACTGATTTCTTGCCGCTTCTTCTCATTCAAGAACTGCACTATCTCGGCTTGTATGCTCTGTTCAAAGGAGTCATCACTGCTGATGCTCTGAGGGGAAGCAGGCTGTAGACGTTTCCCGATTCCCAGGTGGTCAGACAGGTACTCTTCCGAGAGCATCTCAGCTTTAAATTTCACAGGGAGGAGGTTGCCAGCCATTTTGCTCTGGGAGAACTCTCTCTTAAACCTTTTGTCTCTGCTTATATTTTCAGAACAGGCTGCATTCCTTTGCAACGACTGGTCACTTTTGCTTTTTGCTTTCAAGTACTCCTGGATGGCTTCCTCTATACCTCTGTCCACAGAATCATCGCTATCAGAATCAAGCAAGAGAGACCCAAACCCCACGTTCTCTTCCGCTTCGGTGTCGTCCAACTCAGCAGGACATCCACACTTGGTATACGGAGGACGCTTCCGCAGCAGCGTGGTGTTAGACGTGACTCTGGTGCCAGTGCCCTTTTCTCCCTTTGGTTTCTTCTGCATAATACAATCATACTCATTGTTCATACCCAGGGGAGACTCTTGGCTTTGCAGGTTGTTTATGATCATCTGAACTTTTGCGCTTACAGAGGTTCTAGGGACGTCCTCTTCAGATTCAGAGAAGCAAACG
Organism: Todiramphus chloris collaris; assembly: GCA_025345505.1. Taxonomy (NCBI): domain Eukaryota; kingdom Metazoa; phylum Chordata; class Aves; order Coraciiformes; family Alcedinidae; genus Todiramphus; species Todiramphus chloris. Next base: position 3,374,954 of record JANVCC010000185.1, read on the forward strand.
GGGTATCTACAATTCCTTGCTGGTCTGAAGGACTCCCATTTTGTCTGAAGAACTACCAGAGGAGAAGCATTCATAAGGAACATTCTAGCAGACAACAGCAAAGTCCACAGCAGAGCAGTTTTTCAGACGGGTCTTTCTTCCATCCTACAACAAGGAAAAAGAAAAAAAGAGGAATATATTTTTTAGTATGCATCTACCTTCCAGTAGAAGTTCCACGTCATAATACTGGTAACGTAACTTGCAAATTATTAACACTCAGACTGACTGTGCCAGATAAGCACAAGAGTTACTCCTGAGCACCGCTCTAACGGGGAATTTAGTCACCACTGCCATTAAGGGTAAGACAGAGCACTCCTCATTTGTGGTTTTCACTGTTTTCTACCACAACCATCATCCAATTCAGGTAACTGCCTCCACTTCCAAAGCTCTCCCTGCACTTTCCAGGAAGGCTGCAGTCTCTTCTGCGCACACTCCTAAGCAACCATCCACAAGACCCACAAAGAACCTTTCTGCCAAGAGCTCCGTGCGCGGGCAGGTGCGACCCCCTCCCGTGCTGATGCCGTCTGAATGTTTTTGCAACGACCTCTGCGGCCAGAGAGAAAGAACAATTTCAAGGGAAACTTTCAGAATACAAGTGGAATCGGTGGGAGTGGAGAGCCCTGCAAAATATTCTGCTCCCTGTGTTTCCTTTGGCATAATTGCTCTTTTTAAAGAACTCCTGCCATGCATAGCTCAGCTTTTCAGTTTTACAATGAAAACAATGTTGGCTGTGTCCAGTTTTACAACAAAAACAATGTTGGCTATGTCCATGGGGTATATAATGGGCGGATGTGAAGCTTGCCCGTGATCTGAGATGGTGGAACACAAACCAACTCTTATTCCACGGGCTCACCCACTAGCCCAAGAAAGCTTCTCCCAGCTCTGGACTGGCGTTGAGCACACAACTGGGGGACCTGGGGCAGCTCAAAGAAGGAAAGGGAGCTTATTTCATCCTAAAACATACCACACAGCAACAACCCTGAGGGTAGAACCCTCCAGGGTAGAAGCTCTTGGTAAACACAAAGCTTCAGGAGTTTGCAAAAGAAGAATGAAGATTCTGAACTATTCTTACAGTACCAAACCCAAACAGAAGGTAGCTCTGTGTTGGGGAACAGTGAAAAAACCCATCCAGAAAACGCCAGATAACACCCCAAAGAGGTCACAACTTCCACGTGGTCCCGTAAGAGTTGAAGGTTTCACCTGCAGCACCGTTTGATGGGATCAAAGCATCACCTGCCTGACACAAAGCATCCAGCAGCCCCCGGAAAACCTGACAGCAGTTGGGTGGCTCTTCAAGCGCAATGCCGCCGTCTCCCACGCAAACCCAGTGAGCCCAGAGCGTGGCACTGGACTCTGCTGCTCTACAGAGATGTGCTTCTGCCTTTGAACACTCTCCGACCGTACCCTTGACAATTATTCTCTAGTTCTGGTTCCACATTAATCAGTGGCGATAAATATTTTAAAGAATTAATGAGTCTTAACTCTTCGAAACATCTGTTTACTCGCTACTAAGGTAACAGACAATCAGGGAAGACAATTCTTTATCACTTTTTAAAGGAGCCCGGTGCTCCAACAAAGAACGTGACAAATGTTTTCGTCAAAATTATTCTGGGGCCTGTGTTCCAGGAGCAGTTTTATTGTTAGGGAAGTAAAGTATGCTTGAAATCTTACTGACCAAGGCGGGATCGGTCTGAACACGCCTCACAAGGCGTCCGCAGAGCAGTTAGTTCTGGACACGCCACCCATACCTAACACTTTTGCTGCTACATTTGCTGGTTCTCCCCCGGAGAACATCTTAGCGGAACACATTTTAACCCAAGCTCTGAACACCCGTTTCTGATTTTGCTTTTCTTTAGCGATCCTCCGTCTCAAAACATCATTCAGGCAGAACGACAATTTTAAGTGTAGCCGCCGAGAGCATCCCTCCTCGCGGGCTGGTACCTGGAGGAACCCATCACCGGTTGTTTCAACCTCCACCTTTGGTCACCTGCAGATGGCTTGGCCCGACCTCTTCTCTACGGGCTCCCTGGCATTCGTGAACCACCCGGGGAAGCGCCTCTCGACACAGCTCTGAGCCCCACGCTTTCAGAAACACGAGAGCGAACCCACGATTTCTAAAGCAGCCTCCAATGCATTCAGTAGGGCAAGCACAAACAGAAAACATTTTTCCCTGTGAGATGCAGCTATGGATCAGAAAGACAGAAATTAGAATACCTAATTATCCTGAAGAAATGCAATTAACACACTTAAGCTCCCAGCTTTGTTAAAAAAAA
>JANVCC010000185.1:3377665-3518608 GCA_025345505.1 Todiramphus chloris collaris
GACTTGGGGCGAGGCCGAGAGAGGAGGGGCGGGTGGCGGCAGCGGCTCCCGGTCCAGGCTCGCCGCTCTGCCGGGCTCCGCTCCGCCGCTGCCCGCCGCGCTGGTGCAGGGGCGGGCGGCGCTTCCTTCCCTGCCCCCGGGGAGCGGGAGGCATGCGCCGCAGGGCTCCGCCAGGGAGGCGGGGGTGACCGCCTGGCCCTCCGCGGCCGCCGGCTCTGCCCGCGGGAGCTGCGGGGCGGGAAGGGGCCGGGGAGGGCCGGGCCGGGCGGCCCCTGCCGCCGGGGCACAAAGGCAGGCGCGGCCGCTCCGCTGGAGCCCGGGAGCCGGCGCGGAGGGGAAGGAAAGAGGGAGGGAGCGAGGGAGGGAGGCTGGAGCCTGTTTAACGATGGAGAGCGGAAAGTCCGCCGGGCAGGACGGGGCATCTCGGCTACAGCGTGGGGCCGAGGCCTTTTGCGAGATTTGGGACCCAAACCCCGAGCCCGCAGATGTCGAGCAGCCTCTGTCCCGACAGGGACTTTTTAAAACGACGTCCCGGGTGTTTGCAGCCCTTACTTTTGAGATGCGGCGAGTACCGCGCAGAGGAGGATAATCCCTCACGCTCCCTCGGGGATGCTCCGGGGGCTGCCAAAGTGTGGGAAAACTCGAAACATCCGCGAAACACACCGCTGGCTGTCCCGAACCCAGAGTTTGGGGATGTAAAACCAGAGCTGATGATGAGAGCTAAGGCCTGTTTTCTTCAGGAGCTGTAGCGGTTGGTGTTTTACCTCCTGGAGTTAACCAGGGCATCGGAGTTTTCATGTAGATAAAACAGCAAAGTTCCAGCGCTCCGTTTCTTCCCTGTTTTGCTGGCAAGCAGGTTTTCCCTGAGGATGTGCTGCCAGCCGTGTCCTGCCAGCTCCATGCTCCTCAAGCAGAGTCAAGCTGCAGAGTCTTTCCTTTTGGGACACCTGTTTCAACCTGTTCATTCATTAAAAAACACAGAGTGAGTCATAACTCTCAGTTTGTAAATCTTCACAAGCATTTCCTTTCCTACTTTTTCTGGCAAATGAAAACCTGGTACCTTAACCCAAAGCACTGCCTGTTTTCACTTTGCCAATGCATTTGTTTTTTCGCCACGGTGTTTGAACACCTCTGATGCTACAGAGGAAAGCAGCATCTTTCAGCTGGGTGCTGCCAAAATCACAGGGGAAATGCTCTGGCTGGGAGAAGCAGTGAGGAACAGCAGATATGAATAGTCTCAGGCTGAAAATGGGGTGACAGCTCATGGCAGTGCAGACCAGGCACTGTGCTCACACCCCGCTGGGCTTCTCTGCCATAAGGAAAATTATTGCCAGTGCATGAGAATGGAGTGGATGTCAGAATCAGGCCCGTTATCCTCACTAGGTATTACCACGTACTGTATTCATTTTGTGTGTCACTTTTCACTCAAAGCTACAGACACTTTGCTTGACTGATGTTGTCGTTTCTGCCGCAGGTTTGACAGCACGTTACAGCATCGCGGCACAGCTCGGAAGAAGTTTAACTCAAGAGTTAGAGGACAGTTTCCTAATGTAGTGTTGAATTTAGCCAGTCTCCAAGGTGAATCCGTTCTGTCCTTGCAGAAAGAGAAGGTGCTGCTGGAGCTGGCAGCACAGCTAGACTGAACCTTCCCCGTCCTTGTCCCCAGTGCCAGTCTGGGGTAAGGTGCCAAACAAACACCGTGGCTCTGAGCTGCAAGGCTCTTCAGAGGTTTTTGTGCTTGCTCTGTGTCATCACAAGATGTGGGGCTGACATATGCCGAGCGCTGTGGAACAGATTTCCACCTGCTTTTAGCCCAGAAATGCTTGTTTTGAGGAGCATGTGTATTTTCATGCCCCGAGGAATTGTGCCCTTTCCTGGTCTCCAGCCTCGCGTTCTAATTCTTTTTTTCCCCTCTGCCTACAAAACCCGGTCTGACCCTGGGGATGTGGGACAGGACTATGTTTCAGACCGTCAGACACAGTTACAGACCCGTATTCATTTATCTCCTGCTCTTACAATAGCGAAAACAGAGACGATGAGGCATCCGTCTGCGTGTTCTTGTCCCTGCCATCTCTTAATATGCTTTTCTCTTCCGCAATGGCTCTCTTGAACGAGACTGCTGAAAACAGCACAGCCAGCATCTGTGCGCAGAAAGAAACAATGAACTTGCTTTTCCTTAGCTGCAGAATTGCAGCCCGGAGGTGAGGAAACTTTGCTCCTTTCACCATATTCCTCCTAATGCCACGCCAGAGGAAAGAAAGGGCTCTTGTATTCATCCATCCTCTCGGGCCAAGTCAATTTACATGTGAATGCTCTTTAAAAATAAAATTAAAGTCAAAGCTATGGCCAGAAGCCTGATAAATGGTTTTGTGCACATGCAGTTGCTTGGAAGGGGGAGGCTGGCGGCTGCCAGCTCTGCTCCCGCCGGTGGAGGTGGCATTTTATGGCTCTGCAGAGCGAGTTGCCTCCACGTGCAGGCTTTGACTTGAAAGAAGAGCAGAGCTTCTCCCCGAGGTCCCATTAGGGATGATTTGTCTTCCTGATCCATGATCTTTTGCGGAAATGAGAGCAACGGTCCCCGGTCCCTGTGTCCCCGCTGGACGGATGACAAAGTCACGCGCCCTAATTGGCCCCCTTGTTAGGATGGCAGGGAAACATTCCTCTTTTCAAAATGAAACATCTTCCCCGACCTCAGGAACTGCTCGTCCCATTTGCAGCTTCTCGTGGGGGGTTAGGAACAGGAGCTCATTATAGGTGGCTCTGGATATGTTAGAGGCAAAAGCTGCTGTGGGTTATCAGAGGCTGAAACGGGAGCTCAGGTGATGGCTTTTTAGTGTTTTTTTTCCAGCAGTAAAAAAAAAAAGGACAAGATTAAAAGCAAAATAGTAAGAATAAAAGGACTCACCTCACAGATCTTCTTGTTGTCAGATAACCTGTGGCTTTGTGGCCAATTACAGTTCCTACATGAAGCCGTGTTAAAGCACCAGGCATTTCTGCCGTGCTGCTCTTCCCTTGGGAATCTGAGTCATAGCTGACACTGGCTGTGGGCACGGCCGTGCCTGGGGCAGGAGGGAAGCTGATAGCCTCAGGTTCTGCAAAGCCTTTCCTCTGACAGTGGCGGGTTTGCATTCCCCGAGCACTTCTTTGGCTTCTGGGGCAAAACCAACCCACAAAAGTAAAATCCTGCTGTGACCATTGGATTTTTGGGGAAGAAGCAGCTAGGAAAGGAGATGGAGTCCAGTCTGAACCCGGAGCTTCGTCAGTCGTTGGGGTCCATGTACCATGTGGCTCCACAGAGCTTCAGAAGGCTCAAAACTGTTCTGGAAAAAGCAGTGCCAGCCTTGGCTTTAAAATAAACCAAGAAAAGTTCTTGTGGTTCCAAGCAGGGCTCAGGGGTGGCTTGAGAAGTTGTTTCCCTCTTGCAGACATTTGCTCATGCAGTGAGCACTGGGCACACCCCAGGTTGTAGAAGGTCTCATGAAGGTCTCTTGGTCGCTCCTACGTTCTCCTGCCCCATTCAGCTCCTTCGGTCTGATCGCAGGCAGCGTATTAAACAGAGTACAACTGGGTCACGTAATAACATGGTAAATTGAAGAGTTTAGCTGTTATTTAATAAATGCCAAGGAGACTCATGAGGCCTGGAAGGTATAATAGAAAGATCTAGTTTAGAAAAAAAAGGAACAGAGATGCCCATGAAAGCTGCCAGCAAGGATATTGAACGTTCCTATTTCCCTTCCGAATGGAGCAGAGATGGTGGGAGCTTCCTCACGGCAGGGCTGGATGCTGCCCGGGGAAGCAGACGATGACACCTCTCTCGTATTCCGTACCTAGAAACTTTTAATAGTTTAATAGGTTAAATTACGTTTTGTCTTCATCTTTACAAACACAGAAATGTGCCGGATGGGCTCTGAAGTGATTTTTTTTTTTCCCAAGCCTTCCCTTTTTGTCCATCTCCATGGGCTTTGCTCTGAGGCAATGCCGTCTGCATTCCCACGAGGACATTTCCAGCTGGATCCCGTTCTTGTCACAATTCTGCTTGTGCCCATTAGGTGTCAGACTGTTATCAGCACAGTCCCAGTTTCTGGGGCTTCGAAGAGAAGAGAGGCGAGTACGAGAAGCCAGGAGCTGCTATGGCTTGTCTTGGATGCTGGCTGCATGCTCACCTATGATTCCTACCCAGAAAGGGCAAACTGGATGGTGTGGTGGTCACTGGGCCACCAAATGGGAACTTTCTGCTGGCCCTAGTGCAGGTTTTACCAGCTGTGGTTCCTCCAGAGCCACTGCCAGCTCATCGGGAGGCTGCAGGCTGAGCTTTCTGCGACTCCTGCCCCAGTGCTGCAGAGTTCTGCAGTGTGTTTTTATACTAGATCACGTGTAATTGTATTCCTCAGGTCAACTCTTCATATCACAACATCTCCTTCTGTCTGCTCTCAGATATGCAGGGCCACCGAGGTGCTGCCAGAGCAGTGATGAGCCTCTTTCCACCTTGTGCATCACCATCCTGGTGATGAACAGTTGAAGTTGGTTGTGGAAGGTTGATGCCAAGCCATGGGTGCAAGGTGCTGGGACAGCTCAGATAATTCCTGCATCTCAGGGCTTGGGAGCCCTGATGAGCACACAGGGATGCATTCAGAGACAGAAAGTCTTTTTCTTTTTCTTGTTAATGAACTGTGCACAGAGTTTCCCACAGCAACGCTTTGATTTCAGCCACAAGCTGAGATATAAGCCCAGGCATTAGGTGCCACGAGCCAGTGTGGACGGTGATGAAACGGGGTCTGTGAGCTTTAAAATGGCCTATTTAAAGGGCGAGATCAAAGATGCATGGTGGGGTAGATACCTTCCTGCTACGTGAAGAAAAGCCATAATGAAGCTGAGATGCTGTGCTCACTACATATTTCAGAAGGAAACTGCTCTGCTTTGACTTTGTGCTGCAATCACCTATAGCTTTAAGGGGACTGGGAGAGGAAGAGAAAACACACTGTGCTCCAGCTCCCCTCGTTGCCGCTGAGAAGTCTGCTGAGAAGTCCTGGCACGGCCGTGGACCTGTCCATATGCAATTAGCATGTCTTGCATGTACAGAGCACCTTTCCTGACCGGCTGCTTGCTCAGGAGCATCCCTGCAGCCACCCGTGAGGCAGGGCACTGCCAGATGACTGCCGTGGAGCAACTCCCCATGCCCAGCAGAGCCGTCCCCAGTGCTGTGTCTGCACCCATCAGCTCTAAGCCAGGGTTTTAAAAAGCATCTTCACGTGTCAGAAAGCTTTCCAGATCCCCTTCAAGGAGTACGCTATTTTTAGCATCGGTGGATGCTCTTGGCTGCAAACAAGTGAAACCTTTCTGTGGTGGACTCGCAACAGGGAGACTGACAGGTGATCAGAGTCTCCGACTGAAGCGTGGGACAAAGGGAGTGCCTGGTCCCCACGGTCCCCGAGGAGCTGGTTGAGTCCATGCACAGCGGGTCTGGTTCACCCACACCTTTGCCACTGCAGGCTTTGATTCAGGATTTGCAAACTACTGCTGTTTGGTTCAGAGGTCAAAAATGCTCCCTTAAATGAATTTTGCATCAAACCAAAGATCATCATTACTTTAAATTTGCATCAAACTGAAGAAAAATCTGCTGGGCCACAGAGTCCATGCAGTTGTTTGCCTTGGGTTCTCCTCCAGTGAGCCAGCACAGAGCAAATCCCCCCCAGCAGCGCAGCCGTACGGAGCAGAAGCCTCCTGGATGCTCTGCGGGGTGAAGGGAACTCCCAGGAGCGGTTTCAGGCTGATCGAAGCAGCATTTGCCAAAGATGCTAATAGTTATTTTAAATATTTATTTCTCCCCCATTCTCATTCTGCTCTCCCCGAGGGCCAAAATCACCTCCCAGTGCTGCAGCCAGGAGAGGTGGAAAGCAGGAGCCCTGACCACCCCTGCTTTGTGCTCGCTGCAGCTGCACACGCGCACACCCACGTGCACTCCTGCTTTTACACGGGGCTTTTAGAGCCATGGCATCTGTCCAGGGATGGTAATTTTGGACTAAGTGCAGTATCAGATTCCCCCTCCCATTCTGCAGAGCTGTCAGGGATGGAGGAGTATTGACTGGGCATCGCAAACGCCTTTGGTGCAACAGATCCATGACAGTTTTGGAAACAGAGGAGGAGAGAAATCCTGTCCTTCTGGTTAAGAAAAACATGGTATTTAGAGAGGCACTTTCTCCTGGCTGGCCTTTGTGCTGCTGTTATTCATGGCCCTTTTGAAGTCTTTCCTCACCCTCATCTTGAATCCCCTGGCAATGGTCTGAGCCCCTTGGAGAATGACCCAAACCCTCTCTCACCTGTCCCGCTGGCTCCGTGGCACCAGGAGGCTGGGAGCTGCTGAGCTGAGATGACAGTGTGAGGCTACAAACCCTCACCCAGCATTTGGCTCACAGAGAAGGTCCAAGGATGTACCGATACCTGGCCTGGGACAATCAGAGGGAGAAATGAAAAAGCCCTTTCCTATATACCCAGTGTGATTTGCATTTTGCTGGCTCCTCATGCACCCCACACTGTGCAAGGTGAGGTCTGCATTTGACCCTTGGCTGGGCTTCCCTGCCAACCATCCAGTTTGGCCAAGGCTGAGAAAACCTGTGAGAGTGGCAGGGAAGTTGTGGAGGCAGCACCCTGGGCTCACGCATGGGATGGGGAAGCCAGAGCAGCTTGCAGACGTACGTGCTGCAGACCAGGAGGAAGGAACAGGCTGCGAGGAGCTCGTGGGAGGAGGAGGAGGAAACTGGGTGTCAGCAAAAGAGGCAGATTGAGAGCTGAGATGTGTTAGTGGTTGTATTTGGGATATGATCAACGTTTCCTTGTGACTTGCACAATCTGCAGAGGCCTGAGTGGTACAAAAAAGAAATAAAAATATAAAAATCAGTGGGAGTGGAGCTGTTACATCCCCTGATACTGCAGAAGGCTGCAGAGGAGGGTGAAGCCCTCACACCCCGGGCAAGGGCAATGCAAGTCGGAGCCTGGGCTCGCTTGGTGTGCAGCCACCTTCTCCCCTGCATACCTGAGGGTATGGCTCTGCTGGTTTGGTCCCCAGATCTCTCTCCAGAGGAACCCCCAGCACAAGGGAAGAGCTGCCTTCAGCAGAAACCTGCCTCTCGTTCGGGGCACTGGGCAGCATCTTGTCCTCGGCACCCCACGGGAAGAGGAGCCAGGAGATCCGAGAGGAGCAGCCCTGCTGCCGGGGCAGGAGGAGGGGGGGTCTGGTCATCACCCACTTGCATCTGCAGTGTGGTAATTCACATGAGTGTCACTGGCACATCTGTTCAGAGAGAGAGAAGTAATACAGGTCCAGCTGAGCGATGAAATTGCTTTCAGAGCTGTTGATTCCCGGCTTGGGGGTGTGCGGTCAGATTGACTGCAGACTGGGGATTTTTAATTTCTTTTTATCCCCTCTCCCCTGCCCTTTCCCTTGCAGCCAGCAGAGATCAGTCACATGTAAAGCAGGCAGGGCCAGCATCTTTGAATCCTATTCCCCCCGTTCCCATTCTCTAGGAAAGATGGGCCATCTGTGCTCATTCTTGAGATCCCGAAATCGCTCACACTGCACCTCACTGAAGGATCTACACTTCGCTTGTGACCAGGCTGCTCTGCTCATCTTTTTCCTATGGGCTCTAGGAAAAGGATGCCTCTGCCTGCCTGGATTTGGCCTCTGCTCTGGGACCAGTTCCCATTTCTCCTCTAGATGGTGCAACTGCCATTGAACACCAAAAAAAAAGCGCCAAGATGCAGCCAGACTCCAGCCCCTGCAGCAGAATGTGGGGTGCAGCCAGCCTGGGGGCTGTCCCCAGCTCCCTGCCATCCCTGCCAGGTCTCTCCCACTGGCAGGATGGGTGCTGTGGGGCAAAGACCCACACGGATTACCCACCTGAGGGTCTGTGCCAGGTACCTGTGGAGCATCATCACTTCTCTAGCCGTGGGCACAGGGCTATGTGGAACCAAGGGGATGAGAAATCTGTCTCCTGCTATTTCTGGCAATTCTGTCCTTGGCAGAGCAAGTCCCGGCAGTGCCCAGGGGAGATGCTGGCAGATCACAGCGGAAGGCGGAGGAGAGGGGACAGATCCTGGGGGTGACCCCGTGCGTTGTGGCAGCCAGGCTGTTTCCGTTCACGCCGGGTGTGAAGCGGGCCGGCCAGAGGAACCGTGATGCCACCATAGTCTTTTGTGAGAAACCCCGCTCGCCTGCCATCCCTTGACTCATCTCCAGGCAAGGAGGGACGCGGCTGCCAGACTTGTGGGGCTGGGCAGGAGAACGGCCCCTGCAATGGGCAGCTCGGGGCTGGTGGACACTGAACTGCACCGTCCCACTCGGAGCTTCAGCCTCTCCACCCAGCCCATGGCAGCAAGAAGGGCACACACACATGGAGATGCTCTTCTCCTCCGGGGCCACCGCTGCAGGAGAGCCATCTCCTCGCAGCAGCAGGGCATTCGTGTCAGGGCAGAGTGAGCTCAGCACCCCACGCTGAGGTGAGGAGAGAGCAGATTGGATCTGGGACCCTGCGGACGTGAGGGGAATCCCAGGCACTGTTCTTCTTGCACTACTCCCCATTTGCTTAAGCTGAAAACAAATAAATACAAGCTTAATGATTTAAGTGAAACAATAGGGGAGGTTCCAGCATAAAGAAAGATTTCTTTCCATTAAGCTTTAGTGTCAAGCTTTAGAGACTGTATTTTAAATAAACGTTACGCGTGCATTTAAAAACACAACATATGTTCTCTCCTGGATCTTTCTGGTAGCTGCTACAGCATGGCTCTCGACTGGGTCTCCTCCTCCCCGTGCCTCCCATGGTGCCGAGGATGGATTAGAGCCTTGTGCCCTGACTCCTCCTCGCACTGGTGAAGAAGCCACATGCAGGACTCCCCGTGCCCCATGGCATGGCCAGTGGCATGTTCCTTGAAATCTCTGCCGTGAGTGTGGGCAAAATAAAGTGTTATTAAAGGTCAGGGGTTTTTTTTCCAGAGAGATGATCAACTTGCTGAAGCCCTGCCCTGCATCCCTGACATGATTCCCATGGCTCTGCCAGCCGCAGCCTCACCCTAACTTTTGGAAAGCCCCCCAAAAGCCGGAGCTGCAGCAGGATCTTGGATTTCTTAGTTCTCCCCAACCGCTGTAGGTGGCACTCCGGCCCCGCCGCCCGCCCGCCTGCCAGCGAGCTCTGATGCGTGTTGGCAAGGAGTCAGGGGATGAGCTCTAAGTTTACAGCAGATTTTCCCTTCTGACAGATTACTGCTTCATTTGTAAGAGGAGAACTTCTCATTAAGTACATTTTTGACATTTTGTTGAGAGAGGAAAAAAAAAAAAAAGAAAAAGAAAATCCTCGTGATGCCGAGCGCGCTGGAGCTGGAGCGCGGCTCAGTCTTTGCAGGTTTGGAGGCTGGGGTTGAGTTTTACTTTTTTTTTTTCCCCTTTGGCACCAAAGTCCCTTTTCATAATTTTTCAGTTCCGAGCACAATTGCTGCGGGTGGGAGGAGTGTTTAAACCAGAACCCAGCTGAAAAAGCCAGGAGGACTTTGCGGTGGAGAAGCGGCAGCTCTCTGTTCCAGCAGTGCTCGGAATTCAGTGCTAATCCAATCAGGTTTGATTAAAGTGTATTTTCAAGGCAAAATCAAATCTAACTGCTATTATCATCGCTCTGGGTGCTGCGAGAGTGCCTGGGCATGCCAGGCTTTGGCTGCGCTCAGGTTGGTGATCACAGGGTACAAAGTCGGTCCCAGCTCTGCCAGGGTCCTGTTTCTGAGCATCGGGGACCTGGGGATGCCCCTGGTGGGGACCTGGTTTGCCTGGGGCGCAGCTCTGCTCTCACCAGTCTCCCTTTGCCAGCTGCCCTAATCACTAGGACAGAATGAGGACTGATTTTAGTGTTAGTTATGCAAATCAACCTTGATGGGAAACTCCAGTATGAGGTTGTTATCGTTTTTTTTTTTTTCCCAGGGTGGGGAATAACCCTTTTGGAAAATCCTTCGTGCACTACCACCAACCTTTCCTTCCCTTGGGTTTCTTTCAAGTGAAAAAAATGCTGAGCAAGGTTGTTGCCGTAAGCTCCTAGGACATTTTCATTGATCCAAATCATACTTTTAGAGAGAACAAGCATAAGAAAGCACTGGGTGATCACAGATGTATTTTAATTATGAAAAATGTCGCAAGTGGCTTAAAGAAGGCAAGTGCTTCCCGAGGAAAAAAAAAGCACTTCACTTTTTTCCTCTTAGAAAACACTTTTTCTCATTATCCAAGCTGCTGCAACTGTGCTCTCCTCAGGGGCAAGGACCCGCACTGGCCTTTCCCAGCTCGCACTGAGCGCAACATCAACCACGAAATTGTATTAAAGTGCCCTGAGATTTTTCTCTCCTGCGCTAATTGCCTTTCCCGCCCAGACTCTTCCCACCCCCGTGCAAACGCAGGTATAAATCACCTCGCTGCTCTTGCTTCCTACAGCCCAAGCAAAAAGAGGCTGCCTGGTGATGCCCAGCACTCCTGCAAGGAGCTGCTCTCTTCTTTTGGTGCTTTCTTCGAGGAACACCTTTGAAAAGCGTTTGGAAACCTGGCTGCCCTGTATCAACAGCCACGGGAGCAGATGCCTGGCTCCTCTTGCTGCTCCCTGCCCCGTCTGCCTTACAAAGCTGGGCTGAACCTTCAGCCACTGATGGTTCAAACCCTTCCCCTTCCCTCTGCTGGTCCCGGGGCGATGCCAGCCCTGGCAGTGACCCGTGTGGGCAGCGGTGGCTGTGGGAGCTGCCTGAAGAGGTGATGGGCTCGGGGCTGAGCTCATCTCTGGGTGAGCTGCTCTGCCCCTGGCCCTGCTGGGTTGGTAGCTCCCCTTTTTGCAGAGGTTGCTCACTCTGTGCAAAGTGCTCCTCTTGGCGAAGTTGATCAAATCTTTCTCCCCTAGTGAATGACGTGCTCCTGCCCGAGAAAATCAGATTACAGCGTCTCTTATCCATGATGGGCTGAAGTGCTGCCGCTTGCTTGTTTCAGGGAAGGAGTCTTGTAGACAGAGACAATCCTATTGATGTTTCACCCTGGAAGATGATGTTAGGGCTGAGAGCTAAAGACACGCATGAGAAGGTGCTTTCAGTCACAAATCTGCTGACTTTCCCACCCGTTCACCGGGACATCACCACAGACATGAGGAGCACCTACAGTGTGGGCAAAAAGGAGCCACTTGCCCCTCCTGGGGGAAACGCAATGGCTGTGTAAGTGCAGATCTGCTACACCCCGAGACAGGCTGAGTGGGAAACTAGGAAAGGGTTGGAGGGTTTCTCTGGCGAGGGAGGGACGCGGCTCTGCACATGGCAGCGCGGCTTCCAGCAGATGGTACACCCGTCTCATTGCGCTTGACGGGATGGTGGGAGAAGTTATTATGAAAGACTGCTGTGACATTCACAGCACAGATCTGCCAACTGGTGTCTAGAGGAGAAGGAAGGAGCTCATTGCGATGCTGCAGAAATTGGTGCAGAGCTATATCTGAGGCTGTATTTCATAGCAGGGTGGAAAGCAGCCTTCGGCTAACGGTGGCCGTGGTGTGTCCAGCCAGCGCCCTGCTCGAGCCTGCCACCGAGCCCTCAGAGAGGCAGAGCGTTTGTGTTCCTCTCGATGCTTTTTTCCATCAGGATGTTCATCATTTCTAAAAACTGGTCCTTCTGTGACCAGTTCCCTCAGACAAATGCAGCTGGAGGGTTCTCCCGGTGTCCCCCCTGGCTCTCAGCTACACTGACCCTCGCAGATGTCCTGTCCTGGCCATGGATGAAGGTCCCATGGAGCCACATGGATCCTCCATCCCACGGGCCCATCCTGGGAGCTTGCACCTGACTACAAGCCTGGCTCGGAAGAGGGCTGTGCTGTTGCCTCTGTATTGTGTGGACACAGTTTCTCCTGAGTTCTCATTTCTGCTTTTTGGACAGAAAACAAACCAAAATTCAGCCAATCCCAGCCCCTGTGAGAAGATGCTCCGACTCAGATTTAGGTGGGATTTTTTTCCCCTGCTTTTTCCATTGCTTTGCTTTCAGGGTCAATTCTCTGCAGCTTGACCACCCTGGGCAATGGAGAAGCAGCACCCCAATGATCCTCCTCTTTTAGTTGTTAATTATTTTACTAGCTTCTTCTGAATCTTGATGAGGGGTTTCATTTTTCCATGGCAACTGCATCCACAAGACCTCCCCACCCACGAAACCACATTGTGCAGGGGTGCTGGAGGGCCATGCTCTGCACCCAGCTCAGCCCAAAGCAGGACCCTCTCCCTGCCCAAGCACCTGCCCTACAAATGTGGGAGGTCAGGGCAGCAAAAAGACCTGTCCCTGGGGGGACTTCTCCCACCGACGCAGCAGAAGCAGGAGGATCCATCCTCGAGGAGCCCTGTGCTGCTGCCTGGCAGGAGCAGCTGAGGTGTTCCCAGCTGGACGTGTGCCTTCTCCGTGGTGTCTCGGCAGCTGGGAAGCATCAGCCTGGGAGCAGAAGCTCGCTCCGTTCGCATAAAGAGACGATGAAAATGAACGCCCACGAGGATGACACTCATACCTACAAATTATCTCTGCCGTGGAGCTGCAATTAAACGTGCCTCTGATGCAGCAGCGGTGTGGCAGGAAAGCTGTGAAGCTCCTGCCCCATGGTTTTGTCCCTGTCCTTGTCCCCATGCCAGCTTGCCTGTACTCCAAGCCCCCTGCTCCTCCTCACCCGGGGCAGGATGGCTGCTGCTGACCCCTCTAAGCCATGCCAGGGCTTGCCCAGGGGGGCTGTGTATGCTTCGGGCTGCTGTGTGGGGCAGGTTTTAATTCCCCAGGGAGGTTTTATGAGAGTGATGGGGAAGGAATCTGTCCTGCGGGTTGCAATTCCCTAGATCTACAGCCACAAAAGATGTTAAAGGGCCTGGTCCTGTCCTGACAGTCAGAGAGCCACCAGCTTGGGAAATAGAGGAAAACCAACCCTGCATGTGGGCTGATTTCTAGCCCGTTTTGCCCATCCCAGCAAGAAAACCACAATTTCTGACCGTTCACCATCTCCCATCAAAAACCTACTGTCACCTCCTGAGCAGTGGCACCCACTGTCCTCAGCCCAGGATACCTAAAATGGCTTTTGCCTTGAAACCACAAAGGAAGAGACAGGGACAGGGGGGGGTCTCAGCAAAGCACGTGGCAGCGAGGGACTTGCAGGAGCTCAGGAGACCCTGGGTGAGATGTGAACCTGGCAGCCCAAGGTGCTGGCAAGGCAGAGCTCCACCAAATTCCCCCTCGCCTTTTGAGGGATCCTTTTGACCCCTCTCAAATAGCTGGTGGTGGCAGGGGACCTCCAGGACACCCTAAATCAGCTTGGGAGGATGCTGGAGCAGAGGCGAGTGGTCCTGGGGGCATTGCAGAGAAAGGAGATTTTGGTCCAGGCTCGAACATTTGCTCATCGCAGGCTTCTAGGAGGAAATAATTAGTGCTCTATTTTTCACCAGGAGCTTCTGTCCCTCCGTGCCCGCTTGTGCCAGGATGATGTGTTATCACCAGAAGCTGCGGGATCATTTCCATAAGATAAAAACATAAAATAGCTCCTATTCATCACTGGCCTTTGTGCTAATAGCCCATGCTCTGTAAAGAGGGAGCGTGGCCGGGACTATTCCTGCTTCCCTTTTGCTGGATAAAGGATCTCTTTGCACTCCTGTAATAACCTCTTTCATCTGATGCCCTCAAAATGCTTTTGGACATAAATTAATTAAGCCTCACAACATCCTGTTGAGTTCAGGCTCACTCCAGGGTTTTCATCAGGCGTTCAAACAATTCATGGCATCTTTGCCTCACAGGTTCTTGGCGGCCCAGGGGTCGTGTCCAGCTGGGGTGTGAGTGGGGGCCATTCAATTAATTTGGCCACGTGTTGCCTGTTCCTGCCAGGGCTTGGGCTGCCCTCAGGGTTACTGCTCCATCCCTAGAGCCTCATCAAAAAGCATCTCAAAGCTGCACCGCTTGAACCCATGGCACGGCAGGTCCCCGAGGCTGCACAGCTTCACGTGAACCTCTTGGCAGGTACCAAAATAGCTCCACTTTTCTATAGTTCAGTATTTTGGGATTTATGACCCACACAGTGCCCCATTGGCATCATCAAGGCTGACTCCAGCGCTCCCTTACCCCATGCAAGCTGGGGTTGCATCCTGCCCGAGGCGATGAGCTGGGCCCTTCTCTGCCACGGCTGAGCACAGTTTGACAGCAAGGATGCTGAGGAATAACTTGCAACCCCCTGCTCCTGCTCGCTGTGCCTGCCCCGGGCAAAAAACCCATTGCAGGGGGGTTGGCATCTCCCTGCAAAAAGCAAACTGCAGCTGGAGGCAATGGCCCTTTGGTGTTGGCTGCCTGCAGCCGTGTGGGGCAGAGCGGGCAGGGAGATGTCCCACCATGCTGATGCTTCAGGTTTGCTCCTCCTTTGCTGTTGCCTCTGGCTCGGGTCTTTGCAGGATCTGGGCTGCAGAGGGGTTTGCTGTGTGCCCCAGCTCCGCAGAGCCAAGGGTCCTGTGAGAGGAGAAAGAGGAGAAAGTCTCTGCCTGTGCAGAGACTGCGGTGCTGGGGAAGCAGAGTTGCTCATCAGTGGCTTCAGAGTCCTAATTATATCTCTTTAATGAGCACCCACACCATTATCAGGGGTTCCTCTGGGGCTAAGCAGCGATCCAAGCTCCTCTAATTACTTCTGACTCCTAATTTTCATGTCCGTGCTAATCCTTCATAGTTCCCCTTTCTCAGTTGATGCAAAAAGACTCATTACCAGGAAATGCATCCTCCTCCTCTCTGCTCCTTGAACAAGCTCTTTTTTTCCCTTCTTTTTTTTTTCTTTTTCCACTCAGAACTTGCAGAAAGAGTTGGAGCAGGTAGAAGCTGCCCACCCGCAGGACACAGAGGCAGGGAGCTAGGTCTGGGGGAGGTTTAGCTTTCCAGAGGAGGCAGAGGAAGGTGGTGATTCTATGATTCTGTGATTCATCAGGGGTATCAGGGGCAGACACTTCCCCATGGGCACTCAACTCACCCCCCATGGGCACTCAGTTCACCCCAGCACAGACCAGTAAGGGGCTGGGCACTGGCTGCTCCTCGTGACCAAGTGCAACTCGCCCAGGAAGCTCCCTGTGCCTCTCCGAACTGGGAACCCCAGGGGTTTGGGATCCCGATGGTGACAGAAACACACAATGGTGGGGGTTGGAAGGGACCTCTGGAGATGCTCTGGTGCCAACCCCCTGCCCCATCCAGGAGGGTCACCCAGAGCAGGGGGCCCAGCAGCGCAGGGTCCAGGTGGGTTTGGAATCTCTCCAGGGAAGGAGACTCCACAGCCTCTCTGGGCAGCCTGGCACAGGCTCTGCCACCCTTACACCAAGGAATTTTCTCCTCCTGTTTAGGTAGAACCTCCTGGGTTCCACTTTGTGCCCCTGTGTCCTGTTCTTGTCCCTCCACATGCTGTGCTTCCTCTAGGAAGGTCTGGCAGCTGCCAGGGCTTGGCTCCAGAGTGCACAAGTGTCTTGGAGAGGTTTTAGTTCTGGTTTTGGTTTTCTCTGGCCAGTTTCCCTAGCACAGGGAGGGGGCACTGATGGATGTATGAAAGTGCGGAGGCACTTCAGAAGGATGGAGGAGGCGAGGATGCTTGCTGGGAGAGAAAGCCCAGTCTCTTAGTGCTTCCCCAGCGGTCTTTGAAATCAGACCGGGAAGATGTTTGATCTCCAACCAAGTCCTCAATATTTTTGTGATCGTGGTGATACCTCTCTTGATGGAGATGCTTGTGAAGCTGCGTACTCAGGAAACCCTCCTCCAGGAGAAAACCCTCACTGCTGGCATTAAACTCCCCTCTTGCAGACTGGCCTTCACAGTGGGGTCCTGGGGAGTGCTTGGAGTGGGGAAAAAAAGTCTTTAGGGGCTTTTCAGTACGCAAAGGGGACCTGTGAGAAAGATGGGGACAATCTTTTTAGCAGGGCTTGTTGTGACAGGACAAGGAGTAATGGTTTTAAACTAAAAGAGGGACTGGAGAGAAGGAGGAAATGTTTTGAGGCTGAGGGTGAGAGCCTAGCCCAGGCTGCCCAGAGAGGTGGTCGCTGCCCCATCCCTGGCACCATTGCAGGGGAGTTTGGCCGGGGCTCTGAGCACCCTGCTCTAGTTGTAGTGGTCCCTGCTCCCTGCAGGGGGGTTGGACCAGATGAGCTTGAAAGGTCCCTTCCAACCTAAACCATTCTATGGTTCCTGCTGCTGGCACCAGGGTAGGAGGCAAGAGTCACTAGCTGCAGCACTGCCAGAGGTCAGGAAGGGCTGGGGGTTCTCTGTTTGCCCCCCGTCTGGGGTCCCAGGTGCTTGTGCTGGCCCCCACAGGCACTGAGTGTGGATGCCCCTGTCCTGGCAGGGCAGTGATGATGCCAGTGGCTCTAGTTCTAGAGAAAAGGACCAATCAGTCCCAGGGGCAGATCCTGCTGGGGACGGTCAGGGGAAACTGAGGCACGGAGATGCTCTGAGCCTCACAAAACGCTTCACTTAAGCATGTGAGCACATGCTGAAGTTAAGCTGGTGCCCAGGGGTCCGCTCCTGAGCTGGCCTCCCCCGCCTTCTGATGCTTGCTACTTTTTTTTTTCCCTTGACTGAAGCGAAAGGATTTTCAAAAGTGGGACTTGGCCCTTGAAGTGACAAATAATTGAAGGTGGTAATTAAAGGCACAGCCGAAGCGCTGAGCGAAAAAAGGGAAAATAAAGGAAAAGTGCCAGTTGCAATTCTGCGCTTTAATTAGTTTCGCTTTCTGTCCCGGTGGGGAGCGCGGCTGGCAACCCCCGAAGGCACGGGACTTTCTGCTGCTGCTGAAATTGGGGTGTCGGGGGGGGGGGGATGCTCTGCAGTCAGCTTGCCCAGGGATAACTGCACAGCTCTGCCACATGGGAGAAGGCAGAGATTAGCAAACGGGCCTTTATATTTGTATTTATTTATTTTTTTTTTCCCTGTGAATGGAGGCGCTTTCTTGAAGCAGAAACTTTCAATAATTAAAAAGGGGAAAAGGAAAAATAATAACTTGGTATGGAAAGCGTATGAAAATAGATCTCTGCCGAGTCCCTCGCTCTGGGATACCCTCGGCTGGCAAAGTTTTGAATTCCTCTAATAAGAGAGCTGCAGTCGGTGGCTTTGGCAGCTCTGGGAGGTGGGAATCACTGAGGTGAGGGCAGGGCTGGCAGGGACTGCGTGTCCTCGGAGCCACCCGGGCAGTGGGTTGAAGCTGGGGGTTCTGTGCCAGCCTTGCAGCAGGACTGTGGGATGGGCACAGCCCAGCCTGGGGGCGAGCGGGACTCTTGGCAGAGCCGCTCTGACGGCTGTGGTTTGGCACCGGAGTTGTCTCACTTGTATAAATTATATAAATCATCCCCCTGGATGAGGGAGTGTGCACATAAATATGTAGATTCAGGCTCCAGCTCTCATGACTTATTCACCAGCAGCATCATATTGTTTCTAACTTCGGAGCAGTTCCTGGAAACTGTTCGTTCTTCAAATTAAAAAAAGATATATGGGCTGTGCTGGAGGGGCCCGTGTGTTCTCCTGGCAGCGCTGGGCTTGCTGAGGAACCGCTGAGCAGCCTCTGTCACCTCCCCTGAGCTCGGGCTGCTCTGAGGGGCTGCACATCCACCTGGGGAAGGGAAGGGAAGGGAAGGGAAGGGGGAAACCAGCTGGTTGCAGAGTGGAGGTTGGCAGGAACCTGCCCTGGCTGCGTTCTCCTCACAAGGCAGCAGCTCCTGCACTTGGGTCACAAAGGACCTGGGGGGGTTGGTTGACAGCTGGGTGAAGATGAGCCAGCATGTGCCCAGGTGGCCAAGAAAGCCACCAGCATCCTGGCTTGGATCGGCACTGGTGTGGCCAGCAGGACCAAGGCAGGGATCATCCTCCCAGACTGGGCATTGGGGAGGCTGCCCCTTGAATCCTGGGGTCAGTTTTGGTCCCCTCACTCCAAGAAAGACATTGAGGTGCTCCCCGCACCTTCCACCTTGCTGGCTTCCACCCCAGCTGCTCACCACTATACTCAGCTCCCATTTTACTCCATTTTCCTGAGATCAGGACACAAAGACGTGGTGGCAGCAGCATCCATCCTGCAAACGAGGATGGTTTCACTGGAGATGGATGGCTGAGCCTCCTCCCTGCCAGCTCCTGGTGCACGGGGCCATTGCCTGGTAAATGGGCAGCCCTGAGAAGGCTTAACGACAGCAATTGTTGCACATCCCAAAATATCCCGCTTAATGGACTCCATCAGGTAAGTATTGTCCTAAATGGTTCAGAGTGAGGAGGTAGTAACAATGCGGACATGCCATTTGCGGAGAAATTATGCCTTGCTGAGATTTATCGGAGAGCTCAAATTGCTGTTAATAAAACCTGCTTTTGCTGGTGCAAGGGAAATTGGTTTTCACGGAGGCTGGAGGGATCCAAGTAGAATATTCTGGGTATCATCTCCAGCACAGCAGGAAAATGAGCTCTCTACTTTCCTGACATAGGGAGGGCCAGCGAGGCTGGATCCTTCCCCCTGTTTGCCCAGCTAAGGAGACCCTGAATACAGGGGCTTCCCCTCCTGGGCAACTGCTGGCTCCCAGCTATCCTTTAACTCCTTCACACTGTTTTGCCAGCACCTTAAATCTTGTATGTTTTCAACGTGTTTTAAATTTCTCTCCACTTTTAAAGAGTGCCCTAGAAAACCCCCCATCCAAGTCCCTTCCAGTCCTCGGCAACCCCCATCCAGTCCCTTCCAAGCCTGCCTGCTTTCCTCCTGGCTGGCAGAGCTGATCTGCATAGCACTGCTTTCACTAGCTGGGAGAGACCAGCCCCTGGTTTTGAAGCACAACTAAAGTAACCCCCCTGTAATTTCTCTATTGTGCTGTTTTCCTTGCCTAACCCATGTATCTTGTGTATTCAGGGGAGCGGGTGCTACAGAAAATGCTACGATTTGATTTGGGAATCATTCTGCACAGGGAAACCGCAGAGGAGGAGAGTGGAGATCTGTGGCATCAATAAATCATGGCAAGTTGGGAATTTCACAGCTCTGCACAGCACATCGTACGGCTCAGGATGGAAGCGAGCATCCCTTGCCCCTGGCCTGTCTGCAGCGGGACCCTTGCACAGAGACACATGAAAAGGGAGGTAAATATTTATTTAGTTTGTTTGCTTAAGAGGCAAACATTTGCTGATGTGTTCCTGGCAAATCTAGGACATTAATTACTGGGTAGCAGAGCACTGGAGTGCCTGTAATCCACTCCACACCTCGGCAAGTCCCCGCTCTCATATCTGCTAAGCCAATATTTGGAGGACAGCCTGTATCCAGGGCATCCCAGAGGAGCCTGACGTTGACTTTTGGGACAGCCTTTGCAGAAGCTCGGTGCCAGGAGGTGCTGAGCTCAGCTGCCAGTCCTAACCCTTCCACAGGACCTTCTGCTGCTGTAGATCCCTGCGGTGGCCCCAGGGAGCCCAGGGCACTGGGACCTCCTCTGCAAAGCGGGGCTTTCCCTGGAGAGGGATAGGGATGGGAATAGGCACCAAGCAGGGGCTGGGGGCCTCCAGGACCTGCTGCCACCTCCCCTCCCTGGAGTGCTGGAAAAGCCAAGCAGCCTGTGCTGACAGCAGTGACCTGGAGACTGCTGGAAAATTTTGGAGCAGAGGAAAAGCCACGTTTCCCCTCCCCTCCTCATGGAGATTAAAACAGAGGTTGAGCTGCTCCAAAGAGCTGAGCCACCCTCGCCACCCTCACCACCCTCACTGGAATAGCAATGACTGAGAGAGGTAATTAGTTGAGCTCCTCCAGTCCTGATAATGAATTGAACCCCTCTAACCCTGATAATTAACTGAGCCCCTCCAACCCCAATAATTATCTAAGCCCTTCCAACCCTGATAATTAATTGAGCCTCTGCAACCCCAATAATTAGCCGAGCCACTCCAACCTTGACATTTAGCTGAGCCCTTCCATCCCTGCTCAGGGCTGGGCTGCCCCAGCAGCTCCTTGTCTGGGGAGGGATGCTGGGGAGGTGCAGAGGGAGACACTGTTTGGTTCCTTTGGCTCTGGCCAGCCCCAGGGTCCCCCTGCACCAGCCAGGGCCAAGCTTCTTCATGATGGCCCCCAAAACCATCACAGCCCAGGAGCAGCAGCCTTCTTCCCCACACTGGTTCCTGTCGGCCCAGGGAGACTTAGCAAAGCTCTTAGAGATCACGGGGAATTTTTCTCCGTGATTATTCATGTCTAACAAGAACTGGCAGCTTTTTTTCTCTTTTGTTCTCCCAGGCTTTTCCAAAGGCACCGTTCCCCCTCGCCCTGCAAGGGCTTTCAGCAGGTTTCTTAAGTTTTATTGCTTTGATCCCATAATGTGCCGTTATGCAACGAGACAAGCTCTTTCCCGTCACTTCCCTGGCTTCAGCCAGGCTTTTTGCTGTAACAGGCAAAGCACTGGCTTGAAATATTAATGAGTTTTACCTTAATTACCTTTCGGGCTTCTCAAGGCTCTCTTCATTTCCCTTCTCACTCTCTTTTTAATATCAGGATTGAGCAGAGCCAGCTGCTCGGTGAAGCTGGGATTTACCCCCCTCCTCTCCGCCCTGCACATCAGATGCTGCGGCAGCGAAGGACGGTCCTTGGAGGTGCGGGCAGCCAGCGGACCCGGGCACCGAGCTGGCAAAGTGATGAGGTTATTTTTAATCTTAAAGTAAAAACATTTCCCCTTTGAAATTTGTTTGCTAAAAAGAAGAGAACGCTTCACGTTTTTCCTGCCTTTCAGAGTAATTAACCTCTTGCCAAACACGGAGGATGATGCCCCAACCCAGAAACAGCCTCTCCATCCTCCCTGGCACCGGGGACCTTTCCCCGCAGCCCAGTGCCCAACACCATGGCAGGGGGAGAGGCAGAATCTTCCTGGTCCCCACACCCAGGGAGGGTCCTGTGGCACCTCCCCAGCCATCCCTATGCTGCCACCACTGCCAGGGACACTGAAATCCCTGCGAACGCGACACTGTTTATTAGATAAGTGCATTGGGGCAGCAGCAAAGCAAGGGCACGTCTGAGGCAGTGCAGAAACTGATCTCCTGATTAATTCAAAGTTCTCCGTAGGAAGAGTCCTGGACCTGCTGTGCTCTGCCTCAGGGGGCAGAAGGGTTGATTTTTATTACACACCCGGTCCTTGCAAACCCAGCTCCTTTTTAAGACATGAGCCATGTGGGGGGACTGGAGAATTTCTTATTCATTAATGTGCTTTTTGGCCCCTTTGGTTTAGTACCACACATACAACCTCGTCTCCTGCCCTGAAATTCAGCACGGAGTATCTGAGGGTAGGGCAAGTTAGACACTGATAGCTCTGACTGAGGAGCACGATTCATCACTCACTCTTTGCTGCAAAACTCCCATTTGGGTCCCCAAAGGTGAATTTTATACTTGTTTCAGCAGACCAGCAGATGTGGGCTGGATGCTGGGGATAGTGGGATGCTGGGGCTGGTGGAAGGCAGGAGACAGTGGGATGTGGGGGTCTGAAGGGATGCTCGGCCACAAGCCCTGTGTAGGAGCTGTGTCCCTCCCCACAGCTGAGGTGTTTTATTGGAGTTTTCCCAGCCATCGGCTGGGAGCAGGGCTGGCAGGAGGGATGGTCTGGGAAAGGACAGTGTTCCCAGGTGCCAGGGTGGGCACAGCGCTGGGGAAGGCAGCAGCCCACGAGCTTTGGCATCGATGGCACCGGTCGCTGCGTGTCCTTCCAGTTGGTGGCTTCGGTGGCAATGACAGCGCGAGCCTTGGCTGAATGTCCCCAGAGCTTCGGTGGCGAAGCGTTGAAGATCTGAGTCAACAGTAGCTGTTTGATTTCCTCCCCCACGTTTTAAAAATTCATCCAGGACATCCCAGCCTCTTGCGACAGCCAGGAGATGTCACCAGCCCGGCTCCCCGGTGCTTCCCAGGCAGGCGGCCAAGAAACATGTCGCATCACTGCCTGCCAAGGCAGAGCCCGGCTCCGCACCGAGCTGTGTCCTGCGGCAGGGGAGCTGGGGGCCGAGCGTGTCGGCTGATACCTGCTGCTGGGAGCCTCAGCCGAGCTGTACAGCTGAGGCTCTGGCTCTTGCACAGACTGGAAGGTGCCCTGGAGTGAAAGAAAGATTTTTATATCCTGAGTTCCTGGCCCGAATCTTCCTCTCCATCAGTCAAAACTCCGTATTATTCCCCAAAGCTGCTCCTGCAGCTCCTGCCCCAAATGTGACTGCACCGCGTTGGGCGAAGCAAAACTTTTCCTTCCCATCCACCCAGAGCATCCGGGCAGCGGGGACCTGGATTGGGATGATGTTATTAATGCCAAAGGCAGCTGTGAGCTGAAACCAGCCACTTTGAAAATGGTTTGTTTTTTTTTTCCCCTACCACTAGATCATCTCTTCTGCTCAAATCTGCGGCCACTCTAATGAGCTGTTTCACATAGCTGAGCAGTCGGGAGAGAACTGGGTGTGCAATACTGCAGAGAGCATCAGCTGGCACTGGCACTTCCAGCCCCAAAGCCCAAACACCCCCCCCCAGCACAGCAGGATCCCCCCTGAGCCCCTAGACCTGTCCCCTTTGGCCCTTTCTTGCTTTCATGGATATTTTCCTGAGCAGCAAAGTGATGGGTGAAACTGCTTGTATTCCATCAGCGCCGTGGGTCGACACATCAGTATCAAATAGATGATAAATCCTGCTACCGGGGAGTCCCTTTCTGAAGAATTATCTGCTTTTTCTGCTGCATTATTGTATTTGACCCTTAATTTTTAGGTGGTGTGAAGGTGGCCTTATGTTGTTGAGGATATGATGTGATGTGCCCAGGATGTGATGTACCTATCAGACCCTCTGTGATGCTTTGTATATTAAAGATGGAGAAGAGGGCAGGGATGGGGACAGGGACACAGAGGCCCTGCACCAGGGGCCACTGTCTCTCAGTCCCAAGCAGGATTCTGACAGATGAGGTTCCTGATGCTGCATTTTGACATCCTGGCCCCACCTTGCACACTGAAATTTCTGCTGGAAACTCTCTCCCTCCTTCCTCCTCCCGGTGCTGCAGACGCCGAGAGCAGCTGCCACCATCTCAGCCTCGAAAAAATGCACAGATCAATACGTTCAGCAATAGATTTTCCTTCGCTCCACTCCTTACATGACTTCCTCAGTAAGAGCTTCTGTTGGGGCAATGTAAACCAGCTCCAAAACAAGCAGCACCGGGAGCAACAAGCTGCAGTGCTCGAAGGGACTGAGGCTGTCAAGAGCAGAAAAACCCCCCCAGTTCTCCCCCAAATCTCAGCATGTATCACTGTCCGTGGTGCAAAGCGATGCAATCAGACAACCGGGATGCAGGCATGAATTAAACATTCCCCTGTAGCTGCTGAGGAACAGTTCCGTGAAGCCCAGATCCATGGGTTTTAGAACCAGGAGGGACAGTTGGCATCATTTAATCCAGTCTCGGTCCCTTCTGTGGGGCTGGTGATGGTCAGGGACACCTCTAGCAGGAGGCGAGGGCAGAGCTGAGGGCACAGGAGGTGCGAGGGACTGATGGGGGGGTGTGTGGTGTGCCCTGATGAGCTCCCCCTGCTTCTGCAGAGCTGGCAGCATCGCTCGGAGGGGCCGCGCATGAGGCGGGCAGGATGAGTCCTCGATTCTGAGCCTCCTCATGGGCCAAGGTTACTTTTCCAAGCGGCTCTGTGGAGGAAAGGACAGTGTGTGCCAGGGGCTGGTGATACATCGCCCGGCCAGCCGGCTTTCTTGGCACGGCTGCCTCCACCCCGCTGCGGCTGCCAGGGAGGGGACATATGCTGCCAGTGTCCCGTCCACATGCCAGGGCAGCTCAAAGCTTCCCCTTGCACGGCTGCCAAACAGCCGGGGCAGCAGCAGGGGCTCGTGCCCCAGTACTGGGGATGCCGGTGCAAGAGGCGGGGGAGCTGGCACTGACGGGGGGGGTGGCAGTGAGAACCATGTCACCCACTGCCCCACGCCTTCCCCTTCTCCTTGGGGTGCTCCATGATTAGCACGGCTCGTTACCAACCACTCAGGCAGCCCTGAGAGCTTGTCCCTCCACTCTGTCCCCCCACTGCCATCCCCAGCGGGGGCACGGGGCTGCTGGGGCAGCAACACCAAGGGGCAATGGGGTGGAGAGGGGACAGAGACCCCCAGGCAAGAGGGGGCCACCCGCTGAGGCAATAAGTGGTGGGGAGAGGGGGCAAGAGCCCTGTTTGCAGTTTGAGCATCATCCGCAGGGGTGTCGTAGTGGTACTCGGCTCTGCTCTTCCAAAGAAGGGGGTAGCAACAGTCCCTGTTGGATTTTTCCTGCATGTCTCCTGGTCTGGAGCATCTTTTCCAGTGGCAAGTTTTGCTGCGAATAAATGGGCAGCATCTGAGAGCACACTGCCGGCGTGGTTCATTAATTACTCAAGTTATAGGGCTATTACAGCCAAGAAATTGCATTATTAAAAAGAAATCTTTGCAGACGCTTCAAATACGTCAACCTATTCAATAGCTGACACTGGGTCATAATTAAAAGTAAAAAGTATGGGCCAGAAGGGGACAAAAAAATGGCAGATTTCCTGAATATGGCTAATGGAAACATTATTAACATTAGGAAATTGCATACGAGAAATCACTGGCTCCTGGCCCAATTTAAATATGCATAAGGGTCCTGATGTGCGCCTATGGTGATTAATAGTGTTAACCAAAAAATATATATATATATTTTAAATTAAATTCAATTCCTGAAGCTGCCTTTAATGGCTGTGTCTGCGGGCGGCTCCTTTGTTCCCTTCATTACAGCAGGCAGCCAGGGAATGGGCAGTGTTGATCCTGCACCCCTGGGATGCTTGTGTCCCCTGGATCCTCATGCTCCTGGGGTGCTCATGTCCCTGGGATGGTTGTGTCATGTCCCTGGGATGCTTGTATCCCCAGAATGTTTGCATCCCTGGGGATGCTCATGTTCCCAGGATGTTCGTGTCCCTGGGATGCTCATATCCCTGGGATGCTCATGTCCCTGGGATACTCATGTCCCTGGGATGCTTGTGCACAGCAGTGCAGGCACCCAGCAGATCTCCTGCTCCTTGGCAGCTTTTGCAGCCAAACCGAGGAGAACCTGGAGCCCAGAGATGGGCACAGCCACCCACAAAGGAAAGCCCATAGTAGAGGGGATGAGGATGGGGGAAAAACCCCCAATTTGGTCCCCACTGAGTGGCTTCCAGCTGGGCTCTGCTGCCTGTTAGTGTCCCTGGGGATCTGAAGACTCCTCCCCCCCTCCATGTGAACACAAGCCTCTGCCCAGGTCCCTTTTGTGCCCCCAAACAGCCTTTGGGTGAAGCTTTTGCTCCCTTTTTCTCATCTTGAAGCTTATGGGCTTGTTGCTGCTTTGCTTCACTTGCAGGGTTTGGGTTTTTTTTTGCTTTTTTACATTCATTCTTCGCAAACATCACTGTGAATCAATCCGGTGTCAGGCTTATTCGTTGCCTAATATTTCTCAATAATTTATTATCAGTGGTTTAAACCTCCTGGGAGCTCCCTCCACATTAAAGCCTGTTGTTCAGTCAGGTCATGTCCCAGACTGGAAGCACTTCCAGCCCTTTGATTTGTTTGTGCTGTATGTTTTTGTTGGAAGAGCGGTAAAAGATATGAATTTTTCCCCCTCTTGAAATTAATTTATCATCTCAGTTATTTCCTTTATTCTCTCCAATTGAACCGTAACTTTCTGGTTGCTCTCGCCTCTCTCGCTAGCGGCCCTGTTCCATATGGATGCACTGGGATGTAAATACGGAGCAGAAATCAGCCCCGAGCACCCGGTACCGGGGCACACCCAGCTCCAACCTCACCTCTGATATATTCCAGGGGTGGAAAGCACAAGGCTGGGGTCACCACCAGGTAAAACCTGGTTAACTCCAAGCACAACCTGCTGCCACGTCACGGCTGTCGCCTGGAGGAGCGGCTCGTGGATGAATGGCAGGCACGGGACGGGGCGGTGGCACTGCCAGGGGACCTGGTGCCAGCCTGGGTTTGTCACACGCTCTGTCACACTGCCGACGGGCTGCTGGAGAGACCGAAGGGACGAAGGGATTCAAAAGCATCCGGAAAAGTCAGAAAAAACTTCGGAGCAGCCGAGGAGCGCTGCACCTATTACGTCTTCGCACCCCGGAGATGAGTGCGCAAAACAAGCAGCTTTAAGCAGAAACAGGGGCAGGGAGCTGGAGATTTCTGTATGAAATATTGAGATCCTGGGAGTGGAAGGCAGAGCCGATGTGGCTCCTGAATAAATCATCGGAGCTAACGCATGTGCTCGCTCGCAGTGACGTCTTTGAGGGAAGAGCGTGGGACTAGGGGAGAGGAAAATTAAAATGCAATAAAACAAAATACAGGGCACTTTTTCCCCCTAAGAGCTTTTGTTAGTGAAATAATTAGCTCATCTCAACCTCTTAGAACATGTCAGGCTAAGTCTGTTCCCTCATTTGTCTCTCATCAGCCCATCCACCGTGCCCTCCTCCTTCACTGCCCTGGCAAACCACAGCACTCGCTTAAAATTTCACGGTGTCTGCGTAACCAGCAGCCCGTTCGTAGAAACACTGAAATCCTGGGACCATGGTGCCTCCCCAGAGCTGGAGGACTCTGGGTAGGAATGACACGCAGAGAACACCCCGCGTTCCAAACTTTGTTCGAGAGATGCTCTAAAACACAGTGGGCTGCCAGAAGAACCTGAACCCTGCTCCCACAGAGCCTCGGGTCACCTTCCAGTGCATCTAAGGGGCAGGAGGTTGTGGCAGAAGTGAACATTTGATTGCAAAATAAAATAGACTGCTTGGTTTGCTAATGTGCCTCAGCGTTTTGTATAAACCAGTGAAAACCAGTGACAAAACTGGCTTGGAAAGGAACAGGTTTTTATCTCCCCTCTACCTGGAGGGGACAGTGCACTGCTGCTGCTTGCTGTGAGAAAAAGAATTTTGGGGGTTCTAAGGAATTTTCCGTGCTGTGTAGTAAGACCATCCAGATTAAGTGGATCCTACAGTCTCCCCAGCACCATCCTTTGCTCTCCTGGGATCATTCCCCCAGCCCTGGGCAGGGTCCCCACTGGTGTGGCCACATGTTGGAGGGGACTGTGCTCACCCCTGGTGTAACTGGGCCTTTTTCAGCACTGCTTCTCCCAGAGCCTCAAATGCTCTAGGTAACGGGAAGGAGGAGGTTGAAAGCCCTAAAAAACTTCTAAGCCCTCTTAATACCAAAGTGTTGAGAGAGGAGGGGAAGAAGATCTATGTCCTGGTGGGTGTTACTGAGCTCGAGGAATCCAGGTGATGCTAATCCCAGTGCAATGGAGATGTGCCCTTGTTAGGAACCAAATGTTTCCCAGGTTGTTAATTCTTGTCTAATTAACAGCTTCAGCGATCCACAGAGGGCTGCTTTCAGCTGGTTCTCAGCCCTCCCTGGAAATCATATTTTCCAGCATCTCCAGACTCAACCTCAGAAAATGCCTCTGGAGTGAAATCCTCCAGACAGAGATGGGTTTTTTTAAAAAATGCATCGTGAGTACATCATCATCAACATCATCACATGAGCAGGAAAGTAGGGCAGGCACAATGTGTGCCACGAGCTTTCCTACCCCCGCCAGCACTGGGCTGCTGGGGCTGCTCTGGGAGACCTCCATCATCTGAGCTGGCCTGTCCTGCCGATGCTTCGCCTCAAATCCAGCCCTGGGAGGAGGTTCCAGTGGTTGTTTCTCCTCCAAAAGTCCCAGGGGATGTTGCAGTGAGTTTATTTTTGAAAAACAAAAGCAAGAGAAAACCCTGCAGCTGGTCCAGGCTACCAGCAAGGGTACCATGAAAACCATTTCTGAGATGCTGGGCTGGAGGGTGCTGGGTCCAGTCCGGGCTGTGGCAGTGGGATGTGCACACAGCAAGGGTTTGAGCTGGATCAGGCAGCAGGTCTAAGGAATCAGGGCAGATTAATGTGACTATTGGGAAGGTTTTATGTGCTTTTGAAGTTAAATGATAGAGGTTTGCATGCTAAATGTGACAAAAAGGTCTGCTGCAGAAGTGAGCTGTGCTCAGGTGCTGGAAGTGGGTGTGCTGGGGATCCCCTCGCTTGATAGGGATCAATCAAAGATGAAGGGGATCCCCTGTTTGCATCTGCCTCATTTTTCTGCTGTGCTCCTCTCTATAATTGTTTTGATGCTACATTTCTCAGTGGCCTGGACCAGCTGCAGGGTTTGCTGTTGGTTTTGTTTTTCAGATCAGAAGATAAATAAACTTACTGCAGTGTCCCCTGGGCCTTTTGGAGGAGAAACAACCACTGGAACCATCAGAGCTTTGCTCGGGGCTGGATTTGAGGTGAGACATTGGCGGGATGGCTCAGATGATCCAGGACTTCCTAAGCAGCATCAGCAGCCCAGGGGCAGGGGAATGGGTCTGGGTTCCCTGGGGCAGCTCAGTCCTGCATCCTGCAGCATTGCAGAGGAGCTGGTCCATCAGCACCTGAGAGCTGGTCCTCAGCCATGGGGTCCCTTGCTGGCACACGCACAGGCATCTCCCCTGGGCATTACTAGGGAGAATGATAATTTCATCTCCCCCGAGGCATTGCGAGATTGATCCTCACGTCTGGTCCCAAGCTGTTGGTCAAACATTTGTCTCTCCGGTAACTGGGGATGTGTGTTAGTCAAACTGCAGTTTAGACCAAGGAAATCACAGAGAAAAGAGACACGAAGGCCCCATCCAGCCATTTGTAACACATCACGCTCCTGACAGTGCCGCCAAATAGCCAAAAAAAAAAGAAAAAAGCTTCAGCCTTGAAATTTTTCTAGCACGAAGATAAATGAAGGAGATTCATGTCTCTGTTGGTGCTACATTGTTTTGCTCAGTTGGCTGCAGAGCAAATAAGATACGGTGGCTCATTGATTTGTAGTCTGAGAGCTGTCCTCCCAAATAGATGGGCTCGGAAAAAAAACTTCATTTGTGACTTGGAATGGAGAATGCAGAAAGTGTTGGGAGGGGGCACGGTGCCTGGACCCTCGGTGTCCCACTGCTCCTCCTCCCTGGGGACACGTGGCACAAGGGGGTCCCAAACTGGGGCTGTGCCTCCAGCTCTGTCTCTTCTTGGGGATGCTTTTTCCTTCAGCTCCATGGGGTCTTCCCAGTCCCTGGGTGACCTGCTCAGCGTTCTCTTCCCTGAGCCTCAGACAAGATGCCAAAAGCAATAAAAAATGAACCAGATGTTTGCAGTGGGGTTGGGGAGAGGGAAGGGGAATGGAGCCTCTTTCTAGGCTGAGCACAGCCCCCCCCTTTGCCTCGTGAACCCCTGTGTGTCAGCTGAAAGGGAGGCCGTGTGACAGAGAGAGATCATAGAATCACAGAGTTGTTCTGGTTGAAAGGGACCTTTCAGATCAGTCCAGCACTGCCAGGGCACCACTAACCCATGTCCCTCAGCATCACAGCTCCACAGCTTTGAAACCCCTCCAGGGATGGGGACTCCACCACTGCCCTGGGCAGCCTGGACCAGGGCTTCACAACCCTTTTGGGGAAGGATTTTTTCCCGATGTCCAACCTGAACCCCATCCTGCACAATCTGAGCCCAATTCCTCTTGTCCTAAAGATGTATCATGGGAAGATGCAGCTATGGGTTTTGCTGGCATGCACAGCAAGAAACACATCTCAAAAGACAGTGAGACAGAACTGAGGACTTCTGGAGGAAATTTTAATCAAGAGCCTGATTCTGTTCCCTGTGTCATGGAGATCAGGCAGATGGAGAAGAGATGTGGGGTGAGAGCAAACTTCTGAACTGATCCACAGCTGAGTGGGCTTCTTGCAGTCCTGCCAGTCCTGGTGGATGGAGTCATGTCCCCCCAAAATATCAGAGTGGGGCAGGCATGTGGAGAGGCAGCAGCTATCCTGCTGCACTCCACCCAGAAGAACTTCTGCAAGCTGTCTGACACTGATTGCTCTCCCGTGAGAGCAGTAACACTGCGCCCAACGCGCCCGATGTGGCTGGTGTGGGTCTGTCAGATCCGAGACCTCTAGGGCCCTTGGCACTGAGGTCCCTTCTCTACCTCTTGCTGACTGCCAGCGTGCTGCTCTCTCTGCACCACTGAGACATCACCGCTCGTGCGGCTGTGGCTCTTCCCTTCCCACCAGCCCTGATGGAACCATCGCTCTCACGGGACAGGAGGCAATTTTTGAGACCCAGCATTCCCAAGCGAAAGCGATGCTGGCTGCACCCTAATGGAAAGACAGCCAGTTTTTATAGCAGAATGCAAATGAAAAGGTATAAATAAACAATCGCTCACAAATAAGTGCTCGCCTTTAATGAATATTTCATATACAAAAGAAGTCATTGACATTTTGCTGGATTGCTTCAATTAGCTCTCGAGCCTCGTGCTCATGCAAATAATAAGCTTGCTCTTCATAATGCTTTGTTAATCTGCTGCATAGTGTGAATTTATACAGTAATGTATCACACAGACCTCCTGCTGCAGCCTTTATTGGATATAAATGACTTAGTAATTGCTATTGATCATTAAAGAAGCATGATGTTATTTTGGAATTACAATGCGAGGAGTCTTCGAAAGACTGAAGGGTCTGGGTGGTTTTGCTGTGCACAGGCCTGGTTTATATTCAGAGGAGTGACTAACGGGTCCTTGGGAGGAAAAGCCAAAGTGTGCCAAGATTGAGTCTGGGGAAAAACACTGCTGGAGTCATCGCTGGTTTCACATCACGAAGCGCTCCTGGCTATACACTCGGAATACATCTCAACATATTCCATTTCACACATCAGTCCCTATTCCGACTCAGGCTTTGCTAAGATTAGCCAGGGAAATACTAAAGCTTACTGGGGAATGTCAGCATCAGGTTGGGTCTGGGGTGGGTACAGCAATCACCCGGGCAGGTCCCTGGGTGTGGTGGAAAGGGGCTGCCTGGCAAAGCCACCGTGACCCTTCCCAGGGCTCCCACCAGCAGCCCCAGAGAAGCTGTGGGTCTTTCCTCTGGGCTGGCTGTTCAGCTGCAGGACGTGAGGAATTAAAGCAAATGGTTTACGATCACGCAGCTTGCAATATTGGGTGTATTGATCACAGCTCCGGCTCCTGAAGTCAAGTGAGCGTGAAAGTCTTTGCTTTCCTAACAGGGATATTCAGGCTGAATCTTCTTTCCATCGCTCGCTGGTTGTCTTCCAGCTTCCGACGTTAAAACCTTCTGGCTTTGAAATGAAAAAAGCTGGGGTTGCACTTTAAATTTATATTTTTCATTTAGGAAACCTCATTTATTGGGTTGGTGGTTTTGCTTTTCTTCCAAGCTATTTTCCCCTCTGATCCCATTTCCTTCCACTGTTGGCTTGCCCGCCCGTGAGAGCTGCGCTCAGCACTGGCTCTTTGCTTGCTCAGAGCATCTCTGATGCCCCAGGAGGGCACCCCGAAATACCCCCCGCTCCACGGAGGGGGTGTTCCAGCAGACTTTGACGTACACATCCATCTGGAAAATGGTCGAGGGCATTAACTCTTCTCTGCCTCGAAGCGGTGTACTGGGACTCTGTTAATTAACATCTTGAAAGGACTGCGAGATTCTTCCGTGACACTGTTTTTATTAAAAGCCTCTACGCACATTTTTCCCCTTCCAATTTACCGCATTTCCCCCCTGGAACGTGCTTTGATTTTTAAGCAATTTATAAGTCTTCAGGCTTTGCCTGGAAGGTAATTTATACTAGTTTGTGTTTTTATGTGTGCGTACATGTACTGCAGTGCATTGGGAAGAAACACACAGAGCAATCGACTGCGCTGAGGCTGATATTGATGGAACAGCGGTGGTGGAGTTATATCCAGGAGCTATGAGCTCGCTTCAACCTGCCCAGGCAGATCCTGCAATGCTGAACTGCAAATCAAACCAGTCCCAGAGGGAGCTGTGCACTGGTAGGACCTGAGGGTTGTTTCCTGGGCTGGAAGGGCTCTCTCTGCTCCATGTGGGGTTTGGATGCCTCCCTAGGCTGACCAGTCACACGCTGGCCAAGATGCCACTTGGATGAGGTTACCAAAGCCAACGAGGGTCATTTTTCACCCTCAAAAAGGACCAAGGCAGGTGTCCAGCCATGCTCACTGTGCCTTCCCTCTGCTGGCCGATGGCTTTGGTGTGAGCCCCACGGCAAGGCTCGGTGGCCCAGCTGGTGATGGAGCAGACTGGCTCTTGGCAGCGGCTGTTCTCCGTCCCCTCAGCACAGCTCTGATCCTGCCTCGTCACTGGGAAAACCGGAGCGCGATGCTGACGGAATTAAGCGATGCTGAAACGTTCCCGCAGTCACCTCGCTGCCCCGTGGGCCGTTCTGCTGTGAACTTCTGCACTGCGAAAGTAATTTGTTTCGGGGACTTCTATTTATGCAAATCTCTGGCAATATTTCATGCCATCCACATCTCCCGAGGCAGGATTTTAATAAAGGCTGGGAGGCGAGAGGATGGCCAAGAGGCGAGCGGGTCAGAGCTCCAGGAGGCGAAAAGCTGCCTGGGATTTAATGACACCGCACTGATTTGTGTCCGCTGGGGATGTGACTGTCCAGCCCCCCGTGACTGGAGCCATCTGCATCTCTCTCCAACTGCTCTTCAGAGCAACTTTTCTCTTTTTATTTGTGTTTTGGATCAAACCACTCAGGACCGCTGTTGGATCCCAGCCTGCTGCGATCCCAGCCCCCTGGGTATAACATTTATTTCCTCACTATGCCGCCTGGTTTCCCTCTCACCGGTAGCTGTGAAGCAAATCTCCAGGCACATTTGCAGTGGGGCAAGGTGAAAGGAGCTGGAGGAGTTGGGTTTTTGGGTTCAGGGGCCTGGGCAGCACCTGAACCCCAGCACCTCGGTGGAGCAAACCCTCTGATCCTGTCCAGTGGTGCAAATGTCCTGGAGCAGAAGTGCTGGAGAGGAGTGTTGGCTGGAAACTGTTGAATACTGTATTTTTCTGAGCTAAGATCAGTTGTTGTGGTTTTTTTCTCAGGGAAAGACTGAGAGGCTAAGATGCCTGAGAAGTGGACGGAGGGGAGGATGTCCAGATGGCACAGTGGGGCTCAGTTTGTTCAGTTCCTACCAGAGTATTTTTCTCTCTGTAGAAATTATTGCAAGACATCTGAGTTCATGGCATATAGTGGAATATTGACTCGCTTTTATCCCTGTCAGTGTGAGATTCATGGGAGTGAAAGGGATGATGGGATGGTGCAGGAGGGC
Organism: Todiramphus chloris collaris; assembly: GCA_025345505.1. Taxonomy (NCBI): domain Eukaryota; kingdom Metazoa; phylum Chordata; class Aves; order Coraciiformes; family Alcedinidae; genus Todiramphus; species Todiramphus chloris. The sequence goes on from JANVCC010000185.1 coordinate 3,410,821, forward strand.
AGAGGAGCTCAGAAATCACAATTTTTAGCCAAAAGTAGCTGAAACTTCCTCTCATTTCCACAGTCAACACCCGAGAGCTGGGTTTCCCATGGCTATGCCAGGACACGTTGGCCGCTGCAAAGTCGCAGCAAAGTCACAACCACTCCTGACATCCAGCCTCCTGCCTGCCCCATCCCCGAGCACGCAGCCACCCAGGGGTGCGAGGAACGTGCCCTTTGGTTTAATGCCCATTAGCTGCAGCTACACCACGCCGAGTGTGTTCCCATCCTGCCCACGTCTGAGAGCTCCTCTCTTCCTGAAACGACTGGGAAAGGGTGGTGTCCCTGCTGCGGGCACAACACACCCGCCTCTTCTGGTTCCTGGGTCAATAGGAAAGATTTGCCATTAACTCCTTGGGTTTTCAGGGGCATTTAAATGCTGGAAGGAGCCTCGAATCCCAGCTCAAACACGTGGAAAGCTGCTGTTCGCATCAGCAGCCCATGGAGCTCAGGGTGCTGTCAGGAGGCACCCAAAGGCACAGCCCTGCCAGGCTTTCAAACAGCTCAGGGGGTGGGTTTGTCCTACTGTGCTTTGAGAAATGCTTGTGTTTGACTCAGGCTCTCCAGGCAGGATCAGAAAAGAAGAACTGGTCTTATTCAAAGCCCTTGTAGCTACACAGACACAGAAAAGTGAGTCCCATCTCAAATACAACAACTGGGCAGCACCAGGGGTGGCTGTGAGCCCCAGGAGAGCATCGCTGCCTCTCGGCCACCGATGGGTTTTCCTCTTTGGCTTTCCCTCCTCTTGCTTTTATAATTTATTTACAATGTTTATAGATGTTTGCAGCATTTCTTTTATTTCATTCTTATTTTTAGATGGCTTTTCAAATAGGAGAAAAAAGAGCAGTAAAGGATTTCTCAGCCTTGTGCTCACAGGGAAACACTTTTGGGGCTTTGAAGAGCAGGACTTTAAGCTGGGGGTGGATTTCCACCAGTGGAAACCTGACTTTGCTCACCACGCTGCACCGAGGAGTCCAGCCATGCTCTCCCTCCTCGTTGACATGCTGAGGATAGCAACTATTTCTTCTGCCTGCTTTGGTGACTACACTTGGGTTCAGGTTAAACCCTTGATCTGTCAGCAGCTCACTCAGACCTGCTTGGCCTCTCCCCAGGAGCATCGCTTTGAATCTCCTGCAGGATTGCACAAACTGGTGCTTTTTCCCCCAAAGTGGCTCTTTCCCCCATGGAGTAACCTACCATCCCTCTCCCACCCCCAGTTTGTTTCAGATACTGGCATTTTTCATACACCATCATCAAGCACGTTCGCCAGCAGCTCACGGCGCGTTGGGATATTCCGGTGCAGCACAGTGCATCATCCTGGCCTTATTTCTGTTCTTTCTTCACCTTGCCTGTGCACCGGGTCCTGTCCCACACCCTGCAATGGGAAAAGCAAGGGCAGAAAGAAAGAAAATTGTAAAATTACAATCGCCACCTCCCAACAACGGGGAGAGAGTGAATGAGGAGTGCCAGGGCTGATCTGCATTTAAAAGAGGGGGAATCAGCAGAAGGCAGAGGAAAGTGGTTGCAGAGAGGAGAGGGGAGGGGGGGAGATAAAAGGGAGAGGGGCCTGAATTTGCATGGGTTTTTTTCCTTATGGCAAAAATCATTTGAAAGCTGATGTAATGCCAAGAGGAACAAAAAGAGACCCCCTTGGCATTGCCCCAGGATCTTCATTTACTCCTTTACAGCAAGGAATACTTATAAAAACTGAATAAAACATCTAATAAGGCTGTTTAGGATTCCTTGAAAGATGTCTCTGTCGAAGCACCCACGGTCAGCCTGGCTCTCCCTGCCTCTGCTCCAACACCCTTGCTGCTGCTCCTGGTACTAACACATCCCTTCCTGGGAGGAGAACTGGTGTCACAGCAGCATATGGTCCCATTGGGACAATTCCCAAGGGGAATTCACACAAGGGGAGTGATCCCTTCCTGGCTGCCCCCTGCCTGCAGTGGGGGGACAGGGTGTTTGCAGAGACCATCCAGGGAAGGCTTGTGGGGCAAGTGAAGCTCGAAGGTGGGACTTTGGTGATGGATGTCAGATGCATTTGGGGGCTGCACCACGGGTGATGGTCTTGGCAGTGTCCCGTCTGCTCGGAGCTCACTGTTGGCCTGTTTTATGCGTTTGACCTGCCCAAAGCCCCAGCTCAGTCTGGGTTTCTTGAGCTTGTTCCAATACAAATACAAAATCCTGCAGCCAGTCTGGAGATTTCAGGGCACTTTACAGCTGCAGAGCTGGCAGGACCTTGGGATGCCGGGATGTTTATTGCTGCTGCCCTTCACCACCCCTGCTCAGGGGCCCCTTCTGGCACAGGGAGGCAAGTGGAGGGACATTGGAGATGGGGTTTTCCATGGTGGGCTCTGACCACGGGACTGTATTTTGGGACATGACCAGCATTCATTGACAGCGTGGATTTTGCTGGTCTCAGCTCCAGTATTGGTCTGGAAATCAGAGCTGAGAACAGTCAGACATCACTGTCCCTGCAGGGTACAGCCTTCCTCTGAAGATGGACAGTGGGTTGATGCTTTTGGGCTAGGTGATGTCACCATGGTCTCAAGGATGTGCTGAGAGAGTGACCAGAAATGCTCTGCAAGACAGTCCCATGAAGGAAACCAAACAGGAAGGGTGCAGGTGATGCCCGAGGGGCAGGGGCAGGGTGAACCAGGCACCTTTGATCCAATGCTGTGTTTCATGCTCCTGTAAGGAGAAGCAATAAAACCCCTAGAAGGGGAGAGCCGTTCTCTACTAGCACAGCACTGTGCTTGCACCCTGGCCTACCAGCAAGGTCAATACAGGAATAAAAAGTACCAGGGATCAGCTGGATCCCAGCTGTGACAGCAGGAGGGAACCGCAGCTGGACACCTCAGTGTGCCTCTGCCCTGTGCCGTAGAGATGCCAGGTGGCAGCTGTGCCCCTGGGTGCAGGATGAGACCCACGTAGCTTCCCCCTGTGCATCGGGAGCTGCAGAGAAGCCTCCCCAAACCACAGGCACTGTCCCCTCGAGACGGGTAAATCCTCAGGGGAGTGGGAGCAGGCAGCCTGCAAACTGCCCAGTTATTAGAGAGGCTTCAGAAAAATCCAGCTCATTTTGTGGAAGCAGGCTGATAAGGCTGATTGCAGGGGCAGGGACAGCGAGGAGGGCGCTGAGGGGGGTGGATGGGGCTGACAATGGGGAGTGGTGCCCATGGCCTTTTCCTTTTTACCCGTGGCACCCAGTGACTCCCCAGCGCTCTCAGCTCCATCGGCTGCAGGTGGACCCTGAGCACCTGCAGCACCCCAGGGAAGTTCATGGCACTGGGGACATCCTGGGGTCTCCACTGTTTTCCCTTTTCTAGTACAAAGGTCCAAGTCCTCAGACTGCAGCATGTGCCTGGCCCTGGGAGGCACATCATGCTGGTGCCTGGAGCTTTGCACGTGTGCTCAGCCGAGAGCAAGAGCATCCTCTTCCCTGGGGCTCGGGACAGACACGCGCCAGCTTTCCAATGCAGAATAAATGTGTCTACTGCAACCTCCTTCTTCCGTAAGAAACCACGGTTGTTGATGAAATTACAATACTTACCGAACTGATTACAACAAACAGTGAAAGCATGGAAAAACAGAGTTGTCCCAGTTGTTTCTGGTTTCCCATGCACTGGGAAATTTGGGAAGAAATGGTGCTGTAAACCAGCATCTGCATCACCAATGGGGCTCCTGAGCTGCCTCTCCCATGCTGCATCCCAGCTGCATGGCCGGATCCCATCTCATGGCTGGATCCAGCTGCTGCCACTGGAAACTGCTTTTTCCATGGCTTGTTTTTCTCCCAGCACTGCAGACTGTGAAGAACAACTCTGCAAAGCCCCAGCACTTTCAGCACTGCACGAAGCCTCCCTTTGCTTTGTGCTTTGCATTCAAGCCGGGAGCTGCGGCAGCGGTTCTGGTGATGGAAACATCCACCTGGAAAAATAACCTGGCCGTAAAGTCCCAGGCTGTTAATTACTTCCCTGTTTATAAAGGATCCTGCACAAATATCACTGCCCTGCTCCGTGTCCCTCCCTCTCAAATGAGGAGAGGGCTTGGGAAGGGAGCAAAAGCACCGCACTTAATAGGTGTAAATATTTTACAGCTTTTAATTAAATATGAGAACCCTGCTGGGGCTGGGAGCAGGACCATCCTGGAATATGAATTATCGAGAATACTCCTTCCCCAGTGTTCACTCTTCCCACCCCAGTCTCAAGGCTTTTCAGACAAATAAAATGGAAAATAAATCCACCAAAGCCAAAAGCCAAGACACATCTTTTCCACGCCTTTCTCCTTCCCAAAACCCATCAAACCCCAGCAAGTTCAACCCTTCCCAGTGGAAACTCCTCAGATGGAGATGTCCATGGCAGTCTGCAACCTGAAATATGGAAATTAAAATTATTCTTTAGGCTGTGAGCAGGTGAGGGGTGCCCACCAGGAGTTACCTGTGACCCTCTGGGATAAGCTGATGGCTTTAGGGGTAGCTGATTGGATCGGTGTTAGACCAGCCTGGGTTGGCCCGATGCCTGGCTTCCCATCCCAGATCCCGGCCAAAAGGAGCTGCCTCTCAGCTCTCTGCCAGCAGGGCTGTGGCACCAGCACTCAGAAAGGAGATGCTGGTCAAGAGGTTTCTATTCTGGTACTTTTGGGAAGAGGTTTCAAGTGGGTTCTGAAGATGGTCGGGTAGCAGAGGACACCCAGCGAAAGCAGCCAGCTCCTTGCGAGCTCTGCAAATCAATTAAGTGGTGCCTCCTGAAAGAAGATTAAGTGGATACAATTGGCCAGGATTGACCTCAATGGATCTCTCCTGATTTATACCAGCCGGGGAGCTGATCCAGCACGTGCTGGGGTGGCCGTTACGCAATGTCTTGTCCTCAGAAACCTAGGGCATGGTTTTTGACGGCCGGCTTTGCCGTCCGGAGCAGAGCAGCAGACGGTCCCCCTGAGCCCGTGCCGTGCACTGCGGGATGCAAATGCAGATCACAGGAAGGTAAAAATTCAACTTAGAAATCATTTCTACCACTTGTGTCCCACCCTGAGGATAGAGGGGGAGCGTGTGTAACATCTTACACATATCAGATGCGTGTCTGCGTGCCGACTGTCTCTGTTTCAAGAATGACATCCCACTTTCATCCCGAGTCTGCTGGGAAATTGTTGTCAGTTTATGGAGGCTCTGCTTTGTGCGTTGGTAGTCGGCTGTTCCTGCACTCGGAGCATCTCTGGGTTTAAATTTTCCCCGCTGCTTCTCAGAGCCACCCACACAAGCTACCGTTTTTCTTTCATCACCATGTTGCTGTTTCCGTGGATTTCCAATTCTTTATTTATTCTTTTATTTTTATGTATTTTCTGTTTGTAATTGCAAGCTTCAGTTCCGTATACATTTGCTCTCGGTGGGATTTTGCCTTGCTGGCTAAGAAGAGGATCCAACAATATTTCAATATATTTTAGCTGCATCTCCATTTAAGGATTTGCACAAAACATCTTGCTAGAACTAATGCTTTAATCTGGACAGGACACGCAGGACAAGCACTCATCTTGTGGGCTGCAAGGAGCCAAGAGAAGGGTGTGTAGAGCAGAGTAGAGCAGAGCAGAGCTTGCTGCTGGCAGCCTAGTGCTGTGGGTCACATATCCCCAGTGGGCTGAGGAATTTTGATGAAAACTATTTAATCCAAAGCAAGGCTGTTATAGGTTGGAAGGGAAAGCGACAGAAGTGCCGTATGGAAGGGGCTCATGGTGGGATGAAGGCGGCTACAGCTGGACCCTTGGATACTGCAGGAACATCGGCATCTTCTCCAAGAAAAATATGTCATCTCCAGCATGAAGCTGGTGTCTGGAGCAAAGCGAGGCACCAGCAGGGAGTAGATGAGCCTGGGCCATCATGTGATGTTTATAATTAGACTACTTGGCAGCCTAACATATATTATTAGCCTCTCTGCTAATAGACTTCTCTAATAAGAGTGCCCTTAAGTGACCTCGGTGAACATTCATCTACTTCTAACTAGATTTATAATTGTGATTGATCTGCAAGGTGCTGAAGCTTTGCTTGTCTTGTTCCACGGCTCTGCTTGGTCGCAGGTAACTTGTTTCCTTCAACCCAGGCTTCAGAGCTAATACTGCCTTTGAACGACACAGCGACCAGGTACCAATTAGCGACGCATCCCTTACTCACAGGCAAGACCCCTTGAACCCAGAATTCAGTGGATGGGTCCAAGCTACAGCACGATGTTTTAGTTTCTCAACCAGTCACATCCTCCTGGAGCACAAACCAGCCCTGCCTGGATGATACCTGAAAAGGCTTTAGGCACTGCTTTGACCTGTTCTTTTCCATGCAACTATGGGATTGGTGGATGCCTTCCCAAAGCTCGATGACAATGAGCCAAAGGTTGTCCCTACATTGCTTCTCTTCCACAGGTCATGAGCCCCCGAAGGACCTCACAAAGCTGGTTGCCTCCCTATAAAATTATGAGAATATCTCAGACCCCTTTGGCTCCACCACTGAATAAATTATAGAGAAGATTTAAGCATCATTACAAATTCTTCTTCCCCTCCTACGTGGCTAAGGACCTTTAGGAAGAAGCTGAGACGTGTTCAGCACATCCCCAGGGCTGCCCTTGGGATGCTCTGGACCTTGGGATGAGGACAGCGATTCCGCTGCCGTTTCTCCCCTCACACGTCTGGTGCTGGAGCTGTAGCTTCGTGGGATGTGCTGGGATGGGAGGAGGAAAGTGAATTCCCTCGAGATGGATTTTAAAAGAACGGTGAGCAAGTCAACAAACAGATGTCTCAAATGGTGAAAAAGAGGGTCACAGGTACAGGAGCCATGAAGCAGCCCATTTGCTTTGTACAGATGTGACCGAGTGTCGATGTGCAGCATAGTCTCACACGCCAAACATTCACTCCTGGTTTTGTCATGAGCTTCCTCGTGTGAATTTTCTGAAAAGTGATCATCTGCAGAGGCTTCTGGAGAGCTCACAGCGAGCTCCTGGTGAGCTCAAGGTGTAGGGAGTGAGCTGCTGGCTTGCCCCCACACCAGTGCGGCTCCTTTGCAGGCAGCAGCCACCCGAAGCAGGTGACTGGTTGTGATGGAAACTCCCCCTGCTCCAAAGCAGTGATCCAGGAGGAAAATTGTGGCTTTCCTTCAAAAAAACCCAGATGTTTTCTGAAAGCTCTGGTTTTGCCAGGGGAGCCATGGCCGGGAGGGATGATCCAGGGCCGGGAGTGGCTGCAGCCTCCTTGGCTGAGGATGCTGCTTCCGTGCAAACCTTCAGAGACCTTTTATTCTTCTCAAGCTGACTGATGGCCATTTCCCACTGGTGATCTCTCTCTCTCATTTCATGACAAAAGCATAAAACTGAGGAGGCATTTTTGGCTAGGAGCTGCCCCTGGCTGTCCCTGTACCAGCACCTGGCTCATTCCCTGGCTCTGTAAGTGCGTATTTAAAAGGAGAGGGTCTTTTTACTGGGATTTTTAATTGGGTGCTGAAACCAACCCCAGGGGAATACTTTTATGTTTGGAGCCATGGCTATTTGGTCAATACCCTGCTCGCCTGAGTGCGAGTGTGCAGCCTGACTTCTTACTGGTAGTGATTTTCCATTAGCCTTTGAAAGTGAGCTGGCTCCTGAGCTGGGTGGGAATCCTTTATGGACTGTGTTTCTTGGTGAATCTGCATCTTGGAGCAATAAGCTGAGCCCTTCATGGAAGTTCTGCTGTCACATTCAATACTCCATTTCCATGGGTGGAGGAAGGAAAAGGAGGGAGGATGGAGGGGTCAGGAAAATAATCTGGAATTCTCAAAACTTTCCTGTGGATCTGTCTGCAAATCAAAAAGTTGAGGTTTTTTAATTTTATTGAATCACCCTTGTTTCAGACTTTTGATAAATACATCTGCCCTCAGGCCTGCAGCAAATTGTTGTCTTGAAAGCCCTGATGACCTCCAGATCCTTTAGTGGAAGATGTTGGGGAATCTCTTGGTCTTGCATGAGAAAGAAAAAGATTCTTCTCGGATGCTCCAGCCCTCATGGAGCATTATTGCCAGCTCATCGCCTGCAACGCACGGCCCCGGCTTAAAAATGGGTTTCTTTTGCCTGAAAATCTGCACTAGCTGCTGCAAAATAATACCAGCTGAAGCGTATATATATATATACACTGAGCACATTGTTATTAGCCCAAATGCTTTGGCTTCCTTTCTTGCTTTCTATTTTTTTTTTATTGATGTTGTCGGCAAGCAAACCACACCAGCTCCATTATGTATAATTTATTCTGAATTAGATCAAAAGAACAGTTTACAGGGTAGGTTTGGGCATTATTATTTTTTTTTTTTTTTTTTTTTTAGGTTTTTCCATTTTTTATAAATATATATTTATTCCTCCACCCGGCTCCACACTCCCTATTGCTTTTCTTCACGAGCAAACTATAAATTATTCACCAGCCCATACAAGACAAGTGCTCCTCAGGACTGGAAATCAAATCATTCTCAGCCCCAGCAGCGGCACGGGGTGGGAGCCCGGTGTTTTTGGGGAGTGGAGGCAGATGTGGGCACGTGAGGGGATGTGGGGTGGCAGCACCCAAGTAGACTTTGTGCAGAGGGTCCCCTGGGGCCCTGCTGGCCCCGTGGGGGTCTTGGGGCTGTGCTCTGGGACCTTGTGCTTTGCAAGGCAGCCGGAGCCTCCCTGTCATTGAATCATCAAGATCATTTAAGACCATCAGGTCCAAATGTGTCCCTCCACTTGTCCAGCCCACGGCAGGGTAGGGGGCAGCTGGGACCAGGATGTCTCTTTTTTAACTGTCTTGGCATAAAAAAGTCTGGGGTGTTTTGGGAGCAGGGTCTCTGGGCAGCTCCTGTCAGCGTGGTGGCTGTTAGCACCCCAGTAATGCCACCTTCGTGGGGACAGGGCATGTGCCAGAGCATCAATCCTACACATTTTTTTTTTTGGTAAAAACAAGGATTTAAATCTTACTCCTTCTTCTGATGGCCAGAGGTGTCCTTTACAACCCTGGACATGATTTGCTGGGGGCTTTGAAAAGACACAGAGCTCTGCCAGCTGAGATCTGCCTCCTCCTGCTGCCTCCCTTTATTCCCTGCAGACTGAGGTGATGAACATCTCCTGGGTTGGCTGTCAGAGGAGGGGTGGTGGCATCCACCCCCATGTCCAGGCTCTGCCTTGCTGAGCAGCACCCAGGCAGGTTGGCAGTGCCACGGGGAACCAGTTTGCTCTCCACAGCCATCCTACCTTGCTTAGCATAAAGCACAGCACCTCTGGGCTCTGGAAACCTTAAAACAATTGTTCTCGTGGCTGATGCAGGCCATTTATTACACTGCAAAGTCATTTTTAAAGCCCAGCAGAACTGTGTGCTCTGGGAACAGGGCTTCTGAGCAGCCGACAGCTTGCTGGTGCTGTAAAAAGCTGATGCTAATTTAGCAGGAAGCTGATCTAGGGAAGCATCTGCTTGTTTAAACTCTGGTAATCTCCCAAGGCACCGCAGCACAACGCTTAAGAATTGCTCACCCAGACAAGGTTCCTGCAGGGGGATGGGGTTGAGGCAGGGACCCCAGCCCCTGTGGGGCTGCAGATGCTGGGGGACATCTGGGAGCTGCTGTCTCAGCACCAGGTGCTGCAGGCAAAGCACCCATGGAGGGGTCAATCGCCTGGGTCCCCTGAGGAACCTCTTTCCTGGGCTGCCTACCGAGGGTTGACCTTGCAGGGCCAGGCAATGGTGGTGGGTGATGCGCCTGCTGGGATGCCCCCATGGAGCCCCGTGTGGGACCTCACTGCTTCATCCACCTTTGTTCAGGGGGCAGCCCTGGCCCCACAGTTGCATCATTGCTGGTCTCACTCCCCAGAGCAGGGATCTCCCAAGCTGTTTGTTTCAGCTTTAGGTGGGTCCTGAGCACGGTCTGGGGAAGGGTTTGGCAAATTCATGAGTTGTGCTCCCCCATTGAGCAGCCGAAGGTGGCCAGCAGATCCTGTCTTGTCTGCTTCTCCTCCCAATGGTTTTGTTGTAAATCTGTTTGGGGGAGATGTGCTGTGACACTCCTGAGCTGGATGGAGAGCATCCAAGCAGGACACAACCCGGAAACATTTAAAAACTCTGCTCACAAAGTTATGCTTTCCCAGAGGGAAGATGGTGCCTGTTGGGCTGCACTGGGGAGGGACCCCCATCCTCCCCAGGGCTGAGCCGCATGGGGAGGTCTCTTCAGCTCCTCAACACTCCTTCATCCCACCCTTCACCCTGCCTTCCCTCCCATGGAAAGGATCAGGCCCTTTCTCTGCCTCTGAGGTGTCTGGATCTGTAGCCATCACACAGGCATCCCCCATGACGCCTGCAATCAGAGATTTATTCAGCCAGATCCCTGGTTTTAAAGGTAGATCCACACTGAAGCCAGGAAAGACTTTCTAAGTGCAGATGTGAGATAGTCCCAGGTTGCTTATCATCAGTGGAGTGAACTGATGCATTTCTTCTGCTTTTGGTCATGTCACAGACCTGCCAGCCTGAAGCAGGCTGTGTTTCCCACTGGGCTGGGGTTTCCCACAGCCCCGTCCCCATTGCTGGAGGGAGCCAGAATCTCCCTCATGCCACCTTCACAAGGAGCCTACCAGTTTGGAGCAGCCCTGGCAGTGCCACCACAACCCCCTTACTCCTAAGGTTATAGTGAATGGCACCTGTCCCTTCCAGAGCTGCAAGTAGGGTATGGGGTAGGGATGATAGGGTTGATACCCCGACTTTGCAAGCTCTGTGCAGGCTGGGCAGCCCCAACACATCCTTGTTTTGGGGATCAAAAACTGGTCAGGAGCCAGCAGAAACATCTGCCATGGATCTGTGCATCATGACAGAGACAGCAAATAATTGTCTCTTTGAAAATCCATTATCACCTCCACCCTCTTTTTAGCTTGAAGCTTTCTGAGCTGACAAGGGCTGTGCTTTGAGTGTGGATGGTAAATATAACACCATATGGCCGAGGTATTACTGGGCTCCTAATGACATGCCATTTTTATGCATATGCTTTAATAACTCCTGCACCTTCAGCAGGTATGTGTGTGTATGTGCAGGGCTTGCTTGTTGCTGGGGCCAGCTCTGGGATCCTCAGCAGAGACAGGGACCTGGTGGAGCAGGGCCAGAGGAGCCCCACCAATGCTGGGAGAGTTGGAACCCCTTGTCCTGGATTGGGGTTAATTATCACCAGCACGTGCCAGAATAAACAACTGGACCAGCCGATGGGACCTTTTATTCCATACTGGATCCTGCCCCTACATAAGGGGAGGGCTGGGCTGAGGTGGGGGTGCCTGTTCTCACTTTATTTTGGTATGTGGCTTTAGTGCAGCCAGAGTGGGGAAAATGACATCTCAGACCCAGGTAGAGCCTCTCACTCACTTTGTCCATCATGTCATTAGTAGTGTTGGTTTCTTCTCAACTTATGTTCTTTTATTTAACTGTCCTTGTTGCAACCCCTGGGGTCTCACCTTTTTTCTTTCTATTGATTTTCCTTCTCATTTCAGCAAAGGACGTAGGGGAAGTGGTGGGTGAGCATCTCTGTGGTGTTTAGCTGCTAGTAGAGGCTAAACCACAATGCTCCTCTGCTGGGAGAGTTAGGAGTGTTCAGCCTGGAGAAGAGAAGGCTCTGGGGAGACCTTCTGGGGGTCTTTCAGAACTTCAAGGGGCCTGGCAGAAAGATGGGGATGATCTTTTTACAGGGCCTGTTGGGACAGGACAAAGGGTGATGGGCTCAAACTAAAAGGGGAGGTTTAGACTGGAGAGAAGGAAGAAATTGTTGATGCTGAGGGTGATGAGAGCCTGGCCCAGGTTGCCCAGAGAGGTGGTTGCTGCCCCGTCCCTGGCACCATCCCAGGTGAGGTTGGCCGGGGCTCTGAGCACCCTGCTCTAGCTGCAGATGGCCCTGCTCCCTGCAGGGGGGTTGGACCAGATAAGCTTGAAAGGTCCCTTCAAATCAAACCAGTCTGTGATCCTGTGACTTAAAGGGACAACCAAGTGTCAGAAGCCAGGTAAGACCTGTGGGAAATGCTTGGTGTTTGCAGAGCCCCCCCACGTGCCGACAGCAGGATGCTCCTGGCAAGCTGCTGCGGGGCTCGATGGCCCTGGAGGCAGCACCTTTGCTGAGCCAGCCCCGGGCACGCAGCAGGAATTATTTACTTTCCTATAATCTCTGCTCCTCTGTGCTTTCCCATCTTCAAAGACAGGTGGCTTTGCCGAGGTGGCTGTCTGGGCTGATCCTCCCTTGGGAGGAGGCAGGTTGGGAGCATGCGCAGAAAGCAGAGGGGTGCTGGGGACACCGGACCTGCAGCCTGTGTGGGATATCCTGAGCCTTCTTTCCAGAGCTGCTGTTGCCTCCCAGCTCCCCTTTTCTGCAGCAACATTAATTTCTTGCAAAAATGGCTTTCTTCTCAATGAAATACAAAAGCAGCTTGGAGAGGAAGGCTTTCCTGGGGGAGCCAGGACATGCCCTTCACAGCCCAGGCTTATGCTGAGTTTCCAGGAGCCCATTGCTTACCTAAGGCCTCTCCCCTCCCTCCCCTCACATCCTTTCTCCTCCTTCCCCCCCTCACATCCTTTCTCCTCCTTTTACCCCCTCAAAATCCCATCGACCATTCTAAAAACCTCATTGGAAGGTGAAAATTGTCTCCTTGACAGGGGCTGTGCAAATTACCCTGAGATTCATTCCCTGGCAGGAGAAGGCTTTAGGAAGGCGCCTGAACACTTCTGAAGTGTAGGGTTTAATGTGATTGGATTTACAATGACTTTTGGCTCGTTTGCTCTATAACTCTTCACAGTTTTGGGGGCCACCTCTCTTCCTCCCTTACCGTAGGTGAAAATGTCCCCATTTTTACTGTGCGGATGAAGCTCGGTGATGGGCTGAGGCTGCCAGGGGAGCAGAGCAGATATGCAGGGCTCAGTCTCCTGGGCAGGGTTGTAGAGCAGCTTCCCTCTTTCAGCCTCTGTCTTCCTCTTTACTGGGTGATCCACTCTGCAAACGTCCCCTCTCTTCCCCAACTTTGCAGTCAGTTTGTGGGGAGCTGGCAACTCCCACCCTCCAGCCCCAGGGCAATGCTGCCAACCTGCTGCTGGCCATGACTCAAGCAGCTCAGAAAGCACTCCAGAAAGATGATTGCCCTGCTCCAAGACAGGAGAACGTGGCAGAGCCCTCTCAGACCCATTTCCACCCTGGAGCAAGGTGTGTGCAGCAGCAGCTGGCTTTGGGCTGGACACCCAGGGCTGCCTGGCCCCAAGCCCTCCTTGTCTCCAAGAAATCCCTGCAAACCCAGAGCCAGCAGGCATGTTAGCATCCCTTAAATTTAATTACACTTTGCTGTAGGACCCCTGGACCACTGGGCTGTCTCTGGAGGGAGCAGACAGGACCCACTGGTGCTTTGCAGCCCACGGAGCTGCTGTATTTATAAGCATCATTTTGAGAGCACTTGCTTGGTGGCATTTGGTGCCTGAGCTGCGTGGCTGCCCAGCAGTAATTAAGGGGACCCCTCTACCCCCGAGCTCTGCATTAGTGGACTATCAATTATTGAAGACGAGTTGTACATTTCCCAGGCTGTGAATAACCAAAGGGACTGCTGAGAGTCCAGAAGTGGCTGTCATCTTCTCATTAGGTATTTATTAAATGTAATTTAGTGGCTGTGTCTGCGTGTTAATGGAGTCACAGCAGCGGTGCGGGATCGGAGCGGTGCCTGCATGTGAGCCACCCTGGGGTGGGAGCAGGATCAGGCCCTCTGGGAAGTTGTTGGGACAAGCGCTGGCCTCCGGTGCTGCGCTGGGGGAAAACTGGAGGCTGCCCAAACCCAGTTGCTGTGCTTTTGAGCAGCTTCTCGCGAGGGCTGGGAGCACGGTCTGGCAGGAGGCATCCAGAAACACCTCCAGAACTGGTCAGCTGTGCACTGCTGTCCTGCATGGGACACCCTGGAGCTGCTCCCTGCCCCTGGGTTCCCTCAGTCTCCGCCAGCAATTCAGCCTTTCACTCCGGAAAGCAAACCCTTGGGCAAATTACTCCCACCTAGAGATAATCATTACTATTCTTGCTACTTTGACCTCCCATCTCCTCATCTTCCCTTGCCAAGGTGTTATTCCTTGTTACACTCTTCTGAATAATTCCTTTCTCTTTTGATCACTGCGGTTGCTCGGAGAGGGTTATAATCAGACCAACCACCAAGGACAAATTTACCATAAACTTTCTGAACTTTTGGGTGAATGTAAGCTAAGCTGGAAGAGCAGCTGAGCTGGGAGGGTGGCTGCAGGGTGAGCAGAGCCTCCTTCAGCCTGGCATCCACTTGTGAGGATGCTGCTGGTATCAGGCTGTGTGCAGGGTCTCGGGACAGCAGGTCCCACCAGCACTGTAGTCTCCTATCGATGCCCAAGCCTGCAGGGATGGAATGTGCTTGGGGAAAACCTGAAATCACTCCATCCTCTGCATTGGGAAGCTCTGAAGCTGAAGGGGGTTTTGCAGATGAAAGATTACACCAGGCCAGAAAACTGCTGGCACCCAGGGCATGGAGGGGATTCCCAGGAGAGGTTTGCTGCCGTCGTTCCCCTCTGCTCTGTGAGAACATGTGCAGGGACACAAAGCAAAGCTGGGAGCCCAGTGGGGCAGAGCCAGCATCCTACTGGGACACTGGAGCCCTGGGAGCTCCTGTTTCACTTTGAGCACAAAAAGACTTTGGCTGCACCAAGCTCTACCAACGGATCTCCCTTCTGTTCAGCCTTTGCATCTGTTCCACGCTGATAAAATTGCTCCAGCAAGGTGCCTGTGTCTGCAGGAACACGTCTGGGCTTGAGCAGAGCAGGGGCTGAAAATAAAAAGAAATGGGTCTTTTCTCAGTCATTTTTTTAGTGGGAGATGTTGGAGTTTCTAGTATTTTTTTTTTTTTAATTAGTATTTTTACAAAGAGTGTTTCTCTGTCTTTCTGCAAGGAGAAGCTGCTTTTCTGCTTCTTCCTGCTGCTGAAATCAATAGCCAGAATGGGATGTTTGCAGCTGGAGCTCTGGGCAGAATCCAACCATGTCTTTTAAAACAAGCACAAATAATGGGGGGTGGAGTGTTTGTGTGTGTGTAGAAACATGTCTCGGGGCTCGAGGAGGTTTGCAAGAGGCTTTGCCCCTCCTGTTGCACATGCCGTGGTCTTTATCTCGCTGTGGCTGCCCGGAGGGGTTTGATCACAGCTGGGAGCCTGTAAGCCGCCTGTAATCCAGTAATATTCATAAATGACTCTGCATGTTCCAGCGCCTTTGTCCAATCCCTTTTTATCCCGGGCTTTAGGCATTAGTAGTGGAACTGTAAATCATCTCTGGCTCCATCCCCAGTGGGCTCATCCCTGGCTTGGGGGGCAGCTCACGGGCAGGCAGCGGGTACCCGATGGGGTGATGCTGCGGAGCGTGTTGGACCGTTATCCCGCTCGCTGCTGCCGGTGGCTCAGGGCTTCCCGTTCCCCCTGTACTTGTGCCAGGAACAAGCAGATGGGAGCTGTCCTCCTTCAGAGGCTTGGTTGCTTCTACAAAGCAGAACCCCTCCTGGACAGGAGGCTGATGCAAGGCTGGGGGAGACTCAGCTGCCTCTGTCTCCAGTCATCCACCGCCATCAGCAATGTGCTGGCTGAGCCCCTTCCACCCCGAGGCAGGAGCAAATGTTACCCCTCGATGGAGCTGCGCTGCTGCGTCCTACACAGCCTGTGGGACTCTGTCCTGGCAACTCCTGCCCTGGTAGGACCCCTCCCTGCAGTGCTGGGGCAGCTCGGGAGTGCTCAGCACAGCAGGGACAGGGACCTGGTGGAGCAGGGCCAGAGGAGCCCCAGCGATGCTGGGAGGGCTGGAACCCCTCTGCTGGGAGCCAGGCTGGGAGAGCTGGGGGGGTTCAGCCTGCAGAGGAGAAGGCTCTGGGGAGACCTTCTGGGGGTCTTGCAGGACTTTAAGGGGCCTGTCAGAAAGATGGGGACAGACATTTTTGCACAACCTTTTGGGACAGGACAAGGGGTGATGGGTTTAAACTAAAAGGGGGAGATTTAGACTGGAGAGAAGGAAGAAATTGTTGATGCTGAGGGTGGTGAGAGCCTGTCCCAGGCTGCCCAGAGAGGTGGTGGCTGCCCCATCCCTGGAGCCATCCCAGAGGAGGTTGGCCGGGGCTCTGTGCAACCTACTGTAGGTGCAGATGGCCCTGCTCCCTGCAGGGGGGTTGGACCAGATGAGCTTTAAAGGTCCCTTCCCACCCAAACCAGCCTGTGATTCTGTAAACTCTGATTGCAGAGCCTGTATCCCTACATCCCATTCAGACCAGTGAACGTGGTTTGCACTGGGCTGGGAGCCTGGATGGTGCTTTCCCGGGGAGCTCTGCTCCCAGCAAAGACGTGGCAGAGCTGTAATGGCAAATCATTTTTGTAACGCTCTCACTGTAAATGCTACTTAAGATGTCATCAATGATTGATATATTTGCTAATTGAGACTTCCACTTGGGCTGATAGCTGGGGCGCTTTATTTCTTTTATTATTTTATGTTATTTTATGACTGACATATTTGCAGCAGCAATTCTTTAATCTTCATTAAGCAAACGCCCCGGGGTGATGTGGCAGGCACTGCAGTCGGGACTGGGGTGGGATGGGATGAGCACTGGAGGCTCAGCCCTGCACAAAGGCAGTGGGGGGCTGTGTGGGGCAGAGGGGAAGGGGCTGCTCTGTGATGCCCTTGATGCAGGGGGACATTCATGAGAAGGGGAGATCCTGCCTGTGCCTCAGTTTCCCTTCTGGTAAAGGACAGCTCAAGTACTTAATGCAAAGGGGGACTCAGAGCTGATGGAAAAGCAAAACCTTGGCAAAGGCCAACATTTGGAAGAAATGAAAGAAATATTACATGGCTTTTACCTGCGGGGAGTAGTCTGAGTAAACACCTCATGAAATAAATAACCACGTTAGTGATGCCCAAGGGAGCAGGGTGGGAAGCTGTTGCCTTCTTCAGACCTCAGCACCCACCAGATAAATTAGCCCACAGCTGGAAGCCACAAATTTGGCTTCTGGCTTCCTAGAATGGCACTGCACGGTGTGGCCCAGCACCCTGCCCAGCACCCTGCCACAGTGGCCACCTCGCCCAGTGACGCAAACGCAGCTCTTTTCAGGGCAGTGCTTTGCTTTTTCTAGCACCTTAGTTCAAAAACATGCTCTTGTGCCAGGAGGCAACGAGGCTCTGCACTCACTTAAACCAACAAGTAAATAATGCTAATCCCTTGAATGGCATCCAGACTCCTCTCCACCGCCACTTGCTGCCTCCGAGGCTGCCCATCTTGGAGGGGCACCAAGAGGCAGCTGCAACATCTGCGTTCCCTGCCCAGGAGAGCTGATCAAACCTGCAGGAAAACCACCCCCTGCCATGCTCACCTGGGCTGCTGGAGGAGCCAGGGAGGCCTGGCATCTCATTTGCCTAAATGAGTGCTGGGATCCAGCTTTATTAACGCTCTGAATTCTGGGGCTCAGCACGGCAGCCGCTTTGGGCAGCTGTCCGTGGGCAATTTCCTTTCTGTGCAAGCCCATCTGCTGCCCTTCCAGAGCATCAGAGAATTACGGACTGGTTTGGGTGGGAAGGGACCTTTAAAGGTCATCTTGTCCAACCCCCCTGCGCTGAGCAGGGACATCTGCAACTGGAGCAGGTTGCTCAGAGCCCTGGCCAACCTCACCAGGAATGGTGCCAGGGATGGGGCCTGGAGAGCAGCCCACGGAGGGACCTGCGACTCTGGATGGCCTGAGGGAAGATGCATAAAATGTGTGACTTGCTTTGAAGCACAGCCTCTCTCTATGAGCATCCAACACTCATGGCACGTAGCGATGCTGAGTGCCATCATTGCCTGGTCCAGTGCAACTGATAAATGGGGAGTGGGAACTTTAAGATTTTGCAGCACCAGGAAAGAGCTGGTTGCCATGGTGATGCCAAGGAGGTGGGTTTTTTTTTTCCTGATTTTTTTTCCTTCTCCCTTTCCCCCTCTTTGGGGCTGAAGAGGAGGAGCCTGGCAGGCTGCTGGGGGGATTTATTAGCTCCAAAATAGGCCACAGTTCATGAAAGAAATACTGCTGTGGTGAGCAGCATGAGCTTGGCCTTAATATATGACATGTGCTCTCCGGGAAGGGGTGTAAATCAGGGCTGGGCAAACAGCAGGGCAGCATGAAAGTGGCTCATTTGCCTTGCCTCATCCTCAGGGGGAATCTGGGGAAAACTCCTATAGGATTTAAAGCCACTGCTGATGAACAAGGAATAATAAAAGAGGGGCAGAGAAGGGCAGACGTTTTAAGCTGGCTGTAGAGCCCTGGGTTGGTTGTAGCTCTCCAGAGCTGGGCATTGTCCTTGGTGCCAGCCCATAGCTCTTTCTGGGGTCATTTCTGCACAAACCTGGCTGGGTTTTGGTGGAGTTTTGCTGGTGTTGATCTCCTCAGCAGCACAGATGAGCCTTTCACGACCAGCCAATACACAAGTGAGCACTGGGAGCTGGATCTGGTACCTCCTCATCCCTGCTCTTGCCTCAAGCTGGACCTCTGCCTCCCTGCCCGTGTCCTGCCAGCCCTGCCCATGCTGCACAGCATCAGCTCCTTAGCAACTCGTGTTTGGGTTTTTTTAGGCTTGTAAGAGTGCACTTGAAATAATGATTCTGAGCAGTTTAATGAAAAGAAACAAGAAATCCTGTACGGACAGCATGGCACTGGGAAGGTTGCACTGCACTTCTGCCCTGCTCCCAGTTCACCCCAGCTGGAGCTGCCTGAGCTCCAAGCCCTGCCCTGATGGCATGTGTGATCCCCTCAACCCCAAGCAAAAATCTGGACGAAGGGAGGTCTTGGGACAACCTGATCTCCCTGCAGACCCCTTCAGCCCTGTTTTCTTTAGCAGCCCAAACAGGCACTGTCTGTGTGCCTGTTTTGGGGCACGCAAAGAGCCACTGCCTTTTCCACAGGGATGCCAGGGTGGCCTCAGCTCTGCTCCTGACCCTTGTCCCGGGAGATCTGAGCAGGTAAAAAGCAACTTTCCCTTCATTCAGGAGAAGGTAACGGGTAAAGAAATGAGTCAAGCAGAGAGCCTTGAAATTCCTATTCTCTCTTCTCAAGTGCTGGGAAGAGAAATTGCTGATCAGGTCTGAAAGAAGAAAATAAAGCAGCAGAGGTTCCTGGAGAGGATGCTTGAGGATTCACAGCCATGAGCCAGCATAGACACACGTCGTGCCTTACATCTAATCTGAACCTCTTCCTAATCACCAGCCATGGGAATACATTTGTTTCGGGTTCCCAAACTGGCTACTTTTCCGCAGCCCGACCACAGCTCTGTGGATTTGCAGTGACAGGGTCATTTTTAACCCGCGGAGTGAAGTCTTTCCGCTGCGGGCGAAACGCTAACTCCTTGCTTGGGCTGGAGCAGCAGGGAGGTAGGACTGGCCCTGGGGGACTGTGGGATGTTGGCTGTGACTATTCTGGGCAGCATCTCGGGAGCTCCAGCCCGGCTCTGTGCCCGCAGGAGGTGGCAGGTGGTGGGCAGGAGGGCCCTGGGCGGGCAGCCTGCCCGATCCCGGAGCTGCCTCCCCGTTTCTGAAGTGCTAATTGCTGCAACACTTCCTCAGAACAGGCTGTCACACCGTGCTGACTCCCATATTCACCCTGTCTGCCTCTGCTGATAAGGATTTCAGCCCATCTGCTTCTGGAGAAGACTCGCCCAACGCTGGTCTATCACTACCTGCCCTTTTCTCTCCGTGCTGGGCCATTTGTGGGGCAGCTTATCTACAGGGCTAAATTCCTTCTTTACATCCCTTCTCCTTTCCATTTTTGCTGAGTTGCTATCACATTTTAATTTTAGGCTCTGCGAGCATCCCAAGGCAAGTTAATCTTGCGTGGCAAGCCGTGGACCAGGACCGTGGGGTCGATGGCATCACGTGGGCTGCAGGACAGCGATGCTGCTCACGTGCCAGCCTGGTGCAGAGCTGACAATTGGCCAGTTGTCTGTTGTGAGCAGCATTAGCATCCCAGCAATTAGTGGAGCTATGTTGATTTGCATCAAGCTCGGAGCATAAAGAGTACCAGGCCAGATGGTAAATTGTGTGTGTTCCTGGAAAAAACAGTTATATAGGCTGGGCTTGAATGGGGCTTTGGTGATGTTAATGGGTCTCTGCAATGACCCCACTGGTGTGAGCTGGGACTCAAGCCACAGATCGGGCACAGCGTGGCTTTCTGGCTCTGCCATAGACCCACCTGTGTGGGTGTGAGGGTGGAGTAACCCAGGAGCACTCAGTGAGGTGCTGCCAGCATGGATCAGGCTTGGATCCATTGCCTGATCTGGATGTACTCTGTGTCCTTGAGGAAGTTACTGCTCTTCTCTGGACTATCATTTCTCCAATTTATACTGGATTAGCAGCAGCAGAGCTGATGATTCGCAGGGTCCAGCTCCCCAGTGCTGCTGGCGTGACGATGCTGGACCACATGGGCACCTCTTGTCTGCCCATCTAGTACCAGCTCCCCAGCAAAACTCTGCTTCTTCCCAGTGCTTTGCCACAATTAACCTGTTAGCCCTCAGTGTCCCATTACAGGAAGGTTCACACACCCAGGCTGTCCTTCTCCATCATGGACTTTCTCCAGACCTTGGTCCAAATGTTCTGGCTTGGAGCCATCACTAATATCTGCTGTTCTGCCCTGAAATACAAATCAAGCTGATAAAGAGATCAGCTCCAAAGAGTGTTCATCAACATTTCTCCAGTGCCTTCTGGCAGTTAAAAATGGAACCGTTCCCAAGGACAGAGTGGAGCTGGTGGAGAAAAGGTGGAGAAGGGCTGGGGCCTCACCCGGCGTGGTCCCGTCCCTTGTCCTTCCCTACAACATTTCTGCTAAACCCATCTTCTCCCAGCATGGGAAGAGCAGTGGCCCAGCCCTGTGTTGCAAGAAGCAATCATTAAAGTGTGCTGCGAGCAGTCCACTGCTGTAGGAGTTCATACCAGTTCAGGAGCATCGCTGAAATCCCTGGAGTCCTCCTGCTCTGTATCCATCAGTTTCCCAGGAAAAGTTTTATTACAACCATTCCCCCTCGGGCTCTGATGGCCCCAGCCCTGCAGACAAGCCTCAGAGCCCTTCCCAGAGGTCGAAGGTGGTAATCAGGTTTCATTAAACACCAGCACTACCCAGAGTCAGTCTGGATGCTGACACCTCTGCAAGATGCTGAAAAGTCCTCAGCGACAGGAGCCCTCCTGCCCTGCCTTTGTCATCCCCCCCTTCACACAGGGGACACACAGACACCGTGTTATCACCCTGCATCCTCCTCTCTGCTGAATTAACACCCCTGTCCCAGCCCCTGGCCTTGGAGGGGATCCAGGCGGGCTGGGTGGTAGATGCACAGCCAGGTTCTATTATTCATCATTACTCTTATTCTCTCTTTGATGAAGGCGGACAAAGTCACCTCTCCTTTGTGCGATGCGTGTGTTGTTTTTGCTTAATTTTTTATTTGTTTCTTTCCTTATAAAACTCATGTGAATAGGCCAGATGCGGTTTCCATAGCAACCCTCTCTCTTCAAGCAGCAGATGCTGGAAAAGGGTTTTTTCAGTTTAATCCTCCTGGAAATCTCCCCAGCAGAGGTTACTGGTATAAGATGATACTAAGAGATGCACAGCAGCAGTAGTTGGCATATTTTAAATCCCATGTGCTGCTTTTTGCATGAAGAACCTGCCCTTTCACCCTTTGGAAATGGCACATATCACAGGAAGAGCAGCAAATGGATCCTAATGCCTCATCTTGCGTTCAAACAGAGTCTCTCCCTGCACAGTTCCCAGAGCATTCCATGGTGATTAAGATGGGAGTGCAGCAGCCTGAATCCCTGTGCTCATTGAGACCAGGGCAGCTGCCTCCATCACACCTACCCAAGCTACCACTGGCATTCAACATACAGCTTGGGGTCTATAAATGAGCGTCCTTCATTAAAAAAAGGAAAGATAAAATAAAATCCTTTGCGCTTGACGGGCGCAGCTTCCCAGTTTCCATCCATGGATCAGTCACTTGTGACTGACACAGTCATATTGACGTGTTAAATGCTGATTGCAACCCAAACTGACCTGCTCTGGCTCCACACTGCTGCACACATCTCCCTTTCTGCGGTGAAAGTGGAGCTCAGCCCTGCTCCCATCACCCTCCGTCTCGCTCTCAGGGCTGTGTCGGTGCCGTTGCATCCGTCAAGCTCCTTAAGAGGATGGATGGAGGAGGCAGGGTTTCAACCCAGCTTGTTTAACAAAGATATATCTGTTTGAAATAAAAAGCTTAGAAGCGGAAACGGGAATTTAACTCGTGCAGAACGAGCTGTTCAGCCTCTGTCTTAGAAAAAAAGAAAATCCTGTAGAACTTGACAGAAAGTAATAGCCATTGTATTTTGGGGTTGGTGGGTTGTTTATTTTTTTTTCCAGTTAACAGATTACATGTCGGCATAGCAGGAAACTTTGCCCTGATGGATTTTAACTCAGTTTAATTAAAGTACTTGAAACTGAGTCAATTCCTCGCGCTCTAGTGCAGAAATGCACCGGAAAGCAAAGCGCCTCTTCAAGACAAACTACTTCAGTAATGCATCTTCTAAAGGAAAACTTTGTGTCATGCAGTCTCAGACTCCTTCACCCCAGCTCCAACCAACACCAGCAGGTTTCTCCGGGGAAATCCTGTTATGTTCCATGTTTTATTCCATCAGAACTACGGAGTCATCCCCAGAGGGACGGTTGGTTTTGTGAGTTATCCCAGAGCCAAACCACTCGGTGACCCAGAGGCTGTTGGGAGCTTTCTTAAACATAACAGAGGAGGGACACAATAAAGTGACCATGACACAATAAAATGTCCCAGATTATGGATTATGAAGCTGGTTTTGTAGGTGCAGGGAAGTCATGGGGTCACGGAGAGTAGACCCTCCTCCTGCCCCCAGCACCTCTGGCAGCATTTATGGCAGGTTAAGCTGCCTTTGAAATTTATAGGGATGAAGATCCCTCAGTCTCAGCAAGAAAAATGACAGCTGGTCAAGTGGAATGTACCTCACATGTCTGTGGAGGAGGTGGCTGAGACTGGGCTTCCAAAACATCACTTGCCTCTCTGTAGGGACTGGGAGTGGGTAAAACCCAGTCAGTGTGGGCTCGGAGACCCTCGGAAAGCCATGTGCTGCACGATCCCTTTGCAGGCTGAGAAGTGGAAATGAGTTAAGAGCAGAAACCAGGAGAAACTGGGATTAACAACTCAAATCTGAGCAATAGTCAGAACATTTGCAATTCACAGCAAAGCTCTGTTCCAGTTCTCATCTGTTTGCTTTCCATCAAGAGCGAGCTTCATCTTGTGATTAAATGAAGGAGGTAGGGATCAGGACTCCCAGGCTCTGCTCTTAACTCTGCTGCTAATTTGCTGTGTTTCTTCAGAGAGGTCACATACAATTAAATTCTCAGAGCTGGTGCAGGCTCAAAATTCCCACTGACGTCAATAAGGACAACAGGTTTTCAGCATGAGTGGAAAAATGCAGACTCTAATGCTTCCTTTGCTTCAGCTTTCCAGGTGCAAAAACTCTCCTGCCCTGTGCTGTGGATGAATTTATTTAGATCTATGGAAAGGAAATGGAAAGGAACCCTCAGGGTTCCTCTGGTTTGCTGGGATGGAGCAGAGCAATTCAGAGTCAACTTGCTGAAAAAAAAAGAAATGCTGCCCACACCCCATCAGTTCATTTCCAAGGTCTAAACCTCATCCACATCAGCAGCCCCCCTGTGCTGCGCTCTTGCCATCACCGTGGTCTTTGGGCTTGCAGAACCTGCAGGAGCTTTGGGTACTTGAAGTTTGGTGGCCTTGGGGACATAGAGGAGTGTGGGACTGGTGAGAGCATAGAATTGTAGAATCATAGAAGGATGGGGCTCACCTTTTTCTTTTCTTTATCCCCATCCTCCTTCCCACCCCATGGGAAGGGGGTGTGGAGGGAGTGTGTGGGGGAGCTGGCAGATGGCAGTTTACCCATGAAATGCTCCTTTGTGTCCCCTTTTACCTCCATTATGTCCCAAGTTACCACCACGATGAGTAGATAATTCCTTATGTCAGCAAGCGCCAGAGAGGTGAGCAGTCAGGAGGGAAGGTGCAATGCCAGCCTAGCTCCCTTCCACCATGACTGCATCACTTCCACTTGTCCTTTCCTTTGGAGAAGACATGGCCTGTTATTTCAGGCTCTCCTGCCAGACCCTGCTTGTTTTGAAACCAGTAGATAGAAGCAGTTCCTGACCCTGCAGCTGTAGCCCATGGGCTTTCTCTAAGTGATATCCTTGGCAGGTAAATTACACCTACTTTAAGCTCTGCCCTGGTCCTTCCTTGGTGCTTTTCTTGACGTGGCTGCCCAGCAGAGGCGTGGCGAGAGAGTGACGAGCAGTCCCATCACTCTTATTGTCAACCATCCCTTGTCAAAGTGCTGAAGGTATAATAAATCCTTGTCCAGGAGGAGGCTGTATTTACATATCTGGTTTCCAGAAATGACAATGGGCTGTTGAGAAAATACAGAATTTTAATCACCTGGTTTGAGCCTGTGCAGAGATTCTGGGGTATCACCAGAGGTTGGGCACTATGGCACTGTCTGTCCCTTTATTTGCAAGTGATCATTAGGAGTGATTAATTATAATGAATCTATTTCAGCCCTTTGCAGGTATCTTTTGCAGTTTACAAAGCACAAACGTGTTTGCGTATCCTTTCCTCTGGTCAATAAACAGGTAAATTGAGGGATGGGGATGTGTACCAGCATCTCCTCCCCTGTGGAAGATGCCCTAGAGCTCCTCCTACACTCTACATCTGAAAAATAGAGGATGGACCAACTTCTCCTGTGGGTAAGTTTGTAATGGGTCTCATTGGCAAAAAGGCTGATGTCACCACTTATAGCCAAGCTCTATTAATGAGTTTTTTATTAATAAAAGCCCAGAAACAGAAATCTTCATTCTTAAATGCTCTTTCAACCTGCCAGCACCCGTCTGGTCACCAATGTACTTTTATGACCTTAATTTTTAGGACATGGACTCATTGCAGCAGCTGTGTCCAGTGGGGATGTGGTGCTTCAGGACTGATCCTGCCTGCTGCTGCCGATCGCCAGTCCCGTGGACATCAGCAGGAGATGTGCCCTCCATCCTCATGGGTATGGTCTCTCAGAGCCCTTTTCTGCAGGAGGAGAAATACCCGGTGTGAGGACTGCTGGGGTATGACTGTCACAGCCAGCACCCAACCAGCTGCGGGGGAAACTGGGACCCAGGAGGTGCTGAGCACCCCAAGAGACCCCAACAACTCTCACCCAGATCTGTATGGTCACCTGGGGATGGAGATGTAGGGGAGAGGTAAAGGAGAAAGACACTTGATGCTCCTTTCCCATCGGAATCATTTGAAATTCATTCATTAAAGCAAACCTCAGGGAACTCCCTGCTGACGTTTGGATTTGAATTCTCTGAGGTGCACTTGGACCCACAGCTCGGATTGAAGGACGCAACCCAGCAACAGCTCCCAGGAACCTTGCGAAAGCAGGAACATCTTCCAGCCTGAAGAACGATTGCAAAAGCTCCTTTCCACATCAAACCATACTCCATAATCCACAGTACTCTTAAAAAAAAATAAGAGAGGGGGAAGGCAATGGGAAAGGCAGTGTAGGGGCAGGATGTAGCTGAAGCATTCTGCAAACTCCTACTTAGCATTATTTATCAGCAATGATCTCCAGGCTGGGCCATGATGCATAATTCATTTTCTGCTCAGAGGCTGCCTCTCGAACCGAGCCCAGTCTGGCACCTCCCCGCCGCAGCCGCTGCGCGTTCCGGCTCTTCCAAAAAAGCAACTTGGGCACCTCGGCGCGCGGAGTCCTTGGCCTCTTCGTGTTCATGGGGATGCGACAGTCTGGTGAGGGCTGCTGCTAAGTTTATCCCTGTGCCTGTCCTCCCTGCTCATCCCCCCGGTGCTGGGAGCCGCCTGACTCGAGCCTTTGCACAGCGCTGCAGACTCGGGGCTGCACATCCCGCTCCTCCCAGGAGCAGAGCCAATTCCCACCCGCTCAGCAAGCAGCCGAGAGCTTTGCAAAAATGAAGGAGAGGAGCCGTGTCCTTCTTCAAGGCTCTGTCCCCCTGCCCCAGTTCCGACTGGCCCTGGGCTTTGGGGGGGAAGATGGAGATGCAGCCCCTGCCTGGTGCACGCGTGGGAGAAGGGAGTCAGAAAGAGGAGCCGGCTGCCTTTTATTCTGGGGCCCACTTCAAACATTTTCTAAAAGGCCAATAAATAATTAATAGGAGTTATAAGCATATTGCAGACATGAGGAGTTTTTGCTGCAGATGGTCATGAGGACGTTGTCAGCGAGTTATCGACTGGAGGGCTGCACCATCCATCCTCATCGACTGGCCCTTTATTAAGACATCTCTTCATTAACTCTTTACAGCCAACGAGTGGAACTTGAATGTAAAATGGAAGGGCCACAATCCTCCCAGAACAGTTGAGCTTTGCTTTTTGGAGACAAGGTTGTGTCCTGAATAGGTGCGGAGGCAGGAAGGGTGGAGGGGGAGCAGGTCAAACCACTGCCAAAGCCCAGCTCAGAGCTGGGACCCGGAGCATCCAACTGAGCCCCATGAGTCAGGCGCTGGCGGGAGGCAGGTGAAGCTGGTGTCTCTTTTCCAAATCAATTCTCCTTCACTTAACTTTGTCTCCATAGAGCAGACATCTCATTCCATCAGTAGCAATAAATATATCCTATGCTGGGTAGGACCTGAATGTTTTTAGATGCACTTCCAAAGCTCGGAGGGAGGGTCTGCCCTACCACTGTGTATACTGGTTGTTACTGGTTTCTCTCCCAGGCTCACTAGTTACCACCGGGTGCATTTGCGTGGTGTCTGGGGATGCTCACTTCTGGCGAAGGGAGCTAAAGGAGAGCTCAGGGCGGTTCTTTCCCAGAGAGCAAGAAGACATTGATGATTTATTTCACTCTCTCTCTAAGGTAATTATGTACCTAGGCAGTTTTAAAATGTGTATTTCTTTTCTCCGGCAGACCAGAACAGCCTCTCTGGTTCCAGTCTAGCAAATAAATATGTATTTACACACTTTATTAAGACGGGTATTACTTTCCCAGAAGACTGGCATAACTCTTCTGCTCTGGTATTTTATGTAAAACTGTATTTGCACATTAGTTTGAAATATATGTGACAGGCTAGATGGACCCCAGCAGCCTTGGCAATCGCTGAGCACAACTCAAGGAGCTACGTGTGAAGACACACGTGTGAATATGGGTATAGATCACACACCCAGCTTCCTCAGGACATGCACGTGGCACCCCCAGCTACAGCTCTGCAGTAGGAGGAGGAGATGTCCTTATTGCTCTTTTCTCCAAATGTGTAAAAAAATCAGCATTAAAATGTCAGGCCAGCTCCAGGGCTGAGGATGGCAGGTGAAACTTCAGGGAAAGGCCACCGAGTGTGTCGCCAACATGAAAAATCTGGCATTTGAGTCTTCTGGATTGTCAGTGCCAAGCTTCTCCCGCGAGGCAGTGGGACCATCATCCCCCTCTAGGGCCAGGCTGCAGCTCCTGGCCAGGCTTCTCATCCCCTCTCCGTCCCTGATGGAACAAGGGCTCCTGCTTTCCACCGAAGTTGTGCTCCTAGGCAGACAGTGGGATGTGTTGCACTCAGCTGCCACCCCACCACCTCTTCTCCCCCCTGTATCAGATGCTCATGGCAGAGGCCAGAGCAGATCATGCTGCCCAGGGTTTCTAATTACTGTTCTTTTCCTGCAGACAGTTTTTGCTGGCTCCAGCGAGGACACGCGGAGAGATAGCCCCTGGCCCCAGCACAAGCTAAAGCGGGTGGAAGCGGAGGAGCAGAGGGAGCTCTGCCCATCCTTGAGGACCCTGGGAGAGAAGGGGAAAAAAAAAAAAAAAAAAAGAAAAAAAAAAAAAAAAAAAAAAAAAAAAAAGCACATTTTCACGTGGTTTCACACGCATGGCACAACCTCTGAAATCAGGCATCTAGCAGCAAAACCATGGCTGGATTAACCCAGCGAAGCAGCGGTCTGCGGCGTATTAATTCTCAGACAATTTTGTAAAGCTGCTTAGCTGAGGAGCTCAATGCGTTTACCAAGCCTTCGTAGGTAATAGCAATTAATTTTAAGAATGGCCAGGGAGTGCTGTGGGTGCAGGCAGGCCGGGGGCTGTGCTGGTGTGAGAGTGTCCGTGCGAGCTGCTCGCTCCCAGCGATCCAGCCGGGCTCTGCTGCATCTCCGCTGCAGCGACACCGCGGGCTCCTCGAAGCTCGAATCTAATCGAGCGTAAAACCAGCTGATTGGAGCTGTCCCCAAGGGAAATTTAATAAGGAGCAACCGTCAGCCAAGCAGGCTTCAAAGAAAAGCAAAGCGGAGGAAGGAGAGGTGGCTCCTATCCCACCGCGGGTGTGGAAATGGCTTAATGATGGGTAGGGACAAGGGAGATCCAAAGAGAGATCTGGAAGGGTTGGAGAGCTGGTAGTGGGCTCAGCTCCTGGATGTTCACTCGGATGCTCTGCCGAGGCAGCCAGAGGAGACCTCAGATGGGGCTGTAGATGCAGCTGCTCAAGAAACGGGCTCTGCCTACGTTGGCTGCTTATCCTGAGATGCCTTGAACGGGCTTTCAGCAGTGTTTGGAGGTCACAAGTCCTACTGACATCCCTTTTCTTACTCCTAGCAACTGTCAGCCCTTGAAGTGAGGCCTGTTTGTCAAAGCTGGGTCTGCACAACCCCTTCTTCATCGAGCCCTGTCCCTCCTTTCCCTCACCCCAACACCACACTGACTGTGTTCAGCAAGACATTTCCACGTGTGCCTGCTATTCAGGGATGGCTGCTCCTGCTGGCTTTAAGGGACCTATCTAATCCCCTTTAAATTAAGCATATGATTGGGTTTTGGCTAGATTGGGGCCTCGGGCCTTAATCTCTTTATGCCCCACTTTCTCAATCTGCAAAATAGTAATTATCTACTTCATGGGGCTAAATTAATTTCCTATATTTCACTGATGCTCATTTTGGCAAAGCACAGGTTGCCATTTACCCAGAGATTGCAATTTGCATGCTGCTCAGCAAATTATGTATTATATATCCATACACGCACACGCACATCCACAAATCTAAGCCTTGGGGGAAAAAAAAACCCCTAAATGCCACGATGGCCGAAACAGGATGTAAGCAATAACAGCAAGGATAACAAAAATGCAATTCAGGGATTCAAAGGATTTAGTGAATGGAGAACAGGCTGAGTTGCATAAAAAGAAGGTGAAAAACTCAACAGAGTTTAGAAGTAGTGAAAAGAATAATGAGTATCAAACAGGGTGGCAGAGCTTAATTAAGAATAAACTTTTTGCAGGTACAGTGTGGAAGAGTTGCTGGTCAGGACAGAGGGTGAGGAATGATACAGACAAATTCTTTGTAACCCCTCCATCAGTGTCAGGGGAAGAGTAAATGAAGCTTGGGGAAAAAAATCTGGCATGGCTACGTCTTTGCTTTGCAGGACAGGGAGTGGTGTGGATTAGGGGAGAAGCTGGCAAACGTTACATGTTTTTTGGGGGAAACATGAAATGGAGAGGACAAAGAAAAGCCTTTCCTAAAATTACCCCAAGGAAGCCCCTTTTCATCCTTTAGAACCCTGCTGGTTGTGGTGCCTGGGACTCGGAGCACATAGCACAGTTGGACCCGGAAGAGATTTTGCTTCTGTATCTGCCACTTTTGTGTTTCTTGTTTGCATTGGGCTGCAAACAAGTGAAATTACAGGGAGGGTGATGTGCTGGTGTGGAAATGTTGGACAGATGAAATCTTGTTTCGGGGTGGGTCTCTATCACGTCTCAGCACGGCTTTGTTGAATGATAAGGTTTGAAAGGCTACAAGCTTTTTTGTTTATTAAGACAAATCAAAGAGAAGCTCCTGCTCTGTGCTTTTCAGAAGGACTCATTCCATAAAAAGGTAAATAAAAAAAGCCCCAAACCTTACTGAGTAATTCTCATGGGAAACCAGAGGCTTTGACATCACAATTTTCATTTTCTCCTGCCATGGTCTGCAGAGAAAAAAGACAGCTGAGGGACCAGAAAGGAAAAGAGAGAAGTCCAAAAGTTACTGAGCAGCATCAGCCTGGTTAAGTCTAATTCCAGTGCATTGACTCTGCTCAGCTCCTTGGGGAATGAAGGAATGGAAGGAAAGGAGGAAAAAAAGCAAAATAATTGAAAGGAGTAATTCAATTTGGGAGGAATTATTCTCCTAATGATTTATGGCTTCATTAGTGACTGATTGAACAACTGATTTAATTTTTTTTTATTATTTTGGGTTTTTTACTTACTAGGAATTAAGGCATCTGGCTGAGAGGTTATTGGATGTCACAGCAACAGAGACTCATTTGTCTCCATTTAAATACTTAATGATCTCTATCTTTTTGCCCTTCGATCAATAGGCTCTAGAAGCAGTCATTTTGTTGCAAACTTTCTTGACTTCACAAAACTGTGACCCGGTGCTCTGAGGACCAAGCGGGTGTTTAACAATGAGACATGGCTGAGAGGCCACGGATGCGACAGAGGGACTGTCCCCATCCCTGGCTACCCCTGTCCTCGGTCCCGGACCGAAGGTCGAGCCCCACACCCATGCCTCTATTTCACCAGTACCTCCAAGAGCCCACGGGCCTCTAGTGCTGGGGCTGTTTTGATAAAGCTCTTCACCTTTGAGTGATGCTATGGTTGTGGCTCTGATGGAAATCTACACCAGTTAAGAACTTGTGGTTTTATTTATGTCCCCAGAGATGAGGGGTTTTTTTTCTTTTAATGCACCTGAAACTGCCAGCTCTGTTGCATCAAGGGGTAATGGTTTTAAACTAAAATAAGGTAGATTTTAACTAGAGAAGGAAAAAATCTTTTATACTGAGGGTGGTGAGAGCCTGGCCCAGGCTGCCCAGAGAGGTGGTCACTGCCCCATCCCTGGAACCATTGCAGGGGAGGTTGGCCAGGGCTCTGAGCACCCTGCTCTAGTTGCAGATGGCCCTGCTCCCTGCAGGGGGGTTGGACCAGATGAGCTTGAAAGGTCCCTTCCCACCCAAACCAGTTCTATGATCCAGCAAGCCCAGTGTTGAGACCTGTAAGAATCATGGTGAGACTTGGGTGCTGCTCACAGCAAGGGGCTGGTTGTGTGCTGGGAGCTAAGGCAGCACCCACCTCTGCGTTTCTAGCTGTATAGCCCTACAGGGGCACATAGAGCTGACTACACAGGAGGTGTGCACATACATGGATATTTCCATCACTCAATACACCCCCCATAAAATTCTTTGATGTACGTGTTTTACGTTGATATTAGAAGTAAACACAATAAGTGCAGACTCAGAGCAGTTCACGGGACACACATCAAGATGAAAATCTCCTGACTGCAAAAAAACCCCTGGGCACGAGGCTACGGGTTAGCAAAGCCATTTAAAATTTATTATCTATCATTCAGCACGTTGGTGCCTCCAGGCTCGTCAGCACCCGAGCCAGGCGCATGTCCTTCAACTCTTCGTAATTAGGCAGCCTCCTAAAGTTCAGGCCCTGTTAATTGGTCTCAGAACTGCTCAGTGCCATAATTGGAATTTCTTTGCCTGGCATTGCTGGCAGACGTGCCAGGCTAGGGCTGTGCCAGGGCGACCTGGCTCCACTGTGGACCAAAACCACCCTGGGTCATGCGAACGAAGACTGGATCTCAGGAGGAGAGGGCAGGAACAGAAGTAGAGGGACAAACTGGCTACTTCATCCAGAGATGCACTTTCAAAGTCTAAATTCAGCTCCGAGTCTCTTCTGGTCAGGGTTTGGTGGTGTGATGGGGCTGGCACAGGGGAGGGGATGCTGCAGCAGCATCCTTCCTGCTGGGGATATTTTTTATCACCTACAATAATGAAGGTCAAACCACCTGTCAGTCAAAGCACGGGTTCCCTTAGTTCAGCAGTAAAACAGGAGAGCTGAGCCACAGCCTGACCCTGTTGCTATTGGATATGAGCTCCATACAGATGATATGCAAACATATTTAAGGTGTTTTGGGTTTGGGGTTTTTTTTTTCGGTCTATTTGCAGGAGCAATATCAATTTGCAAGGATGAGCTCAATTAACATAACTCATTACTTTCCCTTGTGTAGCTTATGTCAAATGAACACCTCCTTTGAAAGGACTACCAAGGGGAAAATCACTTGTCCCCTGTACGTACCTGTTGTGATATAACAGCAAAGATATTTTCTTTCCCCCTATAAAATGGGAAGATTCCCTTTTGCTTAGCAGCTTGTGTGTGGGCTGAATAAAAAAACTCTTTGGCAAAGATCTTTCTTTTTGCCATGGACACAGGCTTGGGAACATCACTGCAGCCTGGGTGTTCATGGCAAATACAACCTGCTTTTTTTTTTGATGGGAAGAAAGGCAGAAATTTTTTCCCTTGCTGAAGAAAAGTTGAAACCATTTTGCAGACTTCTAATGCAAGTTTTTTTTTTGTTCATGTTAACCCCTTCTTTGAAAGTAACAGTTGATTCATTTTATTGATAATACCAACATCTGGAGTTACTAGATATAAAAGGAGGCAGTTGAAGGCTGGTTTGGTGTCAGGAACAGAATCACCTCTGAGCCAACCAGGTGCTGCCAGCTGGTCAGAGAGGAGGAACCTGTTGCCCATCACCTCCCTACACATGGTAGTTTCTCCTTGCAGAGCCTGCTTGATTTCTGACACCATACACATCAAGAGGGTTATTTTAAAACATGGGGTTAGTTGTTTTGTTTTGCTGTGTTTTGTTTTCACTAAAAATCAGCTCCTACACCACGAAACTGCTGCCTGAACGCTGGGTTGCAGCAAAACCTAGTAATCTTGATCAGCCCTGATATAAAATGACAAGTGGGGGTATCGGCGGGCACACTCCATTTGCTCTGTCAAACATCATAAACAATCCGAAGGATTTATTATTTTTTTCACCTTACCAAAGCAGCAGCAGCACGGGGTGGGTCAGGGTACCTTAAAACTGGAGCAGCCTTGGCCAGGGAGCTGGTTGGAAGTCAAGGTTTTTAAAGGGAAAAAGAAAAGGTGGCTTGGGATCCCTGCATGAGTCGGTCCCTGCAGATCTTGGGGGTGAGGGCTGCAGTGGGCTGGGGGCAGGGGATGCTCTCAATACACTGCAAAGCCAAGCTGCATGGATGGAGGGGGATAAAACAGTGAACATCTCACTCACCTGTGCTCCAAAATCATTTATAAAAGTGATTTTTGGCTTTTTTGACCTCAAGGAAAGGAAAAATCTCAGCGCTGGGCACTTGTGCCAAGCTGGGGTGCAGCTGCTGAATGGGGCTGAATGTGCAAGTGGGGAGGGAACCAATCCCTTGTGCTCGGGGGCTTTGTCCTCTCTCTGATTTGTCTTTGCTGCTTTCTGGCCATCAGGTGAGGCTACAATCTTGAAGAGTACAAGGCAGTGTCTGGCTTGGAGAAAAGGAGGGTGTTTCAACAAATTCTAACAGCAGCAGGAACAGGTCACCCTGCCAGAAGGATGCTGGGCTCCAGCATATTCAGCCTGAGCCCCCGAGGAGAGCAAGGAGGGGAGGCGAACGGTGCTGCTCGGCTCTCTGTGGGTTTTTTGCCAGCGAAATTAAGCAGGGGTTTGATACAAGAATGCTGTAAAGGGCTTGGGCACCTGCCTGGGCACCGCTCCTGCTGCGAGTCCAGGAGCGAGCTCTTATTAATTCAGGTGGCAGAGATGGGGAAGCAGCAGCGCTGCTGAGTCCCTGGCTCCCCGCCAGCTCTCCAGCCGTGTTGGCTGGCTCTGAGAAAAGCCCTTCAGAAATGCCCTCGTCTTCCTCAGCTGAAGCAGCGGCAGTGGGTTTGTGATGTTTGGTTCCATGGTGCTGGGGGGTCAGCGCTCACCCCTGCCCCAGCCAGCCCTGGCCACCCGCACGGTGCGTGACAGTGACGCTGACCTGGCCTTGCTGCAAAACACAACAAGCTCGCTCAGCTATGGGGATGATTTGCCAATTAAAACAATCTCCCCCTCCCTTTGCTCCCAGTCTCAGTGGAGCCATGGAAATGTTTCTGCACTTAATATCGTGTGTAATTATGGGCTGGCTGTCTCAGAAAGTGGCCCTCGATGTACTTAGCAGCATCACCTTCTGATTTTCAAGGCAGCACTTACCAGGCAGGAGAAGAGGAGAGACAGGAATTATCCAAGTCTTGTGGGAGCCATACATCATGCTCAATTTTTATTTTTTTTGATTTTTTTTTTATACCCTCCATTAGGCTGGAGCGTGGATGCGTGGGATGACGCAGTGCTGGGCACCACAAAGTGTCCCTCGAGCCACGGCGTTTGGTGACACGGCCACCATCCAGCCAGCCCTCGCTGGCCTTCTGGGGACTTGGCCTCCTGAAGGAAAGCCCTGCCCGCTGCAAACAGCCTTTGCTGGGGTTTGCTGCGAGTGCCAGCCAGGAGGCAAGCCAGCGAAGGCGGTCTTTGGGGGATGGGGTTTGGGGTTTTGATCCACGAGCCAAAGGAAAAGATTATTTTTCTCCTCAATAAACAAATCCCCTCTTCCCCTTTCTGCTAGCCGAGACATCTGCTCCTCTGAAAAGAGCTTGCACCACAGAGAAATACCTCCTGCCGCGTGTCCTACTGTCCTCTCTGCCTGTTTTGATTTGCATCCTTTATATTTTCTTTGGATTACGCTAGTGAGACTCCTTGCTCAGATGTGGTACTAGCGCCAGGGGTTTTTATATTAGGAAATGCTGTTAACCTTTTGCTATTATTTGTCTTACACCTCCCCACGTGCTACAGATATCTCTTTTTGTTATCAGAGAGGGAATCCTATAGGACTGGCATCAAACGCCGCGGCGGAACGGCGCGGGATGGAGGGAGGGCTCGGTGGCTCTGTAGTGATAATGAGCAGCTCTGTACGTCTTTGAGTCCTGGAGGTTAATGCCTGAAGCTTTTCAACCAGCAAAGAGCAGAAACGCGACGGAGAGGCGGGTTTAATTCGCAGCCCAAGACAAAGCGCCCGGGCTCTGCTGGCGTTGCCGTGCCCTGGCGAGCGGGATGCTCGGAGCCACCTCTGCACTGGTCCATGCAGGTGCCGTGTGGGGTCCTCCCCACCCCGGCACTTGCCCACCCCTCTGGTTGCCCCAGGGCTGGTCCAGACCCGGCGGCTTTCAGGAGGCTTCTTCAGCCCTGTGGTTGCCCTCCAGACGCTCTCTGGAAGAGAAGAATGGATTTATTCTGATGCTCGGGTACCCTCTGAGGCTGGGGGAACGTGGGTTCTGTCTCCCTGCAGACTGGGTCTCTGCTGCAGCAGTGCCAGCAAAGCCCTGTTTCGGTGGCCATGTCCCCGTGTCCCCACGTCCCTGTCCTCGGCTCAGGGGCTGGGGCTGCATCTCAGAGCCCCCAGGACAGCACTGCCTGATGGGGAGAAGAGCGTTTCCATCCCCAGTCCTCCCCTGGTAGCACCAAGGAGGAGAACCCTGCCTTTATTTTAAACTCCTGATTTTGGTCAAAGGCAAAGGTGACCCTGAACATTAGAAAATGCAGTTTTATTTCTGTTCCAGTTCTCCAGCTCCTCCTTCAAGCCCTCAGAAAATTCCCTAATGACTTGTTCTCCCTTCCCGGGGTCTCTTTCCTCCAACAAGACAAGAAAACCAAGAAAAACCCACAGACCCTGGACCAGACCCGCTGTGTGAAAGCCCATCGTAATTTGGAAGAGCATCAAGTTGGTGCAGAGAGGGATTTCCCAACCCGAGGGCATGAGAGCCCTGCCCCCACCTGCTGCCCCTCTCCAGCCCTGCCTGGGCAGATGGGAGGCAGCAGCTTTTTAATTATTAAAATGAGTGCAGCCTTCGAAACACGTAGCATGCTTCTGGCTCTGCAAATCATTGCTTTCGTGAGAGAGGAGCAGTAATAAAATTAACCGACAGAGAGGAATAAACAAGTGGCACAGATGTAAATATTATATAATCTGCATTTCCTAAAATATCCCTGGCTTGGCATCAGGAGTTGGATTCAGAAGAGAACCAGAACAAGAATGCTGATAGAAAACAAACAATAATAGCAGGCAAATAGTAATTAATCATTCTGTATATGGGTAGTATTCTTTGCGTGCAAGCTCTGTGACAAACACTCAAGGTGCTTTACGTCTCCTTGGGCTCCTCTCACTGCTGGCTCAGGTGGAATCTCTGGGAGAAGTGGGGAAACTGAGGCAGGGAGGGACGCCTTGCCAGCTTCTGGTACGTGCAGGGAGCTCGTCCAGGGTGCAGAGGGAGCAGACACACCCAGCACTGACCCCCAGCTAATCCCTGCTTCCAGTGAACCCCCTGCCACATCAGTGCTAACAATATCCCATCCTGCTCTCCCTCTTCCCATTGCATCGTGGGAATCTCAAGAGTCCCTCAGGAATCTTATGTTTTAATGGTCAAATTAGTGCCAGGTCAGATCCCATACCTAAAGTCAGGTAGTAATGGAGAGTACCAGCCTGCTCTGCCTGGGATGCTCCAGCTCTGGCACCGACACCAACCTGCAGAGCCCAGACACAGCTCAGTGCAGGGTTATCAGTGGGTGACACCAGTGGGTTTTCAGGGGAAGGGTGCCTGGGTATCCTGCTCTCCTCGGTGCTTGCTGCTTGGCAATGCAGAGTGGCATTTGTTGTACCATGACAGCCCCTCTTGAATGTCCCATGTTTGAAGTCACATTGGAGAGACGTGTCCCATCTGGTGAGTCACAGCCTCCTCCTGTCACTCGGGTACCTGCAGGGCCTGGGCA
Source organism: Todiramphus chloris collaris (assembly GCA_025345505.1). Taxonomy (NCBI): domain Eukaryota; kingdom Metazoa; phylum Chordata; class Aves; order Coraciiformes; family Alcedinidae; genus Todiramphus; species Todiramphus chloris. The sequence goes on from JANVCC010000185.1 coordinate 3,447,588, forward strand.
GGAGGAGTGGTGACTAACCCACGCAGAGTGACACATCACAGCCAAATGTAAATATTGTCTTCTAGTTTTTGCCTTCTGAAGCCTCCAGAAGAAAATTATTTTTGTTTCAGTTTGAAAACACGAGCCAAACCGGCTCGTTTTCTGCCATGGCTGGAGAGCAGATGGGTCGGCCCTTTCTGAGCAGCGGTGAGCGGGGAGATGCTGCTGCTTCCCGTGGGTACCCCCAGCCACCCTCCTGCCCCCCACCCTGCTGGAAAAACTGTTGGCAAGAGCATCCAGCTCCGATGTTGTGCTTGCTGGGGCATCCTGTGCTCCCCTGCCTGGGGATGCTGCCAGGACCTGGGATCGATACCCCAGGAGATCACCCCTGGCCCTTCTGTGTGATGGGGATTCATGGCTGGGCTGATCAAAAGCGCTTCCTTAATCTGGGAGACAGCGATCGATGGGAAATTAACTGTGCTCTAGGCCTGATAGCTGGGGCAGGAAGGGGCTGCCGTGGGGGATGAGCTCATTCCCCACTCTGTGGAGATAGCAAAAGGGGTCTGGTCCCAGCTGGCTCCATCCTATTATCTTTTTTTCTTTTCAACCAGACTTCAGAATGCTCCTGTTCCAAGAGGACGGTGGGTGGGTGGATGGACACAGCCACTCCCATGCTGTGTGTGATACTCTCCTCTAGTCTTGGACCCCCGCTGGCACGGGGGATTTGGGGCAGGGAGGGGACATGGGAAGGAGGCAGGGCACAGCACAGCAGTGGGGAGACATGGCTCCAGTCCCTTCCCAGTGCTCCTTCCTCCATAACTTCACCCACATCATTTACAGGGCAAATGCCCGGTGCAGCGATGCCATCCCCAATGCCAGCCCTTGCCAGGATCCCTTACAGCACTGGTGGTACCCAGGGAGGTGGCACTTATCGGCATCACCCCAGGGATGGGACTCGTGGCAGCTGAAACAAATCTCCCAGCTCCTGTCTCCTATGTTCTGAGCTCCACTCCCATCCCAGGGGCTCTATTCAAACCCAGAACTAAAGCCGGGCGCGTGTCAATGGTTTAAATGTGATTTCGATCTCGTGTTAGACATATAATCACTGCACATGAAATAGGTGAAAGACCATCTTCCCCCAAGGCATGGCCTTTATCATACACAGCCCGCTAACATTTAGCATCAGAGGGAAGGTGAAATCAAAAGAATAAAAAATAAGTAAATGATTCTAGAGAGCATAAAATCTTTCACAAAATTGTTCCAATTGCCTTTGACGTTTCAGCCAGGGATGCTATTTCCTTCTGTATTCTCCACAAACCGGGTTGCTGCTGTACTTTTTATAAATGCCTGCCACCTCATCAGTGCCACATTAAACCAACATTTCGAATTCAAACCAACTAGGCGAGTGGATAAATGTAGTAGTAATGGCAGGAATCGGAAAGCAGGGCACAGGATTGAGGCAGCAATGATTTACGAGACCCGGGCAGGAACAATCAAAGGCATCAGATCACTTTTTTTTGCTGCCCTGAGTGTGCCTATTTGCATTTTCTCCCCGATGGCTGGGTTTTTCAAGCTTAATTCTCACCAGACTTACAAATAAATGCTGGTCTCTTTTTGTTCTTAGCTGAACAAAATCATTAGGAAATGGGTGAGAAGGTGGGAATGGCTCCCTCGAGGGCTGTTATGCCCCATCAAGGGGAAGCAGCGAGATGTGCTGATCTCCCTGCCCAGCACAGTGAGGTGCTGATCCCACCGAGCACCCTGACACACCATGGAGTAAGATATTCCCCCTGGCAGCGATGGGAATCCCACAGCAGCATCCATCCCCAGGGACCCCAGGATGGTCTCAGGGCTGCACCTCTACAGGGGGATGGGGCTGCAGATGCCCACAGGCTCCTAGGGCAGGTGGGAGAGAGCTGGGCTCCTTGATGCTTATAAAAGGCTGGTGGCCAGTGGGTGTAAATCACCAGCTCACCGTTGGCTCCCGGGGGTTTTTATGGTGATGTGCTGCTGTGTGTAAAACCTGATCAATAGACTTCGTGGGAAGATACTAAACGGACGTGTGTGACTCTGATGGCCTTGCACTGGTGGCTGTGACTTTGGCAGCAAGATGTGCTTTCCTGCCAGAGACTGCTGAAATACGGCCAGCTCTGGGATGGGGATACAGGAGATGCTTAAAGAGGGAAAGGATGCGAGTACCAGGGCAGGGGGTGGTTAAAGATGAGCCCTGGGGGCTTGAGCCTGGTCCCTGCTGAAGGGGACAGTCCCTCTGCAGCTCCACACCATCAGCCTCTCAGAGCCCCTTCCTTACAAGAGGCAAAGAAAATCCTGCATTGTCCTCCTCTAATTAAAACCAGAAATCCTGGTTTGGGGGCCAAGTCACAGGATGATCCGGAATGGGAGGGTTGTGGGGGGTGTGTGTGTTGTTCAGCTTTGCTTTCAGAGCTGAGCCTTTTGGGGTTTCAGGCCTTGGTTTTGCTGAGTCCTCGCCCGACCAGTACCCTCAGCTTCAGCCAGTAACTGGTTTTTACACTTGCCTCGGCTGAGCTCACCTTGCCACAAACCTCTTTGCTCCCTCCCCATCAATATGGTGGGGGAATCAATAAGCAAGCACTTAACCCTCCCTCTACCCTCACTGCTCAGTGGTCTTTGTCAGAAAAAGAAAATAAAATAGAATAAAATAATAATAAATATATATATATAAATTAAATTAAGTGAAAACCCATAAAACCAAACTCCACAGGAGCTCAGTCCTGGCATGATCCCACTGATGCTCGAGGGACCCTCTGTGGATATTGCTGGTTTTGCTGAGTGCTGGTGAAGCTGATTTGCTCTGTGCCCTTGGACCTTACCGTGTCCTTGGCCTCCCTGACTCTTTTCACATCCAAACCCCCGTCTCTGGCCCTCACTGGGTTCGGCAAACGCTGAGCGAGGACTCTGCATCCCGGTACTCATTCTTGTTCTGCTCATTCAACACAACTTTCTCCTTCTCCAGGAGGGGACAGTTTGGGTGTTTGAAATACACGGCACATCCACGGCTTGGCGCACAGCGCTTTTCACCTTGTGAGATGTTCAGATAGCTGAAGGGAGCCGGAGGGATGGGTTTGTTTTGCACATACATCCTCCCATCCTCTCGCCACCCCCCCCCACTGCTTCAAACTTCCTTTTCATGCAGGGGCAGACGCCAATATTTGTTCTTCAGGCTCCCTCATGCTCCTGCATGCATTTCAGCCAGCTCTTCCCTGCACCTGCAAACAAGAGGGAAGCGACTGCTGTGCCTGTCCTTTCCCTCCGTCCCCTCTCATCTTCAACCTCATTACAACAGCTTGAAATTTAAACAAACAGGCAGGTTTTTTTGCACTTGACTCTCCCACTGCTCCAAGGGCTGAAAAGATGCTACAGAGACCAGCTTTGCTTCATCACCCGGTGCTGCTGCAGCCACGAGAAGCAGATAAAGCAAGCCAACCAAATTAAGCAGGTGGGCATGGCCAATGTCCCCTTCCCCCATGTGCTCCTCAGTGCTACCCCTACCACTTATGTCTGTCCAGGTCATTTACTGGGCATCTCCCTGCCAGGGTGCCCGTATCTATTCTGCGGTCACCTGACACAACCTCCCTGGCCTTTCCTCTGGCTTTCAACCTCCTGAAGCCTGTCCCACCTCCACCACTCACGTACACAGATCAGGTTTGCAGCCTCACGCTGTTAGAAGCTTCAGAAGGTCCCTGCATTTCAAAGGACCAGTGGGGACAAATGTAAGATGCCCTCCCTGTAGTCAGTCTTTGAGCTCCAGAGATCAGTGGTGAACCACCCAAGGATGTGAACTCAGCCCTCGGCTCTGTCACCTGCTCCCTTTGAGAAGTCAGAGTGAGGGAAAGGATTTAACCGTGGATGTAGCTGTACATCAGACAGCCCTTGATGTCACTTATAGACTGGGATATTTCAGTTCAGAGAGACACTAATCTACCCACTTCTGCTGCTATGCATATGGGATAAGAGATGTTCCAGGGATTTCTCCTTCAAAATGCCTCTGAACAAATGTTCTCATTTAGACCAGCAGCGCCAATTCCTCATGAAAGTGGGAGGACTTCAACATTCAAAATGCAGAGACAATTAAAAAGGTCATCTTTTTTTTTTTTCATTCCCCACAAAACAGGGAAATCTATTCTTTCACCTAACACAGTCATCAGTTGAAACCACCCTCACGTGCAGGCACAAAGAAATCCATCCCACAGTTCTAATTTACAGCGCTCAGCGGTTTTGCAGGAGATGGAGACAGCAGCGGACACAGGGAGGTTGCTGGAGAAGGCTCTCCTTTCCCTCCCTGCTCTCACACCCATGAGCAGGGGCTGTGAGGGACATGGGACCTTGAATACCAAAGCAGAACTTGAGCCGGGTTACGCAGGCACTTAGCTGGGAGTAATGAGGACGAAGGTGCAGTAATGGGAGCCTTTGTGTCTAATAAAGGGAAATTTATTCAGAAAGCTTCCGGAAAGTCAGACCGCAACAATATCAACCTCAACCAGTTGCTTCCTGACCTGAATCTCTAAGTGGCAGGCAAAAAAATAAAAAATGACACCCCCCTCATCCTGCTGCAGAAAGAAAAGTGACTGGGGACAGCGGTGATACAACACGCTCAGAAAAACTGTGGTGGGCAGAACCCGATGGAGCTGGTGTGTCCCACGCTGCTCCCATAGCAGGATGATCAAGATTTGCAGGGATGGAGGGATGCGAGGATCTTGAGGTCAGGGCATTTCCCAGGGTGGAATCTCTGAGGTGTTTTTGTTTGTTTTTCTCCCTCTTTCTGATGCAAAGCATGGGGGTGCCTGATTAATAATACGTGGAGAAGGAGAAGTGTGGAGAGAGGCTGCCCAAAGCCAGCCTGCTCCAAACCTCCTGGAGAGGCGACCCTTCCTCCGGGGCAGCCAGCAAGATGCTGCATCCCCCTGAAGCAGAAGGTGCCCCCAAAGGAAGCCTCGCTCTGCATCACCCCTCCTGACCTCCCATTCTTCATCCCTTAATCCAGCACAGCCGGGGCAGCAGTAGCAGTTATCCTCAACAGGTTGCTGGACAAAGCCTTACGATTTGTGCTGAATCACAGCTAGGGGGAAGGATTAGTTCGTGCCAACGTGCTCTAATTCAGGAGGCAGTGTCCGAGGCCATGCTGACACCCTCCCAGCCTGCTCGGCTCTCATATGGAGTTGAGCTTTTCTTTCAGATGGGCAAGCAGCTTTTGCACCAGGTTTCATCCTCTGTGCTTAAAGCAGGACCCAGCACGCTCCCGAAGAGCAGCAGGTGAATATGTATCATGCCTTTTTCCGTGGGTACTTTCAATGCAGTTTTGCTGACGAGCTCTTAAATCTATTTTTATTGCTGCTAAAGAGCATTACTACACTTTAATGTAAATGTGAAGCTGGCTGGGTTTCATGGCCCTTCGCTGTCCCCACCCTCAAGTCAGGGGGAATGGCCGTGCCAGGAATGGCTCGTGGTGCTCCCCTGGCACAGACTGATGGTGAGAGCTTGGTTGGGTGAAATAAAACCTGTCGGGGGGAGAAAGCCTGGCTTGAAGAGACTTTTCACAGAAAACTGAAGGCAATAAAGGGCAGGCAGCTCTGTCAGAAGCATAAATGTTTAATCAATTCTTGCTTAACTCGGCAAACCTTTCTCATATAGAAAGTTTGCAATTATTACCTGGATCAAGACAGCTTAATTAAGCAATTAGGATGTAAAGTTAACAGTCCTTGCAGAATGAGTTGCAGCGTTTTAATTTCAGAACTGCTCTTGCATGTAAGAGAATAATGGTTTGAGAAAAGGCAACTTTTTTCCTTTTTCTCCCCCCTGCCCAGAACAACATCGCCATCAAATTAATAGGATAGGTCACATCCCCAGCCACTGACGGGAATTTTGCCTGAATCGGGATGCAGGAAATCACTGAATAAATCCTCAGCCTCACACCAGCCAGAGATGACAGCTCCTTAGAGAGCCCACTTGAAGACAGGGTGTCTCTTAGACTGACTTGAAGTCCTTCCCATAGCTTGCTGGGAGCAACACAAGTAAACAAGCCAGTGAGCTGGCTCCAGGGAGCAACGTGCTGCTGTACCTTCCAAATCTACTGAGATGAGGCTGCGGTTTTCTAATGATTTTCAGCCAGCACCAACCTACAGTCAGAAGGAGCAGGCAGGGTCAGGATAAGAGTCAAGAGATACAGGTCACACACACAGGACCTTTGCCTGGTTTGTATGTTTTCTCCTCCTGTTTTGGGAGACCGTGGTCATCCTGGCAGGAGGAACACCCCTCCATCACTGCATCATGAAATACTGTTGGGAAAGAAATGCCACGTGCAAATTCCCCACCTCCACCTTGATGGACCTGACTCGGTGTCCTGTGAGTAAGGCACCTCGATGTCGTGGCCAGCAGTACTACAGAACACAGCTACTCTTTCTGCTGCTTTGGGGAAAGCCAGTATTTCACAGAATAAGCCTACCGGGTTTGTAAGCTCCTTAACCTCCATCTCCGGTGACCTAGAAACACCATAGCTCCTTTGGTGTCCCATGTGTTCACATCCTCCCCTGCCTACAGATGGATTTGACAGCTCCTGATGCTCGGAAGACAGGCTAAGCCTGAGGCAGAGCTGAAGGAGTGTAACATGACTGAAGAAAGTATAAAGCTGAGTGATTTTTGACTTGGGTCATAAAATCTTTATGGTAAGTAAGGCAAACCCCTTGAGGCTTGAAATTGTAAAATTCTGGTTCCAGGCTGTTGGTCATGGAAATTAAATTCCTATTCTGCAGTCCCAGATGTACCTTACGCAATACTCAGCGGTACCATCCAGGAGTGGGAAGTGATGCTTGCCAGCCTCTGTCCCACCACAGCCACCAGGAGGTAACAACAGGAGCTTGCTCGGTCCAGCACTCACTGGTCTGGAGCAAACATGAAAAAAATGACGGGTTTGGAGATCACAGTAAAAATTATCTGAGAACAGGGATATTTCTTCACTACTTCCACTCCTGTGGTTAATAGCACGGATCTTCCAATGCATCCATCTAAATGTGTCTGACAGAGCTTGGGCCCTGGCCAATGCCAGCGGTGCTTTCATTGCTTGGGTGGGTTTTGAGGTTGCCCTCTGCATTTTGGGGTCTCATCTAATGGCAGATGAAGTCAATGGGAACCTTACTGAGGACAATTATGCACACAATAGATGAGCAGAAGGAATGAGAAAGGAAATGGGTTTCCATTTCAGAGTATTAATTTAAACGGCTCCCTTGGGGGCTGTCCCTTTAAGGAAGTCTAAAATCGTATTTAAAGGCTGCAGGCACAAAAAACAGCTTTTTCTTAATATCTTTGGGTAATTAAAATCTGGCAGTGGGGGAGGATTAGCACAGGTTATATATAGTATTTCAATTTAAACTTCTTTCCGATCCCTTGAAGTTTCTACTTATTATTTTTTTAACGAACTTTAATCTAGCTACCATAGATCTGCAAATTAGACCTAGCGAGGTCCAACTCATGTGAGACAGTGCTGACATGTTTGATTTGGAAGATGATGGGCTGATGGAATAGTCTGAGCTGTGTGGGCTGAGGATCTGGCCAGAAAAACCACAGATGATCTTGACTGGAATTAATATTTTGAAAGCAGCGAAGACAAGGCTGAATTAGCTGAGATTTCAAGCCAGAGATGCCCAGACATGGTCCTGCCTCCATCACGTGTCCAAGAGCCATCGTCAAACCATGCCCAGTGCCTAGTCCAGACTGAAAGTAGGGTTGTGCTTCCCTGTAGTGGGAAGGGGGCACAGTGGCCAACCCCAGCACTGGATCATCAGAAAGCTGAGAGATTTGGACAGGAGGGAGACAGAAGTTTTCAGCAGAAAATTCAGGACCTCAGTAAATTGCAGTATGGTTCAGAAGCACGACAAAGAGCTTGCAATAACAGCTTGTGAACTGCCTGTCCTGTTACTTATACACAAGAGTAAAACAAGGAGGCTGGTCCTCAGCCCCACCGTGATGGATGCACAACCCAACGGATGCTGCCCAGAGCCTGCTGTGCCCCGGGGCTGGGTGAAGAACCAGCCTTCCCTGTCCTCAGCACCTCTGCCCTCACTCACGTGGGAAAGAGAAGCCCTGAATTCAGCAGATAATGATGAAGCCTCTTTAGGCTCCCCTGACAGAAAGTCACTTTAATAATCTATAAGACATGGTTGATTGAGTAGGGAAAAAGCCAACAACAGCGCAGCAACCCAAATCGATGCTCGATAGCAGCCTATTGTTTGTTTCCTCCAGCAGTCCTGGGGGACAACTCTTTCCTCACAGCTCCATCTTGCCTTGAAAACGGCACAGACCTCGTACGTAGGAAAATTTGAAATCCAACACTCAGCTGCCCATTGGCTACCTTGGGGGCACAAACCCACGCACATTTATTTATCATTGGCCATTCGAGCTCGAGATAAAATATCCATTGTCATTTGTCATGCCGAAAATACAGCAACATTTTTTTACCCTCCGCTCCCCCTCCTTCCACCCATCAACAAAAGTGGGTGGAAGTCAAAACTGCTGAGCAAAAAATATAATGTATGTACATAAGGAGAGGAAGCAAACGACTGGGATTACAATTTATTGCAGAGACCGTAGGCGGTGTATGTGATTGCACACAAGGAAATTGCCAGAGATGCAGATATTTTGCAGAGCTTATTTTCTTTCTTTTTTACTTTGCAAGTAAATAAGATATTCAATAAGACTTGGCAATTTTCTCACATGCAGCCTCCGAACAGATCTCTGCTTTCGATGATGAGTAGTAATTCCAACGTTTCGCCTTAAAAAAGCCACACCACACACACAAAACCACCCAATCTTCCACGTATTCCTAACAGAAAAGGTATATTCTGGTGAGAAATTACCCTTCACTTACGAAAAACATTTGATTACTGAAAAAAGTCACTCCTGCAGATGCTGAGCCACGCTGAAGTGTGGTATTGTATTGATGAAATACCCCAGCTCTTCGATATTGATATACAAGTCAGATGACATCAATGGGTCGGGGAGCTCAAGAGAGCTGTGAAATAGCCATCCCATTGGCATCTGTCTCCCTTGGGCTGCATTGACTGGAAACATCAAGTGTTATTTCTTGGAGAGGTGACCCACAATGCCAATTTGGAGCAAGGGAAGGTGGCAAGATGGGTGCAAGTGAACCCAGCCATGCAGGTTGTCTCTGGGAGGGGTCAGGAAGCACGGGTGTCACTCCCAACCAGATGCTTGGGGAATCAAAGGCATTTGCAAACTCCCATTTCCAGGTGATATAGAAGCAGGACAACACCAGGCCTACCCACAGCAATTTGTCAGCAATGAGTAGAGATGGTGCTGACTGTCACACTACCACAGAAGTATTTACCCTCATAATCAGCGTCCTAGACAATGCAATCCTGGGCCCCCTGTTCTGCGTGACCCTGCTGGAGCAGGGGGGTGGCACCAGAAGATCTCCAGAGGGTCCTTCCAACCCCCACCATCCTGTGATTATGCAATTCTGTATTCCCAGCAAAGACTGGCTTTAAATCCAACCTGCCAAACTCAGCCTCACCTCCAGGCTTTCAGCATCATCATGCCTGGATTTTGAGACAGCTGCTAAGGATGCCTCAGCACATCCATGGCCATGGATCTCTGGATGTTGAGCTAGCTGTGCATTGCCCTTGGAACATATCTTCCCAGTAAATCATTTAGTCTCTGTCTCCCCCCACCCCGATTCAGTATCCTGAATTTTGCTGCACATTATCAAAACCCAGGGCATTTAGGTGAGCGTGCTGCTATCAGCCATGCCCGGGGTACCACTTCTCAGCTGCCACCAAAGAGACTACGTAGAAGAACACCTCACATTGAAACCAGTGGTGTTAACCATGTGCAGATGAGCACGTGGCTCAGCTAGCGAGGGCGGGAGGCTGGAGCCAGCCCGCGTGGTGCAGAGGTGGCTGCGTGCCGAGGCTGTGCCTTGCAGCATGGAAAGCTCCTGGGAAGATGCATCTAAGACACTGAATTAGCTCCCTGCAGCTTAAAAAGAGGCAGTGAATAATGTAGACAGTAAAACGAGCACAGGACAATCTGGCTGTCATCCAGTTTATCCAAATATTGCTATTTTTGGCTTTGTTCGAGTTTCTTTGCTGCTCGGAGGCACATCCCATGTTCCCGTTGCTTTTGATCTGGGATGTACTGAATAATTCCCTTTAAACAATAATAAAAGAGGAATTTTTGACACCGCCGCCATAGCAACGACTGATGTCATAAATGAGGGAGCATGACTTCATGGCAGGACCCCAGCTCAGTAGGAACTTTTGCTCGAGAGCAAATATCACCTGCAGTAGAGTGGGGAATACAGACAACTGAGTAAACAACAGATCCTCATTTTGCATCAGTGTCTTTTTTTACCTCAAGTGCTGCTGAGGATCAAAGTCCCTTTCCAAGGCATCAGACGGGTCATTGCAAGTAGGGCTCTCCACCCAGCCAGCACTTGGAGAAGTGGTTTTGCAGGTATTAACCCAGTCCCAGCCCTCCCTTAGGAGGGTTCTCCAGCGCTGGACCACACAAACTACAAGACTGCTGAATAAATGCAATGGGATAAAGGCTTTCTCCAGGTTTTCCTGGCACTCACAGCACAGTAGAGCTGTGCTGAGCCTGGACCTGGGTGGAAACCAGGGGGTTGTTACGCAGCCCTTGCTTTCTGGGCGAGCTGTGGCTGCAGAAAAAGCTGGCCTTGCATACAGGGAGGGTTTCTGCTGGGTAAGTACAAGCCATTCGGGGTGGGCACAAGCCACTGCCAATGGCTGCTGCAGTGAAAGGCTTTGCTGGAAGAGCCCCTTTCACATCCTGGGGACCACTTGCAGGATGGCTCACTGCTGCTGAAGCCAAGTGGCTCTTAAAAAGGCATCCTGGACAAAAATAAAATGTACTGAGGCATTTTGAATTCAGCCTGGAGGCGATCTCTGTCTGCAGCCCTTGGTTCACTTCACCATCTGGCAGGAGGAGCTGAAATCCATTTCCATCAGAGGGCTTGCCAGCAAGCAAAATAAAGTGAAGGTGGGAGCTGGTTTCTCGAAAAGCAAGGGCTCTTTCAGAGCTCCTGCTGCCTGGCAGCCTCCGAGACCAATGCCTGGGGAAGCAGGAGGCTTTCACTTGAGACCATGCTGTCACTGCCTAAATCTGAAGCGAAAAGCAAACCCAGAGAGGTATTTGTCTTTCCAAGCCTGCAATACACGGTCTGGGGCACCAGCCAAGGCTCAGAAAATTCAGCTACTCCTAGGCTAGCTAGTGAAAGGGTCCTTTCTTAGGTCTGTAGTTCTATAAAACAATCAACTTCTTGGGGGATTCTCAGAATTAACTTGAAATCTGAGGGTGGGAACTAACCCCCAGCATCCCAGCGCTCGCTGCCTACAGACCCAGCACCCAGGTAAGGATGCTCAAGGTGTGTTTTAGCCTGAGCCCAAAACACAGCAGATCAGAAGGTGAGCCTCAGCTCTCCAAGCACGTGGCGTATCTACGCGCATATGTCAAGCAATATTTAGCCAGCCAACGCCATACGACAGCAAGGACCGTGTCTAAAGGGAGCCTGATTTTCCTGCCCGTGACAGCGCCTGCCTGCCTGCCAATAACAAATAGATTCATTTATAAAATCTCTGTCATTGTCACCAGGCAAGTTTCTCCAGGGCTACAGAGACACGGGCCCCCGGCCAAGTTATATTGCTCGCTTCATCATCCCGCACGCTTGCGTTGCCTGCACCAAACTCGCAAAAAAAAATCTATTATTCACATCAGCCTGGGGTTTGAGGAAACAGGTTTCAAATAGTTTGCAAATATCATATTTGGAACAAAAGCCATTTTCCCTTCCGCAAAAAAAAAAAAAAGAAAAATAAAGGAACAGGCAATAGAAGCCTCAGCCAGTTGCTGCCATGAGGCTGAGGGGTTTTTCGGTTGGTATTTTTTTAGCTGGCAGAGGACACAGAAGAGACCCCAGGTGGTGGATGGTTGGGAGGTGCCCACCAGGATTCTCACAGAGACAGAGGAGCTGACCCTGCCTATCTGCTCAGCAGCTCCAAGAAACCCTACAAGCCCAGGCTGCCCTGCAGTTAGAGCAAAAAAGTGAGGCTGCAGCACGACAGCAACATGTCATTCACCTTGAAGTTATGATTCCCACCAGGCTAGGACAGAGATGGCTTGTGATGGAGAACCACCACGATGCCCTGGGGAGAAGAACCAAGCACTGGCTCCCCTGCCACAACCCAGTTTATGGGAAAGAGAGGTCAAGGGCACAGTTCAGAGCATGGTTTGAACAGGAGATGGGCTTGAAGAGCCTTAAATTCTCCCTGACTTCTCACCTGCCACTGTAAGAGATCCTGGGAAGGACAGTAACCTCTCCAGAAGCAGGGCTGGGGGGGGGGGGGGGGGTCTTGTCACAGCTCCCCTCCCACAGCCACAGATTTACTGGTGATTTCCCTTTTTAAAAGCTATTTCCATTTCACGACGCAGTGTTCCTCCTCCTTCCCCGATTATAGAAGCATTTCAGCCACTGAAGTGGGACAAATAACTCGACAGTCATTTCGTATTTATTCGTTGTCCTTGAGATTAAATATTCTTAAATAAAAACACCAAAAAGGCTTAGAGCAACAGATGAAATTCCTCTGAGCTCCCATTAATTCAGCGCAGCGAAGAGACCTGAAATTAAAGGTCTGGGGTCAGGCTCTACCCACAGTGAGGTACAGGATTTATTTTTCCTGGAACAACGGGGTTTTTCCGAGCTGGTGCATACACAGTTTCACGTAGAAGCTTAAAATCAGGGGAAGGCTAATCTGCTTTTATGGTCCCTGCCTTTAATCAAAGCCTGTTGTAATTAACGTACACACTAATAACTGTATTAACGCAGGACAGATTTAATGGGAAGAGTTTGCACAAAAGGAATGTGAACCTGTAAATGGAGTTGAGGGTGGTTTGGGCTGGGAGCTCAAGCTGGGTGAAGAGCGAGGCTGGTCTCTGCCTGGGGGGCTACGTGTGCCCTAGCACACCCAGAAGGAAGCCTGGAGCAGGGGCTGGAGGGCTTCGGGGCAGGGACCACACTCTCCTCACACCGTGATGTACCGGTTAAATTCTTCATGTGCAGAATCCCCATTGATCTGGTGAATGATGAACACCAGAGAAAAAAAAAATATGCATGTGTGGGTGCTTCCCCCCAGCCCACAGCCCCCTCGGGAGCTTCCACCCACTGAGCTGATCCAGTTGCAAAAGCCACATCTGGAGAAAGGCTGGAAAGCAACACCCTGGCATCATAGAATCATCGTGGTTGGAAGAGACCTTTCAGATCACAGAGTCTAACGTTCCCTGACCACTGACAGGTCACTGCTAACCCATGTCCCTCAGTACCACATCTCCACGGCTTTGAAACTCCTCCAGGGATGGGTACTCCACCACTGCCCTGGACAACCTCGAAGGAGAAGTAATTTCTAATTACTAATATCTAATCAAAACTTGCCCTGGCATCACAGCACTCGAGTGCCAGCGTGAGGACAGAGAGAGCCAGAGTCCTGCCCTGCCATCAAATATTAAGAACTTTCCTGAAGAAAATATCATCTTTTTGTTACTGGGTGCAGAGAAACAGGGAAACTGTTGAATTAATCCAGAGATTTAATGTCCAGCTCTTGTGGAGTTTACAGCCATAAATGATTATTGTGCTCGGAGGTCCTTTGCCACCGAGACTAACAATTTTTGCTGCAATGGGGCTATCAAGAGTTGGGATTGTGTTTTATGGGGCTGATATATGACTCTGTAAAGGAGAGACAAGAGCTCTTTCTTTTCTCTTTGAGTAACTAGCGAGTCATGCCACAAAGCCACAATAAACTCAGTTGGAGCATTCAGGGATTCAGCAATGCCAAAGTCTTCATATTATTACTATTAATTATTACTATTATAACATTAATTTCTAAGGCATCAATCTCCATACTATCTGGGTACTGTGACATAAATTTAGCACAAAATTAGCATACATTAGCTAAATTAATGTAACATACCATATGTGGCAAAAACTAACGTAACATAATGTGGAATAAATTACAATAATTTAACATTGGCTCTCAGGACTTGATGAGACTGTAAATCTTCTTTAAGAACTAAGATTAAAGCAAGAAACGTTTAAAAGTGGGTTCATTTTGCAAAGGAACAGCCTTTGCAACTGCAGTGTTTTGAAACACAGTTCGTTTAGTAAAAGGTTTCATCCAATTTGCCACTTAATAGCATTGCTTTGCAATTACAACATTCCCTTTCACCCACAGCACCTGCAGCACTTTACAAATAATAATTCATTTGCACTGTGTCTCGTGAAGCCAAAGAGTATCAACATCCCCAGGTTTTATGCAGAATGAAAATGAGGCGTGGATAAATGAAACCACTTGGCCAAGAGAGGCAGGGACCACGTCTCCAAAATCCTAGCTCCCAGTTCTTTACCCTGATCAACCATTAACCCACCACTGCTGTTCATGTCAGAGATGAAGCCCCTTTCCCAGCTCACTCTGCTCAAGCACCAAACCAACTCCTGCATGCAATGAAGGGCACGAGCAGAGCCCCATGGGGTAGAGGTGCCAGGCTCCAGCTGCCGAGGCATCGACCACCCCTGGGTGATGCCCATCCCACCGCTGCCCTCTCCTCTCCAGACATTCCAAGGAGGATGTTGAAACACACTCAACTTTAAAATATTTTCTCCCCAGCACTGTGCGTTTTGTTGGAGGAGGCTTCTGGCTTCAATGGAGGAGAGGTTTTCACTGCGATAACCACACAGAGCTCGATTTCACTCCTGCTGAAACCCACCCCCTGCAAGCTGCTGATGTAGAGCCGACAGGGAATCTCACAGGTCCCCATCCACCTCCGTTGGGTACCAGACAACAACGACACAACACGGGGAAGCTCTTCATCCCCACGTGGTCTGCGTTTTGCTCACTTTAGCAGAAGAACACAAGCGGCACACGGAGCTTTGCTGCAACTGCCGCACTCGGGTCTGCTGGGAGGAAAACCAGCTGCAGCTTCCCCACCACGTCAAGCATCTTACTACTGCTAGCTCGGGAGAGCCACGCTTCTCCCTGCCTCCATGGGAGGAAGAGAGAGGAGGGAGAGTCAAGACATTGCCCTTGAAGAATGCAGGAGCAAGTATATTAGTCATAGGAAATCCATTACTCAAGATGATAAATGCGCTTTCCTGCTGTGCTGCTGTTAGCTTCCAGAATTAAAACTCAGAGCCATGTTGTGGCTCTGTAAGGACACTAATTTACATGGCAAGTACGCAGATTACAAAACACAGATCACAAAGTCCTTCTAGCCATTGGGGAACTGCCCCTTTCCAGCCTCCACCATTAGGAATCTCACCAAAGGGCTTTGAATCCCCCCTGGCATGTGATGGACCATGAGCGATACGAGAGCACATCTTCATCCCCTTCCTGTCTGCCCAGACCAAGGGAAGGGAGTCCTTCTGGAGGAGCCCAAGGGGGGTATCTGTGAGCAGAGTGGGGAGAGGATTTGTTCATCAGAGAAAAAAAAAAAATCAGGAGTGGCCACAAGATCAGAGTCAGAGAGATGCTTGTGGAGAGAATGAGGGGGCTGGTGTATCCCCATGGACTATCCTGAGCTGTAACTTCTGAGCTCCAAACACACCCTACAGACATAAGCAGCCCAATTCCTGCAGTACGGGGGCAGATCCTCCCACAAAAAGCCTTTGAGCCCAAACCAACAAGCAAAGCACTTAGGGAAGATATCTCTAAGTGCAGTAGAGTAGGAGAAAATAGATGAGGTAAGTGAAATTCCTGCTCTTCAAGGGATTTTACAGAGCTTTCACACATCCTGGGGATCCAGTCTCGGGGGAGGCAAGGCTCTCCCTGCCTGCACCCTGCCAGCACTACCCTTCTGAGCTTCTCAAGGCCAAGGCTGACTCTTCAGCTGTTTCTGAATGCCTCTGCACACTCAGGTGATGCTCCCGTGCATGTGCCCAGGCATCGTTCTCCATCCCTGTCTGCCTTGGGCAGCCCATGGCTGCCTGCCTTCCATCCATCCCTTCCTCCATTCTGCATGATGCAGCTCAGCAAAGCTGTGGGAGAAACCTGCTGATGAGCTCCCGTTGCTGGAATAAGCCTGCAGAAAGCAGCAGCCATGGCTGGCAAAGCTGCAGTGGGATGATATTCCCATGGAAATTTCTATTTTCATAAATGCAAAAGAGAGAGGAAGGGAATGGAAGCCAGGCAGAAGGATGACGAATGACTCAAGGTCCTGGGCACCACCCTGAGCAGGAACTTGCTGATGGAAGGAAATGTTATTTTTCAATATTAAACCCATCTCGAACTGATTCAGAATCCGGTGACAGTGGGGCAATTTAATCAGCTGCTCCAAAACATTTCACCTTTGGAGTGAGAAAAAAGCGCTAGTGGAAAAAACAGCAAATGAAATGTTCCAAAATGTCTGAAATCCAGGGCTTTTTAAGATTTTCTAGATACCACCCTTTGAGATGTTGTGACACAATGCCAAAAAGTGGAAACACAGGAAATTTCTGAGGAATAAAGATTTGGAATAAAGAGGAATAAACTCCGCTTGCCCTTAGTTAGCTGCGAGTTCAATATTATGAAGCAGGCTTTAAAGCTGTAGAGAAGGTGATGAAAGGATATTAATGATATTCTTAGATGAGCAGTACAATACATGGATGCTGCTAGCAAATTGTATCACCATTGGGATGGTGGACGGACACAAGCTGATCTGCAAGACCATTTTCGTTGTGCTTTGCTGGAACCAGTGGGGAAGGAAGGTTAAAATCAGCAATGCTGTCCGTGCTGGGAAGACACAATAAAACCTGGTGGTGATTCATCAACTTAGAACAATGCAGACCACGACTGAAGGAACGATTATAAACCCAGGAAGGGTAGCGTAAAACCTCCAAATTATTCAGCAGTCCTCAACCCAGGCCCCTCTTTCTGCTTTTTATCTTGCACATAGGATGTCAGATCTCAGAAGGCTTAATTCAGCCTTTGCTTCCTCAATTTGGGGGACCATCTATAACGACGTGCCATTAAATACCCCACGTTCACAAATTTCTGCATTTATTGGCTTCATTTTAGAACATCATGGCTATCTTTTTATGCCAGCAGGAGATATGACAGAGCTCTGTGATGAAGAGAACCGACTATAAAAGGTGTTAATAAAGAAATCAATCTAACATTACAGTGCGTATTTAGCATTAATTCTACCTGTTCTCCCCCCCCCCCCAGCAATAGACAGCACCTAATAACAGCAGGATTATCTGAAAAGATATATCCCTTGATTTAAAAACTGATGTGTGTCAAGGTAATGGGATTAAAAGTGAATTGCCATTTCTAATAGCTTCCCACCAGCATCTATCTCACTGTCAGGGCTTCCCAAACAACGGAACACAATGACGCTGCCTGAAATTAGCCCGTCTCCTTTTAAGACTCTTCCTAATGATCTCCTGAATGAATCCCTGCTATTTGGCAACATAATTTTAGCATTAAATATCACCTAATTTATAACACACGATGGGTTCTTCACTTAGCAACAGTGCCTCGCAGATTAAAGCCCAGTGAGTGCTTGGGGGGGTGGAACTGGCTCTTTCCTTGTTCTCTTAGCAAAGAAGAATGAGCAGCCCCTCACCCTGCTCCAGGGCACAGCCTCACCTCGTATGGGTTGTTGGGGTGGAAAATGAAGCTCCTTTTTTGGGAATCTGCTCTATTTCTGGCCTCGCAGTGCCTGGCCCAGGGTGGCAGAGGCAGGCAGGGGCTGCACCACCCCCAAATTCACATTCCTGTGTATGGCAGCCTGTGCTTTCTACCGCCGCTCGTGTCCCGGTTTTAACTACAGCCTTGACACCACCCTGTTCCTTCAGTGTACAAATCTGTCAAGGGCACTGCCTGACTGAGTACATAAAAGCTTCCTCCCCCCCCCATTTGCTCGAGTCTTGGAGTTTTTACATAACCAAAGAGGAATAAAAAAGACAACGAGCCTTTGATACTCCGTGGCACATCTCGTGATGTTCATGATATCACACGAACCGTTCGCACCCGGGGAGAGAGGCAGCTTGGCTCCCGGGAGCAGGTGCCTGGGAAAAGGTGTAGAGGGAGAACAACTCAATAGGTACCAAGCTTTCTCCTTTTTTTCTTGCAAGGTGGACTGGCAGCACACCTCAGGCTGAGGCAGGGTAAATACCCTGACCCCCGTGGCTGGGGGGACCCCCCCGGGTAAAAACAGGCGCGGACCCAGTGCTCTGGTCTGACACCAGTTTTCTCAGTTCTGGGTGCAGGCTGGGAGTGGGGATTCTTGTAATTGCAGGGCCCATCCCTCTGGGTACCAAAGACATTAAAGGAGCTGATTTCAATTTCTATCTTCTAAGGGGTTTATTAATAAACAGTGTGGGTAAATATCCTCCTTCCAATTATGACAAATAGCTTGAAGGTGTAGTGTCCTTTTAAACAAACATTAGATCTTATTAAATCTAAATTAAATGCTCACTAAGGGCCATTCATTGACAAAAAACTGTTTCCAGAAGTAATGAGCAGGTCACCTCACTGGTGTATTACTGCTCGACCTTGGCTTCCCTGGGAGACAGCCCTAGATAATGCACCAAACACTTGGCTGATGAATGGCTCTGATGAAATGCTCTTGACCTTAGGAGGCACTCCAAAGTGATGAAGAGTTAATGATGAAAGGCTCCACAAAGAGATTGGTTTAATTTCTGGCCATAACATGCAATTTTCAGGCCCTTGCTTGGGGAGGGGGGAGGGAAGGGAGAGGAGTACAAGGAGCGGAGAGAGGAGGTTATATTACAATATTTAACAAAACCTGGTTTAACAGCATCACTGAAAGGCACTGTATTTCTTGTTCGGTGATGCTGTAGAGGACGTACAGCATTTTTCTCACCCTCCTCTAAACCCACAACAGAGGAAGCCAGTGAGCCTTCCCTCTAAGTCTTTGCAGGGTGTCATTCCTAACACAGCCCACTGTCCTCCCTGGCTTAGAGCATCCTCTCAGTCTCCCACCAATCCCCCCTTATCTCAGCTTTCATGTCTGAGGGGACACCAGCTGATGACACATCTCACCCCAGCCCTCCACATTCTGCTGCCTTTGGTCCCTTCCTCACAAGCTACAGCATCAGCTGAGATGCCAGAGTCCAACACCTCTTCTGCAACCCGTGATTGCTTCAGCCCCTGAAGCACTTGCTTTTCTGCCATTCTGAAGGCAATAAAAGTAATGAGAAGAATGATCGTGCCATCTGCTCCCCAAGCTTTTCACCTGGCAAGGCAATTTGTTTCCTTGCCTCTGTCAGACACCATCCCCTGGGCAGCAGCAGGCAAGCCCAGCAATCTGGGTGCCTTTCCCATCCCATATGGGCTTTTTCTGGCACAGGGAGCTGTGCAAGAGGTTGGCAACTTGAAAAAGAAACATAAAGGTGCACGCTTTCACTTGGAGAGACAAAGTAAGGGATGGAGAAGTTGTTTCTGAGCTGGAGATAAGACTAGCCCTGACTCAAAACTGCTTCATGGCTTGGAGCCAGGCTGAGAGCAATCAGAGGTGCTGACTACCCCGAAAGCCACTCCAGTCATCCAGTGTGATACCATTAATGGGATCACAAGAGTGTCCAGAGGAGGATGAGGACGTTTTACTGCTCAAGAGAAAGGATGAACAAAGTGAAAAAGAGGTAAGGCAAAGGGAGAGAATAGCTTGAGGATAGCGACCAGGGTTTAGTTCTCTCAGTGGGTTGGCTGGGGAATCGTGGAATGGTTTGGATTGGAAGGTTTGGGTTGAATATTAACACCACACACTTGACACTTGGGCAGCCTCCAGGGCTGAGAGTTTGAGGACTTGCCTGAGGTCAGAGAGAGAAGTGGTTGATCACTGTGCATCCCTCTGCGTTAGCTACCAGCTCACACTTCTTCATCCATCTCTCAGAGGAAATGAGAGTGATTTCTTTTCCCCTCCCTTGTAGCTGAATGCAGAAAGATGTATTGGTTCAATCTAAAGGCACAGCAAATAGTCACAGGGCCTTGGCTCCAGAGGGATTTTTTGTTCCTTTTTATACCAACTAATTACATTTAAACAAATTCTCACTCTCGAGCTTGTTGGGAAGTGTCAGCTCCTGTTTTTGTCATCTGGCCTCACAATGCTCATTCTGGCCGTGTTTGCCTAGCACCTCCCTTAACCTTTGAAGGCATTTCGCTTATGAAACAGTGAAACAGATGAACAAAGTACAACTTTGTCCGAAGTTTCAGTTCAGCTGCACTGTAACTGGCCTGTGCCCTGAGTTTTGGAGTGGTCCAGTCTCCATCCTGCATGTTCATCTACATCCACTCATGACAAAGCTAACCCTGGAGGAAGACAAACACAACATGTGCAATATGCATATGTCTCTCTCTCTAGATACATTGATAAAACCAAACTATCTCCTAGGCTTTGAGCAAAAGACAAGACTTCACCTTACTCCAAAGCATATGGTCTTTCATGATGGGCAAAATGAAGTGGTAAAGTCTTTTGGGGATCTTTTATACTTCCTAACTGTAAACATCTAATGAAGAATCCTCACTGAAGACCTTAGTCATCTAAAGCCAGAGAACAGTAGGGTAAGAGAGAAGTAAATGGCTCCAGTAAACTATTCTGAGACACAAGGGACAGGGTGGAAGGACCCTGAAAAAAAATCACTGAGTCTTTTTCCCTGCCTCCAGGCAAGATCAGTTCAACCAAAACCACTCCTGACAAATGTTTGTCTAGTCTCTCCTCCAGAATTTCTTCTGCTGCTATTTTAATCCCATTATTTCTTTCCATGAGAGCAGTGAACTTGTGAAGAAAAAAAAAAAAAGAATCTGAAGTCTCTTCCTCTCTGTGGATAACCTGAACATACTTGGTGAACTGTCTTTCTCTCCAGCCTTTTATTCTAGAGAGCAAACAAATCCTGTTCTTGTTTTCCCTTCTGCTGAGGTGATCTCTAGACCCCTCACCCTACTTGCTGCTTTCTTCTACCCTTTCTTACTGCTTGCTGTCTGCTTTAGGTGCTCTTGACTTATCACTGGGAGGTGCCCAATTTTCTTGCTTTTCCTTTCAACCACTCATGCTTAAGTAAGACTCCTAGAACAAGATATAGTAACACTCCCTCAAGGGCTAGCTGAAATTTCTCTGTCTCATCCAGGCAGGAGGGAGGTCAGAAAAGTGTGGGTTTTGCTTCATATGGTTCTTGGCAAAGATGTGCAAGGACTGCAGAAGAATTCATGTGGGATTTGACTCTGATCTTGCTGTTCAAGGGAAAACTGAGACACTCCAGGGCCAGTGCCTTGAAAGGAAAGCTTTTCAGAATGTCTGGCTTCAGGTAAGGGCTGCTAACTCCAGTCTCTCTCTACAGACCCAGCCATCTCTTACCAAAACAAAATATCCACCACAGGAAACCGAAACCTGAAGGTGAATGGCATTCCCCCAAACTCCCCTCTTGGAGCATGGTTCTTGTTAAGCTCCTCTGCCATCATCAGTCTCATTCTGCTGTGAATTTGTTCTGTTCTGTAAGGAACAGCCAACCCTGCAGTCTCTGACTTATGCCCTCCATCTCCAGGCAGTAACCACAACTTCACCTCCTCCAAAGATGCAGGAAAAACTCCTCAAAACACATGGCTCCTCCCAACTCAGCATATGGCTTGGGATGTTCAAGCTCAAAGCTTCTTTGTAACAAGCATGACAGATGGACTTCTCAACATTTTTGTCTACAAAATCTCCAGCTGGTAATGACAAAGTGGGTGGAGAGGAACGGTGTCTAAGGGGAAGGTCATGGTACACCTTCTAAGTCAGGCTACGCAGAGCCAGGCCAGCCAGTTTTGAATTCCAAACCTTCCTGCTCTGGGGAAGGTTGACATCCACTTGAAACAAAATGAACAGGCAGTTGCTAAACTCCCGCAAAGCTGATTTAGAAGCCTTGGTTCTGTGTGTGTGAAGGGAAGCCACCTTCTGTCATCAGGTGGGATGGATGGACCTTTCTAAAAACATCTCTAAACTCATTCCAGGGTCTATCCAGAATCTCAAAGGGCAAAGGAGCCCTTCTGCTACTTTTGTTCTTGCAGATGGGAAACATTAGCACTGAGAACTTGAGCTGCACAGTGTATTTTACTCCAGGAAGAGAGAAGGTGATGCTGCAGGAACAACATGAAAAGAGCTGCTCAACAGTGTAAACCCCTGACCTAAAGGCTGAGCACTGTGCAGGGAGAGAGCAAAGTCCTTGCTGTTGCTCAAGCAGTGACATGACCCAGCCTTGTGCCTTGCCACCCAGGCCAGCTCTTCTCCCTGTCACCACTGGCCCCAGCAAGGAGGCTCCTCTGCCTAGCAAAGCCTTCTCCTGAGTCACCCAGAGTTGGTACTGGGCCGTTTCTGCACAGAAGGATGAGCTAGAAGTAAGCTACTCCAGCAAGATATGGAGGCTGACTTTAGGTCAGAATCCAGGTTTTTATTATCCCAGGCTGAGGGAAGGGAAATCTGTTCTTCCTTTCATGCAGAAAGTGCTGAGAGGAGGAAGAGAGACACGTTTCTCTTCAAGCCTTCTGCAGCCTTGAGGCTCTTGCTGCCCTGGAGGATTTCTCCCGAGTATGTCTGCAGGTCAGCAGGAAGGTGCAGGGTGGTGTGGATTGATTGTGGTCTATAAAATTCTGTTTTCACTATATACACTGCTAGGTGGAACTGAGAGAAAGGGGAAAGTTTGTTGTTGGCTTCATTTATTTTTAATTCTAGCTTGTGGAGACACCAGATTCTTGGGGCAGCAAATGCTTCAGCCAAAGCAGAGGAAGGGCATAATTTGGGACAGTTTGAGGGAGTTTAGGATGGGAAGCACAAGAAGCACTGCTGTAATCTCTACTCTGTCCACAGGGTCACAGCTCATGGTCAAGAAGGGAGATTTCATTCCCAAAGGCTGCTCAGCTCACAGTTCCCCACAGGGATCACAGTGCCCAATTTGGGCATCTGAGCTTAAACCACAGCAAACATCACCCCTCTGATAATTCGGTGTTTCAGGGCAGCCAAGACACCCCAGAACCTCCATAAGAAATCCTAAAAACTAGCAAAGCTTCTAGTTAAGAAGGAGGGATTTGGGGATTATCAGAGACATTAATAGAAGTAGAAAGTGAAAACACACAGCCCAACTTCTGAGGGCAGAATTTATTTATAGGCCTTCTTTTTTAACCTTTTCTTTTTCACAGATGTTGGAGGTAGGGCTCTAGACTATTACAGATGACATCACTAATTTGGATTTCAGGAAACCTTCAAGAAAATCTCTAGTGTCAGCTCTTCTATTTTATTTTATTTTTTTAGCTACTAAAGAAGCCAAGGAGATTTAGGAAAGCCCTGAAGGCATGGCAGGAGGACAGACCCACTGCAAGATGAAGAGTTTGGCAGCCAGCTCGGGATGGGCAAGCTCACGTGCTTTTCATACAAAGAACACTCAGACCTGGTTTGTCTCCAAGGAGCATAAATCAGTCTGACGCTGGGAAGAGGAGGCATCCTACATTTGAGAAATGTCACCCTCATTCCAGGACCATTGTATCTGCTTTCCTTCATCACAGAGACAATTCCCACAACAGCAACATCAGTATTTTGGACACAGAAAGGCTGCTTTCGTACACTGGAAACCACCAAAGACAATGCACCAGGAGACATCTGCTCCATCTGCTTCCAAGGGAGGGGACCTGCCCCTTCCCTCCTACTCCTCTCCACTGACCTTCCCTTCTCACCTCCTGAGGCAGCAGAACACACTCCTCTTTTTAGGACTTCTGTGGGCTGTGAGATTTAATTTGCTCATCTGGGGGATCCAATCTTTCTTTCCTTTCAGTAACCTCATGTGATTAACCAGTCTGGGATTTCATTAACCAGTTTGGGTTTTCACGATGCTGTAACTCATTCCACTGACACATAATGGGGGTTTTGCTGCCATTGGACTTTCCCCACACAAACAGCATTTCATCTAGACTTTAGAAATTCCTCACAAAAGCTAATGCCTCACATTTATTCAGTGGGTCTCCAGCAGTGGCAGCACATGGCATTCCCCTGCCAATGGACACGAGAGCCACCAAACACCAGAAACTCAGAGTCTTACTGAGCAGCAAACAACTGGTCCCCAGCCAGCCAAAGCCCTGAATTACCCAGAGAGCAGAGAGAGGTGTCATGGATGTGTTTGTAAATAGCTGGTAAGGAGCACACTTTTTCAGAAGTCTGCAGAAAAAGGAGCACATTTTCTGCACTTGCATGCCCACATGGTCTGTGGCAGGAAAGGGACGCATCCTGGACCACATCTCAGCTCCAGGAGACTGGAATGTTAATGATGCACAAGCATCGCTCTCTGGGTTGGGAAGGATCTTCTCTTATTCATTAACCACACTTCTGAGTTTATTCTCACCAGGCAGCATCTGTGCTTTGAACAAATCCCTGTCCAAACAGAAGTAAGATGTTTGGCTTATAGACTTGTTAAAGTGATAGAAAGCCAGCCAGTTCAAATGATACAGCCTCGTGTGATTGTGCTACTTAAGGACTCTCATTCAGTCCCTTTTAACAGCTGTGATTCCTAACCCATCTCCTGACTTTTACATGATGCCATATATATATACACACACACACAGAGTTTACTTGCAAGGCAAAGCCCCAGAGTTCTTGAGAAGCAGCTCCTTGGGTTAGAGAGAGCCCAGGGTTTATCTTAAGCATCGCTGCTGCCAAAATATCTTTATCGATTTAGTTTTGTATCAAATTTTTGTTCAGCTCTGAGACCAAGAAATAGCCAGATAGATGGGAATCCTTCCTAACCTGCAGTTGTGATGCAGGTTGGATTCCCAGAGCAGGCATGAGGCTGTAGCTCTAACCTTGATTTCAGGGAAAGGCAAGGCTGCTTGGCAGAAGTCAAAACTAAACGCAAATACCTCACCCTGCCCGTGATAGCCCAGCACACTGGCAAAAAATTCCTGTGCCCAGCAGTGCACAAAGATTGCTGCTTACTCCAGCAGAAGAGCTGCCTCATTTCCCGAGAGCATTCCCTCTCCCATCCCACCCACTTTGTCCTCTCCAAAAGGCTCCGTGTACCCACCACATCGCTGCCCCAGCCCTGCCATCCTGCCCCTCTCCTACTCCTTCCAGCACAGAGTAAATGAAACCCACCCTGAGCAGGGGAATGGCTCTTTGCTGTCCTCATTCACCCAGCTCCCCAGGTTTGATGGGCACTGTCACTCACGATTGATTAGGCAGAGCTTTCACCCAAGCCCTCCCTGTCTGCACACAACATTCGAACCTTTGGCACTGCAGTACACCAGACATGTTTTTCAGACACATTCTTCTACCAAGGTGACAGGGAGATTTAGGAGCCAGTTATGGCTGTGACCATATTCTATATTTTCTCCTACTTCAAGAGGACTATAGCTCTGCTGTCTTCAACAGGGCTACAGCCTTTCCTTTTGACATAAATCTGTTTTCCTGCTGTGACAACATCTCACTGATTGCTTGAGGAAAAGGTGTCACTAGAGCAAATCAATCCACAATACATAACACTGCTTAAGATGTGTCACTAGTTCAAATTAGAGAGCGCAAACCCTGGGGTTAGATTAAAAAGGTGACAAAATCAGCAAGTTATGCTTGCAAACGTGCTCTCAGACCTACTAATTCTGCAATTCCACTGTCAAACCAGGCAGCGGTGGGAGGCAGTTGTTGCATGGGACAAGCAGGTGTTGTGGGCCTGGAGGATGTCAGGAAAATCTTGCCAAAAAAACCCCCAAACAGCCCCAAACTGAAGCACTGCAGTGCTCCAGGCCAGTGCTGACCCACACATGCAACAAGCACGGGACAGCGATTGCTGCTGCTACACCCAGCGCAGGGAAACAGCCCAGCACCTTCTGCAGCTGGGAGGACACAGTAACCTGCAGCAGAAATATTGGCCAGTTTGGCTGAATCAGTGACTTCTGCCCTGGAATAACCCCCCAGCTGGGAGTGCAAAGGTCCTGGCATTACTGGTACACATCCTGGAAAGTAGCACAGCTAAGAGAACGAAGGAGGCAAGCCAGGAGAGAGAGAGGCTGGGAGAAAAATGTGCAGGGAACAGTCTATTAATACCTGCCTGTACTGCCATTGGCTTTAATCAGCACTAATAATCCCTCATTGTCAGGAGCATTTCCACTCACTCTCTAATTTTAAATAATTATTATAATAAGGATTCTACTACAAAACGCTAGAAACAGCACCCTTGTCACTAAAACTGTACCTGGTAATTGAAAAACAAACCAGCAGAGGATCTATCAGCCACATGGGTGGAAGAAAAAGAACATTAACTGCCACATCTCAAAGCCCTTTACTTGTCATAATGTATTAGGGGTTTCATTACACATCTTGCCGGAGCTGCAAACGCGTGGTAACCCAGATAGCACGTGGGAAGGGAAGACCAAAAAGGCCAACATCTTCTAGGGAAATAAGGTTTGAGTCCATGCTGTCCTGCTTGAATGAAAAGGCTGTGGGAAGGACTGGCCTCACCTCCTGCTTTCTGACTTGAGGGTCATGTTTTTGGGAGTCTGGGAAACCAACCCCATCTCCACACAGCCCACAGGGTGTGAAATCCTTGTTGCAAGCCAGCACCTTCCATTTCGGAGTTCATTTTGTGCACTGATTTTTCTCTCATTACACTAATTCCATCTTATGGAGGAAGCTAGAACATTCTTTTTCTTTGAAGCCATCACCACTGTCTCGCAGCTCTAAGATTCATGGTGCTGGAAGCTGTGCCAGGACCAGAGTAGCAGCACAAGTCTAATGAAGA
The DNA here is from genome assembly GCA_025345505.1 of Todiramphus chloris collaris. NCBI lineage: Eukaryota > Metazoa > Chordata > Aves > Coraciiformes > Alcedinidae > Todiramphus > Todiramphus chloris. The sequence continues at coordinate 3,474,370 of JANVCC010000185.1, forward strand.
CAGAGGAAGAAAGGCTGTAATCTCCCTGGTCAATTAACCAATTTCTCAATTAATCAATTTCTCAATTAGATAGCACACTGATGTGAGGGCAAAGAGCTGGGCAGTCAGGAAGATGGAGTATGAGCTCAAGACCTGTTTGAGACAATGGCTCATCCACCACACAAGCCAGACCCCAGAAGCCAGCAGAGCATCTTCCCCCCCAGTTGCCTCACACAGCCACCACTTCTCCAATGAGCATCCTTAGAAATGTTTTCCAGCTGCTCAGTCGTAATGCAAAGAAAATGAACAAGAAAACAAAGCATTTCTAGGTTCAAATAGGAGGAAAGAAAGATCTGGAAACCTTTCTCCACGGCCAGCCCCCATACCAACCCCACCACTGCTTTGCTTTCACTGTTTGATTCTCAGGACAGATGCCCTGCAAGGATACTGGCTTACTTGGGGAAGGAAATCTCTTGCAACTCTGAAACAGGTACAGCTGAAATGAGAGATTTGGTTTGTCTTGGTTTATCTCTACCCCTTCCCTCCCCCTGAGAAGCCCGAATGGAAAATGAAGCCAACTAATTACATAAAACCAAAAACCCCAGCGTAAATACTTTTGTTTAAAAACTGGAAAGAATATCAGAGGAGAGATCAGCAGCTGTAAAAGTTGCTCTAGACAGAAAACCAGTTGTCATTAGAAATAGCCACAGGGTCAGACTTTCTACCAGTCCTGCCAAAAGCCTTGGAGTACTTCCCCATGTAACACAGCAACATCATCACACCAGGGAGAAAGAGCCTCCTTCTCCTTCCACTGCGACTGGCTCTGCAGCCCACAGAAGATATCAATTTGCTTCGAGAGAAGAAGAATCAGGAGAAGAACCCAGAAGTCTCGGCTCAATTTCTCTCCAGCCTTTCCACAGGCTGAGGTCTGCTTCTGAAGAGCTGCTGCTTCTGTGCCACCAGCTGCTTCTCCTCTGTGTTTTACTGTCCTTGAAAGTGGAGACTCCGAGCTTGGGTTCGAATTTATTATTGATAATAAAATAAATAAGCAATCATTGCAAAAAGCTCTAAACCACTTTCATGCTTAATTTAAATGCACCAGTATAACATTTTGGAATAATCTCATGAATAGATGCAGGAACTAAGATCACGCAAAAATAACATCAGCAAATGATCTAGTTGCCAGCACAACTTTCTGATAATAAAAGGCAGCTCAGGACAATTTACCATTGTTTAACCTAATTTATTTATCTGCACATAATCGTAGCTCAGCCCTAGGGGAAATACAGAGGGGGAAATAATTGGAGCTGATTTATTTGTATTTGTTTGCTCTGAATTGGAACAGGAAATAAAAAGGTAGAATATTTTAGAGAGAACCATTCCAGAAAAATTAAATCTCTTTTGAGGGAGTCGGTTTTCAGCTGCAAGTTGCCCACCTGCCTGGTTCTTCTGCAGGCAGAAAGCACAGCAGCCATCCCAGTAGATAGTGGGAGATGCTGTTCCCATTCCCCCAGCTGAAAGATCCAATTTTTTGTTCAATAAATCCATTTTTCACTGATGAAAGTTATGATTTTTATGGAAAGGCTATTTTCCTGTTAAAATGCCAACCCGATGCAGAAATAACAGAGCAGGTCCCGCTAGTGAGGAGTTTGAAAAGGTTAAAGAAAGTCTAAAAGCTGTTTGGGAAACACGTGGCCACTTCTGTGGGAAAGAAAATGCATCATTTCAGAGGCCAGACAAGAACACCTGGCCTCTACTGCCTGCCAGACTCGCTTTTGGAGGCAAGCAAAGAAGATGCATCCCTTCTCCTCTGCCAGGCTCAGCAGGAAAACAAAAGGTTTGGGGGGAAGAATGGAAAAGCTCCTAACGTATCAAAGATCTGATGCATTCTAGACACCTGCTTGCAAGGATAGGAGGTTCCATGCAAGCATAAGGAGGAACTTTTTCATGGTGAGGGTGGCAGAACTGGAACAGGCTGCCCTGGGAGGTTGTGGAGTCTCCTTCTCTGGAGACACTCAAAACCCACCAGGACATGTTCCTGTGTGACCTCATCTAGGTGGTCCTGGGAGGTTGGACTCGAGCTCTCAAGGTCCCTTCCATCCCCTAACGTTTTGTGATTCTGTGGTTGACATGGGAGCCTTCAAAGGCAGTGCAGGATTTGGCTGTGGTTTATAGCTTTGTAGTCCCTCACTGCCCCAAGATGTTTGCAGATGTAGGAGCTGCCAACACCACCTCTGAAAGCTGCTAAGGAATGTCTCATCTCGGAGCTCCCTTGCACACATCATGGCATGTTCTTGGGCAGAGTGCAAGGGAGGATACACCAAACTCAACAGTTCTGGATGGAGTTGCTTCTAGACCTAGATTAACCTTAGACTGAGAAGGGCTGGCACTGTGCAGAAGCCCCAGCAGAGCAGAAGGCAATGCTCTTGATTGCCAAGCTGGACATACGGTGACAAAAACAGAGAAAGAATAAAATAGGACTTGTAGTTTTGGATGATAACTTCTGCTGAGCTCCTTCCTGCAGAAACCTGCCATATGAGAGGATTTCATTGCACCTGAGCTGGAAGGGATGCTGCCAAGACTGTCAACAGAAGCAACAGGAGGACCAGTGCAGGAGAGAAGATCTCCTCTCTCCTGGGACAGCTGGGCTTTTCCAAGCCCTCATGGCTCCTGGAATTGATTCCTCTGCCACAGCTGCAGCTGCACATGCATACCAGAAAATAGGACTTCATGAGAAGCACTTTGCTTTCTACACAGAAAGAAGCCATGTTAAAATTAAATATATATATTTGAATACCTACTGATTTTGCTAAAGCCTTGCCTTATTGCTCACATGAAGAATTCAACCCAGAAGCAAGTTCCTCATCTAATTCTTATCTCACAGATGATCTTCCCTCTGTCCCACATGCAGCCCCATCCCAGCAGAGCTAGCTGAGGACCAGAAAGGATTCACTCTGTGCTGCTGGCAGGGTCATGGAGCCATAGAAAGTTCTGGGTTGGAGGGTCTCCTGGGTTCCTCATGGGCTCTCACAACATACAGCTTGACTGGAGCTTCTCTTCTGCTGCTCAGCCCTGCCTTTAGGAGCTCTTGAGCTGCGCTTTCAACAGCCTATTTGTTGTTTTCCTTCCTTTGTTACCCATTTAACATCTTTATACATCAAAAGAGACTATTTATAGCTGCCTTCTCGAGGAGGATCTGAGCAGCTCCTCTGGCTGTAGAAGGATCTCTTCGCCATGGGCCACATCAAGCAAACACAGACTGAAAGAGATCTGCCTTTGTGCTGCAAATCGAGCTGCTCTTTCAACTCTCTAGCTGAAGCTGAGCAGGAACAAGGAGCCCGAATCTCCCAGGGATTCGCCACCTCATATGTGAAAATTGAGAGTCTCTCGCATTTTGCTAGCACTGGATTCAGCTTTTAGTTCTTTCTTTGGCAAGAACAGGAAGAAACATCTCATCGCCAGACTGCCAAGGCTGAGATTGCAATTAAAGACTTAATTTGTATATGGCTTCTCGGATTGCTTGGGCTTAATTATTCCACTAGGTGGACCCAATTCCATTCCCAGTGTCATGTGCCCTATGCTATGGAGGGCTGATGGAGCCTCCCTCTCCCCTGGGAAATGTCCATCTGAGCAGACATCAGATACACAGCACAGTCCTGAGGAGCCCTGACGTGGAGAATTAGAGCATCCCAAAATGCAAAGTCTCATTAGAGTTTCTTTTGTCCCACACCAATATCAAGCCTGTTGGGAAACAGTTTCCTTTGGTTCTTGGCTTTGATTGAATGTAACAAGAACCTATTTAAGTAGTTACATGAAGGTGATGGAGTCCTTCTCCATGGCAGGCTGTGAAGGTAGCAGCCACCACATGTGTACAAGAATGACTGTGGCAATCCCAAAGACCAGAAAAAAAAAAATACAAATCCCCAGTAAACTACCATCTGCCCCATTACCCTCTGTCATCCTGACCATCAAATGTGTACTTCCCCTGGGAAGCAGGAAGGGTGTCCAACTAAACAAGGCAGCAGTCACTCCGGATCTTGGCATGGAGGGAAGCTGCCCAGTTGGTATTTCTGTTCCCAGATCCATCCAGGAGTTACAGATGGCTTGCCTCTTCAATATTTTATTAACCTCTGCCTCCATCTAAAATCCCCAAGCAGTTTAATTTCTGCCTTCCTAAATCTACTGAAATGGAAAGTTTTCCCAGTGTGATTTTCAAGCAAGATGACTCAAGACAGAGTCCTCAACTGAACTCACTTCTTTCTCCGATAGTAAAGGCATGCTGGGTTCTTTTTACTTGCAAGTCGAGATGGAATAAAAGGACTGCGCTCTCAGATGGTTCAGTTGAGCACAGTTGATCTCTGCCAGGGGGGTGCCCAGCCCCAGCGATAGAGACTGCTGAAGCTTTGCCAAAAATTACTCTGTTCAAATACACAACCGATTCTCGTGACATCCCATGGTCCAGGAGAAGAAACTTGTGGTCCAGGGAAGACCCGCAACCTCACTTGCAAGTAGACTCCGAGCTGCTTTCAAGTGTCTTAGAAATCACAGGAAAAATAGCAACCTTTCCTCCAAAATGCTTGAGAAAACAACCCTCTCCAGCTAACGCCTAGAACCATGTCCTGAGCAAGAGTTAAAATATTTATGCTTGGCCACATTAAAATTAAGAGGGGGTTTAACAGCTATGCTTATTTTAGTGCTGCCAAGGGAAGCTGGGTTGTGTTTAACAGAAGCTGTCACTTGTGGGCTTAAAGCCTGGCACTGCACAGACATGCGCTGACCTTCTCCACTGCTCACATTGCTGGCTCTGCCCAGCATCTGGGGGGTTCCTCCTCTAACCACCCCAGTCACCAGCGCACACCCGGACCAGAGAGAAACCAGCCCAGCTCTCCAATGAGGCAATATTTACCTCTCCCTTAGGATCACAGGACCATTTGGTTGGAAGAGACCTTTCAGATCACCGAGTCCAACCATTAACCCAGCACTGCCAGGGCACCACAAAACCATGTCCCTCAGCACCAGATCTCCACAGTGTTGAAACCTCTCCAGAGGTGGGGACTCCACCACTGCCCTAGGCAGCCTGGGCCAGCTCTTGACATTCCTTGGTGTCCTGTCACTTGTTCCACAGGAGAAGAGCCCAACCCCAGATGGTTCCAACCTCCTGTCAGGGAGTTGCTGAGAGCCAGGCCTCCCCTAAGTCTCCTTTTCTCCAGGCTGAACAACCCCAGGTCCCTCAGTTGCTCCCCATAAGCCTTGTGCTCTAGAACCTTCCCTTGACACATCATCACCGATGACCAAAAGTAGACAGAAGGATGGATAATCAGAGGCAACTTCAAAGAGAACCGGCTTCTTCCCTGCAACAACCTGTACAAGCAAACCCCAAAGCCAGGCTCTAGAGACCGAATGCTGGTGATGGTCCCTCCAGACAAGGGCCTCTCGTGCTTCTGCAGCAGCCTCCTGCGTGCCACATGCAGATGGTCAGAGCTGCTTCGGGGAAACTGAGGAAGGAAAGCAAAACGGTGCCTTCAAGGTCAGACAGACAAGAAGGATGCTCAGTACTCACTGCAACTCGAGATCCCTCAGTCCAGCTGACAAACAGGAGTTACCATCCCCAGCTTGGGCCCAGGCACAGCTCCAGCTCTCTGGTCAAGGGCAAACTCCCACCCAAAAGGGAGAGGACCCTCCCCTGGGAAGTACTTCAAGGCTTTGGGGTGGGTGGAAGCTAATTTGCAATCTCACCTGTTTCCCTTGTTTATACCTTGGTCCCTCAGCCCCTCCAATTAGCATCCTCTCTGCAGGGGGGGAGGGAGCAAGCCTTGCCAGCAGAGATTTAACCCTTCCCACGCCAGAGAAGATGTTCTGAGAGCAGAGCCAGGGAAATGCCCCCCTCTCCCCACACCCTGTAGCACGGTGGGTGTCTTTGCTCTCGGGGATGACTTCCTCAGCTGCAGAGCAGTTTGAGTAGCTGCCCTTCCCAGTTGGCTCCCACTGCTCAAGGCAATGCTGATTTTACAGGTTTGATCCAGAAGATGCCTTGCTCACCCAGACCTTCCTGAGGTGATTGTCCAGAAAGGAATTGTTTTCTTTTGCTTATTTTGACCCCCGAAGTTTAAGATTCTGCAAAGTGGCTGCTGATAAATGGTAATTCATTAAACCTCCACAGCTCCATCACCTGCAACCATCTGCCCTCACCTTGAGCTCTGCCAACAGGAAGAAGGGTTGTCTACTCAACTGCAGCAGTTCCTAGGGATGCTTTAGGGCACACAGAATCATCTAATCTTTAGATCTTTATACATACATTTATACATGTACCTGTAGACAGCACCTTTGTCTCTTCCCCTGGATGTTCATCTGGAATAAACAGACAGTTTCCCTTGACAGTTGTTGGGTATTGGTGTTTATTGGTATATCTGCAGAGACTCCTGTAGTGAAGCTTCCACTAAGTCACAAGCAGGTAGATCACAAGGCCACTAATTGGGATTCCCTGGATGGCAGAGCAATGTGCTGAGCCCCGTCCCAGAGGTGTGCTGAGCTCTTGTGCAAGCACAACAGCCTGCATTAGTATTCCAGAGCAGCTCTGCTCATCCAAGTTTCCCTGGAATAATCACCTAGAACTGACCAATGAGTGGGTAACAGGGCCCAAGAAAAAATACACTGGAAATGTGGAGGGATGTCTGATTTCTCCAACTTGCATTATAATCCTCCATCATACTTTATAATGACGAACCCTCTGGCTGTGTTTTCGCTCCTGAAATATATTAACATCAGCTTCTTTGCCCAGTTCCAGGCATTAAAAGCACTGCTGGATTTTAACTGTAATCCTTGATGCAAAAGTGTAATCCAAGCAGGACTAGTATATGTGTGTATAACTGGCCAAAATACCAGATTAAAGGAGCAGCATCTGCCTCAAAACTGCCTTTGGAATTCCTGTGCCGTTCAGTGCAAGGAAATGAAACGACTCCCTGGTTTAATTTTCATTTCAAACTAACCCAAATCCCCATTTCTCATCTTCTCCCTGAATTTTGAGGAGGATTACTGGAAACCTTTAGGACATGCTCCCCATCCCCAGCACACAGGTACTCAGAGCCTGGGCTGGCTTTACAGTGGTGGGGACAGGGAGGGTCCCAGGCACCCCAGAGACACAAACCCCCCTTCCCCAGCCCTGCTCTCAATGGAGGGTGCAAAGAAAGGCACTGAAAAATCAGGGATTGGGTTTTTTTTGACACTTCCCCATTCCTCTCAGGTTTCAGATCGGCAGGAGGAGGGATGCGTGAGAAGCTCCTGGAGTTTGGGGAGGCTGCAGGACCAAGTGGAACAGCTTTCAGTTATCACAAGCCTCACACACAGTAATGAAAATAGCATCCTGCTGAGCTGCAGTTGCTACCAGCAAGGACAGCTTCCCAGAGCAGCCTGTGGTTTCCCTCCTGCGTGGCTGCGCATCCTGCCTACACCCAAACCACGCTGGGCTGCAGAGAAACAGATATGAAAGAGGACAAACTCCTTGAAGCAGAAGGAACAAGACTAATTTGCAGTGGCTGAAGATCTGGCTGCTGGGTGCCATGCTCTTGCTGGATCTGGACACTGGTGGCTGTTGCCTTGACCTTTAAGACTAGATGCCACCTTATGCTGGAGGCATTCATGCACAGCTTGGACAGCTCACCTTGGGAGGCATCAAGAGATTGCTCTGTCTGCTCCGGATTTACTTCTCCCAGCTCGGAGGTTGTAAATTGGAGCCTGAGAGCCAAGGTGCTTGGTTGCCTAAGCACACTGTCCAGCACGCCGTCCCAAACACCATCTCCTGTCGACAGAAAAAGGACCCATTTGCAGACTCTCACCACAACCACATCTTCTTGCCTGTGCTCCTCCTAGCACCCTCATTTGCAATTTTCACATGTTTCTGCTCTGTCTCCCTGGACCATAAATCATACACCCGAGAAAGGCAAGCTGGGCTGACAGAAGACATCAGCAATAAGCCAGACAAGACAAGAGATACCATGGCAGCAGAAAACAGGACAGCACTTTAATAATAGCATCTATTTTATTTATCATGCAATCTAAAAGTTCTCACTGTCTGTGTCTCACTACTCTGTGCCAGGGGATGGGAGGGACAGCTGGAACGTAATAAAAGCTGACCTGAGCTGTTGTGGGGAGCTCAAACAAGAGACAACTAAGAAAGAACCCAAAGATTAAAAAATAGTCTCAATAATACAGTTCTTCTGTTATTGCCTTGTCTTTCTCACACCTTTTGTGGCTGATAGACACTGATCCAACATCACTGCTGGCTCTGCCTCCCTATTTGGGATTATCATCTGGGATGGGGTTCTTGGGTGTGCCTAATATTATGTGCACCGGGGCCAAATGAGTGTGAAATGCCACCACCCTGGTCTGTGTTACCTACCACATGGTGATCAGTGGGACCTACCACCAGCTTTGCCTGGGAGGAGATGACAACCCCGAGTGCTTTGCAATGACAATCAGACTCCTCAGGCTTACAAACCTCCCTGGAAGGATGTGCCACGCGTCGTCCTAGACGTACTTGTCCAAAGTGTTGTCCTTCCTTGAGCTGTGCCTCTGCCAGGCACACAGCAAAGTGGAACAGGACCTTCTAAATATAGAGGGGTTTTAATGGCTGCAAGAGGTGAAAATATCCCGGATCCATTTATCTTTGCAAGAGAGCACCATGGGGACTTCATAATTAAACTGTGCACATCCAGTTGCTATGGAGCTTTTACAGGTGCCTGTATCCATCATCCAGAGGAAAATGGGTCAGCGTAGCTATCCGCACTCACCAGTTCCCAGCTCTGGTTCCGCCCTCGTAGACCAGTGCTTGAGCTCATTACATTGGTGGAAGTGGTCTCTGTTTGCACCAGCAGCCAGGTTTGGGTTTGAGCAGGACCCTCATGGGTCCTCAGCAGCAGCATTTTGTAGTTCCCAGTCTCACATCCATAACATGGCTAAGCCCCTGGGAATCTCCACTATATCACAGCAATGTGGTTACTCTAAATTCAAGCCTTGCAAGGGCCCATTAGAAAATCTGGCTTAACTTTTTCTTATCTTCAGTAGTGTCAGTCCCAATTTATGGAGACAAGAAAAAGCAGAAGAAAAGCCAGCCTTGCTGGAGACCAGAGTGCAGGCTGGTTGCTGTTTCTTTCCTTCATTCTCCAGCCATAAAATCCTGATTTCAATTTTAAACAGGGATGCTCTTCCTGGAGGTGGCCTTTCTCTACTTATCTTAATTTCCTGTGAAAAAAAAAGTCAAGAGCCCTGCCACCCTGTGAGTGACCCTTTGGAACAGTTGGTATTACAAATAAAATACATCCCAGGCACTTCCTTCAAACTGCTTTGGGAAATCTCCGTGTGTTTCTCGATCACCTTTAACTAGGTTTACGTAAAAGGTCAGAGCAGCTGTGTCCTCCCTAGATCCAGAAGAGGAAAAGCCAGAGTAGACAGCTGAGCAGCTGTCCTCAAGGTGGTTTTGACCTTATCAGATGTAGGCAATGTAGGAAAGCACATTAAAAAAAATATTGCTGGTGCAATTAGGCAGATGCCTCTGAGACTGGGACGGTGAAAACTCCTGCACAGCCAGCATGGGCTGGTGACGTGGGCTGGAGCAGCATCACCTCCGAAAACTGTCAAGCAAAGGAAAGCAGAGGGGTATGTGCATAGATTAAAGGTTTAATTATAATCTCCCACCCCCCTGTTTGGAGCAGACAGAGGGACACGTTATTATGACTCACAGTCAATGCAAGAATTTTTCGGTCTTCTTTTTTTTTTAAACCAGTCAAACCACTGGAGATGATTAGAGCTTTGCTGTCTCAAATATATGGTTCTTGGCAGGCAAGGTCATCCCAGGAGCCAGCTACATCCAGGAAGGGACAGTCACCTCCTCCTGGGTACTGCCTGTCACAAGGACCAGCTTCTTTGGGGCAGGATGGGACCAACATGGTCCCTTCTTACAGTTGGCTCATGTCAACCTCAGGAAATTGGTAGCACCATGGAAGCCCTAATGAGCACCATGTGCAGAAAGGGGGACACCCAGGGATTCCTTTTCTCACAAACACCCAAAGCTCCCAAGGGGGTAATTTATAAACCTCATTATGCCATCAAAACAAATTGGCTGGGTGCTTCAGCACGCTACAGCTCATCTCACAACAAAGGCCTCTTGCGGGATGTTCACAGCAAGAGCTTGAAGAGGAAAAAGGCTGTAAAAAATACTGGTGGATAGTTCTATGGTGAGGAGAGACTTCCACAGGGAAGAGACTATGCTTGTGTACATCCAGCAGCCAGGGAGACACGACCCAGCCTCAGCCACCTTCTCAGGCTGAGAAAACAACCCTGAGCAATCACCAGCAGTTTGCAAAGCCAAGGGAGATGCTGGGAGGCAGGGCAGAGGGATGAAAAGCTGACAGCTGGGGTTGTTCAGCCTGGAGATGAGAAGATTCCAGGGAGACCTTCTTGGGACCTTTCAGGGCTTCAAGGGGCCTGTCAGAAAGATGGGGACAGACTTTTGAGCAGGGCCTGTTGGGACAGGACAAAGGGTGATGGGTTTAAACTAAAAGAGGGAAATTTATACTGGAGAGAAGGAAGAAATTTTTTACACTGAGGGTGTCAAGACCCTGGCCCAGGCTGCCCAGAGAGGTGGTCGCTGTCCCATCCCTGGAACCATTGCAGGGGAGGTTGACCAGGGCTCTGAGCAACCTGCTGTAGGTGCAGATGCCCCTGCTCCCTGCAGGGGAGAGGAGGATTGGACTAGCTGAGCTTTAAAGGTCCCTTCCCACCCAAACCATTCTGATTCTCTTCGCAGGGGGAGCCCCTGCAGCCCCCTCCCAAAACTGTGATGTTTAAAAAAAAAATTCCAACTAATTCCCAAAGCCAATTCTGGGCTCTTGTTAGCACACTCCTCACTCCTGCTCAGGGGTTAATCCAGGATCTGGCCACTTTCTGACCAAAATTCAAAGTCCACTTAAAAAAAAAGACTGGTGCTGTGCGGTCACATCAGCTTTGCCATTAGTCCTGGAGGGTGCTGGCAATTAAAGCAGCACTGGCAATTACTTGTTCGCTGTTCCTGTTGGACTTGATGTTGGCTTTCACTTTCTCCTGGAAAAGGGATGCAGACCACACGCACCCGTTGAGGATTTGGAGGGTTATCAAAGAGGTGGGGTACCTGAGGCACAGATGAACTGCAGAGAAAAAAGAAAATTACCTAATTTTTAATGTAAAAGCTAATACTGCAACAAAATAAAATAAATAAGCTATTCTTTGATATTTTTTAAACAAAGGGGTAGTCCCAGAGGTGAGCTCCAGCCCTGCTGGAGAAGGGAAAAAGCACACTGTGCATTTCTGAGATCTTCCCGTGCTGTTCTGTGCTCCTGAGGTTATACCTTGTACATTTATTTATATACTGGCGACTTAATTAGATGTTCCTTTGTCTCAAGTGGCAGCGAGATGAATCAGCACTCTCCATACGTGTGCGAGGTCTCTGCTCCTGGCAGCCCCAGCTCTCCAAAAAGCTACAGCAGGGAAAGGTGGCTGGGGGGCTGCACTCACCCCATGCCCAGGACCCCGGCCCCAAGCCCCCAGCGTTACGTTTCCTCAACGTGCCTTTGACAGTGTTGCCACCAGCAGGTACCCTCACGCTGCCAGTCGCATCTCAGGCTGGAGGAACCCAAGCACTGATGTGTCCCTGAGGGTGATGGGCTCCCTCGGGGGCAAAGGAGGGGTGTGTGAGAGGAGCTGGTCCTGCCTCTCCCTCCTCTCTCATCTGAGGGACTCACCCTAGGTCAACTGGAGCTTATGTTGTTGCAACTTGTCAGGCAGAAGAGACAGAAAGGAGGTGAAAAGCCTTCTTGTGATTAACCTTTTTTGTTTGGGGTTTTTTTTTTTTTCCCCTGCCTTTTCTGGTTATTCCAGAAGAGAGTGGTTCCCCCTGTCCCACATGTCACTCCAGCCCTAGGAGTGCCAGGCAATCACCTTTCAGCACAAGCAACGCCTCATCAAGGATCTACTCTTTGCAGAGCTGAAGTAATTTATCCAACCCCCCATCAGCAAATTGAGACAAGCCCCTGCAAGCACAGGGGTCTGGGGGCATCAGCACCCAGCTCAACCAATCCAGCCCAGCTGGTCAGGACACAACCTGCAAAGCTGCCCTAAGGACCCGGGTGAGATGAAGCCAGGGGACATTTGGGTCCTGAGAGGTGCTGAGCTGGGCAGTGGGTGGAAGGAAGCCCCATCTCCCCCAGGCAGCCTCTAAGGGTGGCCCATCGCCCAGCACGTGTCGATGCAGTCGGTGCGAAGGGCCCCCGACTTCTACGCTGTTTTAGCCAAATTGGTTTTCTTTCCTGGCAGAAGAACTGGTCTCTTGCTGTTTTATAAGCTGAGCCCACATGGTCATGTTCAAAGGGATGCAAGTCTGGATGACAAAGTTTCCCACGTTTCCCCCAGTATCTGGCTTCATTTTTCATCAATGTTTTCATACAACGTTGCCAATATCACATTATAAAGGCGACGCGTGACTCTGTCAGCCAGATGCCTGAGCTCCAGCACGTTCATTTGCAACCAGTAATTCCTCCTGGCTCAGGAGAGGTGTTGCCCACCCAATTCCTGTGCTGAGAGTGAAGCGTGAAGCAGGTGCTGATGACCAGGGTATGGTGCAGGATGCAACGATTCCTCCCGGCTCTCTCTTGCTGTCACTCGGGCGGGATTTTTCACTAGCAGATGGGAGTGGGTTGCAGCATTATCTGATTGCTACCTATTTATGGCAGTCTCACAATATTCTGTTCCACCAGGGCAAGAAGCCATTTGCAGGGGGTTGGACATGTGAGTGGGAAGTCGTTATGAGTCTTTTCTTCAGCCCAGTGATTATGCAAGAGGAGATGAAGTGTCCGACCTGCAGCATTTGGCTGGAGGTCTGTCCTGCAGAGACAGGTCTGTTAGGGGTGTACCATTCCTCAGCAGTGGCTGGTTGGACGTGGTGTCCTGCCCATGGACAGAGGTGACAAACCACCCTCTTACCCCCAGCCCAGCTTCCATGTGCCTGCATTGCTCAGCTCTTCACAGGAACTGTAATCTTCTCCTCTCTCCTTGTAGACCTCAACTTGCTGCCAGACTTCGCTCCTCCAAGCGCAGCTGGCTTTAGTGCTTGGAGCTAGCCTCTTTGCATCTGTATTTTAGGGAGAAATTGTGATTTAGCAAGGAAAAACACAGAAGGAAAGCCTGGCTAACCTTGCACTGTGCCCAATGCCTGCTGAATTCCCCTTATGAACCAGCCTTCCTCAAGCCAGCAGCTCCATTACAAAGAGTGAAATGGCTCCCCAGGGTAAAAGCTCCTAAAATAATAAGAGGATTAAGTAGGAATGGGGCTTCCCAGGCCTTTGCGTGTCTCTGGCTGTCTCCTGCACCCCCAGCCCAACCACTGAGCCCCGTTGCCTGCAGGAGCAGCCCTGGCCATGCTGGAAAGTGGTCGGGAGGATTCAGCAGGGACTTGCCTGGCTCAGAGCCACGATGCCTTGGGAGAGGGTGTCGGAGCAAACTTCTCCCTGTACCTGGGGCTGCTGGCGTTATTACTTCCACAGCAGAGACAACCTGATTTATTGAAGCTTTTTTTTTTTATTTCCCAGAGGTTCATCCAGGGCTGTATGTGTAGGGAAGATAAACTGTCTCATTATTGCCCTGATCTCTAATCATGTCACATTTTCGGTCGCTCTGCAGTGATGGTGACATGTCGGCGGTTTTGGTCTGCTCTGATGCGAGGATAAAAACAAAAAGAGGGAAAAGAGAAAGGGGAGCAAATACAAGTGTGATACTAACTCCAAAATAACACCGCCCTGGCCACTTCTTGAAGACCAGCACACACACACACATGACTCCTCAGGTCAGAGGCATCACTAGAGGCAGCGTGATGGCAGCGTGTGATGCTATCTGTGTGCATAAAGGAAATTTTGGGGGTTCTGAATGGCACGTGCACCCTCCCAGCTCTGCCTGCTCTGGGCTGCGTGCCCACAGTGAAGGGAGATTGCTCACCCCTGGAAAAGACCTCTGCTGCTCACAGCATCCACCATAGGAAGTCCTGAGCAGGGGCAGCTCAGGCTTCTAAAGGCTCCAGGGATCTTATTCCACTTTGCAGAATTAAAACAGGAATTGTGGCTTTTTTTTCTCCCTCCACATAGCAAGGTGACACACAGAAAGCAGGGAAAACCCCCTGAAATGAGCTAACCACCTTGAAGTTAGAAGGGTGCTCACGGAGAAGCCTTTTATCCATTCCAGTGATGAATTCCCACACTTACAAGCACGCTGCTGTAACACGTCTGGTCCTTCTCAGCCCCAGCAGGAATTTCCCTTCCAACTGCAGCATCTCCTCCTCGGGCTGGGGATGCTCAGGGCTGCAAGATGGGGCCATGCAGAGTCCTCCGCAGATCTCGAAGTGCAGGGACACGGGCTGAGCATCGCTGCAGGCTGTGAACCTTTGATTACAGGGACTCTTCACTACCTGCCTGCAAGATGGTGCTTGATATGTAGGGCAAAAATTCCACTGAAAGCACTTGGGTTTTTCAGGCTGTCATTAAGCAAGGGAATAATATGACCAGATGCTCTGGAAAGAGACTGCTGGATTCATCAGTGAACAACAGAGAAGCCGTAATGATTAAACATATTAGATAGTGAAAGACAACAGAGGATTAATTTCAGCACTTAATTAGAGTACCTCTAATCTTCTCCTTCATCACTATTTTCCTTCTCTTTCCTTGCCTGGTTTGTCCACATGTGCTTCCAGAGAGCATCCTTCAGGGAAGAGGGAGGTGTGAGATATGCCAATGTTTATTTTAACAGCTCCTTTTTTAGGGCTTTGCTGTGAACACGCTCCTCCTGTTGAACGGGCTTGTTGCTATGGGATAAAGTGATCCAAGTTCCCCAGTTTTGTAGTTTTTCTCCTCTCTGCTGACACGCAGCTCTCATTCCGTGCTGAAGGACACCCTGGGGTGAGCTCCCCAGGCATCGGTGCCCTGGCTGCACGGTCCCATGGGGTGTCTCTACCCTGCACCTCCATTCTCTTCCAGGGAATTAATTAGCTGCAAACAATTTTGTGCCTTCATGGAGTTTCAGCTGCAAATGGGTTGAAACCAAAACCACGGAGTGGTCTGGGCCCCTGTGCCAAGCAGGCAGAGCCTGCAGTGCCCAAGGAGCCAGCCCTGTGAGGGTCGAGGCAGGTTCTTGACGTAACACAGCCCTCACGATCTTGATTTAGCAGGCAGAAATGACAATATTAATACTGCATTTAATATTTAAAATGCATAACATATTAGAGCAGCACTATGAACTATCAGGTTGGGCAGGCTGTTTCCAGCAGCAGCAGCAGCAAGCATCACACAACTCCTGGCACAGTCCATTAGATAGCATCACCCCTAGGATGAATTTCTTCCTGACCCTTAGCTGACAACCATTGCTCGCCTCGGCGCATGAGGGTTGATTGCCCTTCCGCAGGTTTTATCCCATCTGCTTTAACTGCTGAGGCTATTTTTGTGCTGAAGGCTGGAACATTTTCCAGCTCTTTATCCCAGATTTGTGCGTGCCGGGGGCAGCGGGGCCGGGGTTCCTCACCCTGGCTCCCAGCCGGGGCTGGGCATCGCCGTGCTGCTCGCTGCTGTAATGAGCAGGAGAGTGAACATCTGGCAGCCACAGCACAGCTTCTATTCGCTCCCATTATGATAACACAGTAACGATGGCTGGTAATTAAAAGTCTGACAGTTTTTCCCGTGCAAACCACCAGTTTATCGAGTTTTTTTGAAAGAAAGTGTAATGGCTAAAATCTGGGCGCAGAGCCCTGCGCATTTAGAACAGCTTCCCCTCCTCTGCCTTCCTTCAGCAGTGGCTCTGCTCCAAGCACCTGCACTCAAAAGGTGCCTGTGTCCATAACACGGCAGGTACTTTGGGATGCTCGGCAGAAATTTAGGATCACCTCCTTCAGAACACCCCGTATTTCCAGAGGCTGGTTTCCTTCCTAGGGACCAGCAGGGTTTTGAACCTAAAATCTGCAGAGGAAAACCAGTGCCCAGCCCTGTATCCAGCAAGAAGACAGATGCTCAGACCTGGCCTGGTATCATCATCATCATCACTGCTGCCAATCACCACAGCTGTAGCAGAGGATAGCAGCAGCCCTGTTCTGTTCCATTCACAAGTCCCAGACACCTCTGGCCACTACTGCATCAGTGATTTGGGATGATTCTTTCTGCCCTTTCAGGGGAAATGACAAGAAAGAAGGAATGCAGAAGTTTGGAAACATTCCTCAGCTCCTGTCTGAGCTCTTCAATGTACCACGCAGCCTGGGCGTTCACAGCTGAATGCTGCCAGCTCCTGAGCAATGTTTGCAGGAGGAAATCTTGCTTGACACCACAGATATTTGTGCTCAAAGACAGTGGGCCTAACCTAACACCTTTTCTTCAGGCAAACTCCTCCCAGACTGCAGGACTCACTCACCCAAGTCTCATTTCTTAGAGCGCTGCCTAAACCTCAGCTCCCAGAGCCACCCCGTGTTCCCCAGATGGTCCCTTCAGAAAGCCAGTCCCAGGTGACCCCACACTTGTGCTTGCCCATCCTGCTAGTCATGCAAAGCAAAGTCAAATGCCACCAGTATATTTTCCCTGGACCTTGCTCCCACAGCTGCCTGCCCGGTGCTCATGGCCAGGATCAGTGGCAAATTTATTCTCAGCTGCCTCTTTAAAATCCCAGCACAGTGGCTTCACATTGCAGAATTGCAATGAAATTTTAATTTAATGCCTCTTTCAAAAGGGGACCTCCCCAAGTTAAGGTCAACCCCTCCAAGTGACCCTTCGCAGCCACAGTATGTCTATTTTATTATGGCATGCCATGGCCAATTTGACGGGAAAAGGAGACTGCTCAGGCCACAGAGAGGAAATGCTTTAACATTCATTCAAAGTGACAGTGCCCTAGTGCAATAGGACTGGTAAATACTAAATTGCCACAGATGGCAGATTTATGTTTCCTTTCCCCAAGGTCCCTTGCCTGCGTTGCTGGGACTTGCTGTGCGTGTTTGAGGAAGGACCCACATTGCTGCTGCAGGTGCCAAGCTGCTTGTAGACACCTTTTATTTTTTTTTTGGTAGCCAGGTGCTCAGAAAGTGCAAAAATAGGAAAGTATGCACAGAAGGGCATGGAAAAGTGATCCTGAAAGTGATGAGGTCTTTAAAAGTCAGAGGAGAGCGAGCTCAGCCCTTATCTGTCAAGACAGAGATGATTCACTACAAAGGAGCCCCAAAGCTTGGAGGATGCTGAGGACCAGGAGGGAAGCAGCAGCCTATGGACCAACGCAGGAGCACAGTGGCTGGAGGTGATGCCGAGTGTCTGAGCTGCTGCTCTCCTTTCCACACCAAAGCTATTTCTCAGGGTCACTTCTGCCTTCTCTTGGAGGATGGCAAAACTACGAAGCCACCAGCGCCCAGAGTAACCATGGCTGCCTGCACAGCAAATTCCTTATGTAATCCCTCCTTTGCATTCCCCTTTTCATTCTTTTTTTGGTTTTATTTGACAGATTTGCTTATAAAACAGCGTGGGAATACAAATGACATGTTCAATACAGATCAGCTCATGGCTTTACAACATCCCAAAGAACATAAGTACCATATTATCACAAGTTCCTTGGCACAAGCTGAGAACAAAAGCCCAGCACACGTCGCTTCGGCACAGTGCTGTTTGTCGTGGCTTGACAGATCCCTCCTTCCAGCTCTGCCACACACCAAACCTGCTTCCCCTTGGTGATACGTGTCCTCCTGTAATGATTATACAACAGAGTCCTAATGTCCATGACCCTATGCAGCCTGGTGGACCTGGGGACTATTTACCTGGAGGAAGAAGCTGTTTGGGGTTAGTTGAATCTCTCTGTGAGCAGATGCCTGTCCTGCTGCAGAAAAGCTGCATCCCTCCTTTATACTCAGATGCAATGTGAAGTTGGCCATCCCTTCCAAATGGCTTGGGAACCCTTTGTAAGAGGTTTTAAGCAAATCACTTAATCCCTCTCCAGGTCAGCAGAGCCACTGCTTCTCCCTTTGCTTCATGTTGGCTCCGCAAATTTTAGAAAGAGCTCAGTCCTGGTCTTGTCAATTGGCCATTCACCTCCTCATTTTTTTGGCCACCTCTGTAGATCAGATCATAGACCTGAGGGACCCAGGAGAAACCCATGCAGCTCTGTGCTTCATAGATGAAACCTATTTTTCTTCCCTGTTCATAGCTGTTATCTGCACTCCACTCCTCCAGCTAACAGCTTGCACAATACAGCGGATATAATCCATGCCCATCTGGCTTTTCTTTATTTGCAATGGCCTGATCCTGCAACATGCTCTTGAGAGGAGCTGAGCCTTGCTAACTCCTTTTTCACCCCAGCAGAAGCTGAGGGTCTCAGCACCCTACTGTCATCTGTTAGGAACATATCCAAGGTAAATTGTTGTAAAGATGGACACATACATTTGTTTTCACAGTGCTGTGAAAGTGGAGTTATTAGGAAATCAGCCTATAATTGCCCTCTTAATGATTCTTACTCTTCTGCACTCATTCAGAGACAGTCTCTCTTGTATCAGGTAGAAAAAGAGCAGCTTCATTGACATGGTTTATGACTTTATTAAAACCAAGGATTTTATATTAATAACTCTCAGCCCTTCAGCTATATTTCCCCAGTGAAGGAAGTGTGTGTATTGGTGTAGGTCCAAGGCAATTTGTAAACACAAAGTATTAAAAGGCTCAACAATTCTAAAAAGTTTTAATTGGAAACTCAACAAATTGCTTCGCAACAACTTAATGCTTCAATATGGAGCTCTCAGATAATGAGGAGCTAATTAAGGGGCCAGGATTCATTTTTTTATGATAACTGTCTCCATATGGGCTCCGCATTCCGTGCTTGCAGAACTAATGAAGGTCAGAGAAGTAACAGCAAAGGAAGAAAGGGAAGTTTTTAGCTCTCGGTGTTGTGCCGATGCTAAGCAACAGTCAGTATTTCTGCCCGGGTTTTAGGCCAGGTGCTGAGTGAACTTCACTTCATTCAAGAGGACAAGCCCGTGTGAGCACTGTCACAGCTCTCAGCTGCATTTCCCAGCCCACTGCTGCTCCCCGTGGGCTTTGCCACCTCTGAGGGAAGGATGAGCTGCATTTCTGTAGCAACCCTGGAAGCCAGGCTTTCCTCTGAGCACAAAACCAGTTCCATGCTTTGCTAGACATGACCTAGGGAATGACAGAACTATGATGGTGCTGAGGTGCAGGGAGCTGCTCTGCCCGTGGTCTGAGCTGGCCAGACACACAGCCAGGCTGGCAGGAGGCTCAGAGCTCTGTTCACACCCTACCAACCCTGTTCTGTGTTCAGCCCATACCCAGAGCTATGATCTATGCTCTATGATCGCATGACCCCTCCCCAGATGAGAAGGGGGAATCCAGGAAAGGAGAGGAGACCCACAGGTTGAAACAGAAACAGCCAAAGTGATGCCACTCTAAAGTATACAAAGTTATACTCACCCCAGCAAAGGTAGAGGGGTCACAATAAACAGGAAAGCACCCCGGGGAGCAGAACAATGACCAAGCTCCTCCAGAAGCAGGAACAAGCTAGAGAGGGAAGAGGAGAAGCAGGAGTCTCCTCCTCAGCAAACTTCTCCCTTTATACTGAGCATGATGTTTATGGTCTGGGCTACACCTGGAGCCAATTCGGGGCAGCTTCCCTGGCTTTTAGCTCTCCCAGATTAAGCTCCTGGCTGTCTGCAAACTGCCTGCAGACCATGTTTGGTTTGTGATTATGTCCCAATGAAACCAAAACATGTGCCCAAAAGCTGGGCAGGTATCCTCCAGGGTGGGCACAATAGCTCCTGCTCCTGGCAAACCCCTCACAGAGACACAGCACAGTGCTTTTGAATTCATCCCTTGTAAACTATTAACAACACATAAGCACACACACACAAAAGTATGATCAGATGTTTCTCTGAAGTAACTGGCTGACTCCCATGCCTAAATTTGGACCAGCAAGCCTCGTGCACCAAATAATTAAGTCATAGGCTATAGAAAGCAATCCTCTGGGACGTACTTGTCTTTGAATGGCTCATCCACTTGAAAAGTAATACATACCATTAAGTATATGACCATATGGCATCCATTTATAGAATATTGCACTACGGGCAGATAGGACAAAGGTACACCCCTCAAAGCACTTTTCTCATCTCATTAACTTTGGGTACATGTTACAGAGAAGCTTCTCTGCCTTTGTTGTGTTCAAGGACATTTTGTGCTGTTGAGTCTCGTCTTAAATGAATTGAACTAGGAAAATTAGAATCTAAATGTAGCTGCGCCCTAAAGCAAACAGCATTATTTTGCCTTTCTATAATTCAATTTATTTTTGCAGATCAATGCTTTGAAGCAAACGTGTTCTTTTGCCCTCAAACCTTGCCTAATGACAAAGCTGACTTTGGGTTTTGGTGTGGCAGTGCACCTGGCTGGGCATGCCAGCAGCCGTGGGTTGTGACCTGCCACGTGCACTGGTCTACCTGAAACATCTCCCCAAAACTTGTCTGGGACAATCTCCGTGAACACCAGCAGAGGTCTTCGAGCAGAACGGCCCAGTGCTCGGGGCGATGAGCGCAGCTCCACGGGCAACTGGGGAACAGAGTCTGCAAAGCCCAGCTGCCAGGGCAGTAATTGGCACCGAAAAGCAATTCCACGTGTAGTTCAGCTGACG
Source organism: Todiramphus chloris collaris (assembly GCA_025345505.1). NCBI lineage: Eukaryota > Metazoa > Chordata > Aves > Coraciiformes > Alcedinidae > Todiramphus > Todiramphus chloris. The sequence continues at coordinate 3,495,058 of JANVCC010000185.1, forward strand.
ACAGCCGGGATTCACAGTCGCAGCGACACCGTGCAGCACAATCGCCCCGGCGCACTTGAGGAGCTCGCGCAGCGAGCGGGTTCAGCTGCCTGCAAAAGCCCAGTCCCCGTTGCCAGTGTTGGTGACCGTCCCGTTGATTGCAGCTCTAAATCTATAAAAACAGCGAGCTCCCCTGGAACGAGTTGGCACTGAGGAAATGCGTTCATTAAATAAAAACGACTGCAGGTGCCTTACAGCTTTTTTTTGGCTTAATAGATTTCTCTTGTGCATTGAAGACCAATCCTGCTGCCAATTACACCAGGGGTCTCGAGCCCCCTTTTGTAGCTTCTTGGAGGAAAAAAACATTGCTAAATATCAAAGATCTCCAGGCAGTCCAGAGCCTTGGAAATACAGTGTGTAGCAGAGAAACGAGTCCTCAGAGAGCTGTCCCCATTCTGGGTACAGCCAGCATTTCAGTAAGAGGAGTGATGCTGACACAGGGCAGAATCTCAAGCCTGTATAACTGGCTCAAACATCTACATGTGGAAGACTGTTCATTGCTCGTGGTTTAATTTACCTCTGAGAAACCATATGACACCATTTGTTTTTCTTTTTTTTTTCCTTACTCCTCTCCTCCTGCTGAAGAGCCCAGTAGGGACCTTCAGCTAAGGCCGAGAGCTTGGAATCCATATGTGCAATTTGCAGCAGTCACTGATCATTTATATTCAATTTTCTGACCTCAGTGGTCTGTGCTCCTTCCAAGGGCCCAAATGCATCAGGCTGCCCGGTTCAAAGGCTGAACCTCATCAGTGGATGTAACTGGTCACATACTGCTTGCCTGAAAAAAATCATCGTACCAGATGCTGCTCAACACAGGCACCTGCTTCTCTGCTTGGAAAGGAGGCAGCAATGGTCTAGTGACACCCGAGCCAGCCCTTTGCAGCTTGCACGGGTACCAGGCAGCCCTCCTGCCCATGAAATCCAGCTCAGCGGGCTCCTTGGGTGGGCAGTGAAGGCAGGATGGGTCGGATGGGTCCCATCCCTGTGACTGGGGCCAGCTGGGGCATGGGGATTGCTGAATGCTGCTCTCCTTGGGGCAGAGGGGGAAGGCAGGACCTCACATCTCACCCCGAGGGAAAGCTGGGACCCCACCAGACAGCGACAGTGGAATGAACTGCTGCTGGTGCAGGACTCCCAGTAAACTGTGTGGTGGAAGTGTGTAAGGGGGGAGCAGGGAAGCTCTGAATTTATTAAAGGTGGTTGAGAAGATCACGTTAACATCCAGCATCTTAAGCTTCAAAATATCAAGAGCTTTAGGAGCATTCAGCTGGAAAAGTGCCTTGGATCATCTGAAGTTGTGTGCTGCAGTGCTGCAGCATCCTGCAACGCTGTGAGGCCCCTGCTTTGGCAGAAAGAGGAGGAACGATTGCGTTGAGTGCTCAGACCCCAGCAGCAACAGTTGCTCATTATAATAATCATCGCAGTGGTAGCTGGGTTCAATGGAAGGAGTTGGTTTTTTTTCCCCTAGCATAAGACTATAGCAAATTCAGGATGAGAAGCACTCTAAGCATCTGAGAAGGAAAACGATCCCACTGCTCCCAGGAGTCCAAGGCGCCGTGTCTCAAGCTGTAACAAAAGCAACAGACACAATTTTCTCCTGCTGTAGCACCGATACCAAACGCTGTCACCCCCCAAGCCCGGTGCCAGCCCCAGGATGGGGCCAGGCTGAGCACAGGGCAGCCAGAGCCCCTGCACGCATCAGCTGCAGCCCCCTTCGCGTCCCCTCGCTGCGCAGAGCGGCCACGGGGGCACGGGCAGGGGGTTGTTTCCAAAAGCAAACGGGAAGGAGATCCTGCTGGGTGAGCCCCGCGGAAGAGAGAGACAAACCCACCGTCCTCTCAGCTCCTGGCTCCTCGCTGCTAGCCCTTCTGGCTCCCAGCAGCAGCTACACATGGGGTCATAATCGATTCGAGATGTAAGGAAAGGCAAGGTAGTTGCTTAACGATTATCCAACCCCCCCCAAGTAATTGTTCAAGCTTGAGTATGTGAAGTTCCACCTCAACATGAGGAAGAACTTCTTCACTGTAAGGGTTACAGAGCACTGGAACGGACTCCCCAGAGAGGTTGTGGAGTCTCCTCCTCTGGGGACTTTCAAGATCTGTCTGGATGCATTTCTGAGTGATCTGCCCTAGTTTTGCCCTGCTTTGGCAGGGGGATTGGACTTGATGATCTTCAGAGGTCCCTTCCAACCCCTACCATGCTGTGATTCCGTCAATCTGTAATTCCCATTACCCCTCCCCTACACATGGTCACCCGTACAGCGAAGACAATAAACAAAGCAGGGAAGTCTCCTAATATTTTTATTGTTCCTTAGGTAACTGTGGATAGTACAAAGTTTTCCTCTTAAAAAAAATTAATTACCTTCACACTTCCATAAACAGGGCTTCCCATGGGAATCTGATGCCACAGAATTGCCACAGAAGCCATTTCCAACCACCATAATGCTATGTAGATAGTATAACAGTAAGAGAATATTCTTGTAATTAGCAACATGAAATTCGTTATCTGTGTATAAGGGTGAACACTGATCTCTTTTTTTTTTTTTCTTTTTAGAAACAAAACCATCATTTATTAATCCAAACTACATCATTGCATTTACAACATTCATTGCATAAACTGGACATACAAAGTTTTGCCACCTCTGGTAAATAACAGACATACATTATACAATATATTTGCTGAATACATAAGTTCAAACAATATGGGTACAACAACTTTTTTTCATAATACATACTTAAACCATCGTGTTTAATAGTTACTAAGACACAGATCCATGAGCTACTTCGGGTCTCAGCACAGTTAATCTAAGTGACAAGAACACAGTTGAGAGACAGTAGCTGCAATGGAAGGCGAAGAAAACTAACCTGTGATAGGGCTTGTTCAGACAGCGAGAGCTCCTCACGGGTCAGCTTTTCCTGCTCGGCGATACAAACCACGCATCCATCGCAGCTGACCGGGATGTCGGGGGAATGTCCATGCAACCCACACACAGAAGAGAGCAACTCTCCCAAGGATAAACTTTTCAACAGTCATTGCCTTACTTCTTTAGTATGTACTACAGGTTTGCTATCGGAACAGAAACAAAACAAAACCCCAAACTGAAGTGGTTCTCTAAGTGCAGTTCCAGCTGCAAGTACATGGTTACTCGTGAGTCTATAACACAGGGCCAGACTTCTAGAAACGTAGAGGTAATGCTCATCTGTCAGGTTTATGCTGAATAATCCTCCATGACGTTGGTCTTAATTATTTTGGCAGCTGTTTATATATTTACTTATTTAAAGTGTTTCCTTGATATTAAGTTTGATTTGTTTTTTTTTTAATTAGCTTCTCCCTTTTTTTCCTTTTCTTTTTAATATTTTTTTTGTGGTTTTTTTTTTCTAAATCAGTTTCTAAACAAGGATGGACTACAACTCGTCAGACCTGATGACGTGGAAGAGGGTAACATTGTAAAGTATTTGGTGCCCGTTGTTCCAGGCATAGAGGGCCCGATCCTTGGGGTTGTAGTCCAACATGGAAATATGCGAGTACTTGTTCTGGAAGGGGATGTCGATGTACTCGTAGGTGGAGGCATTGGTCTGGTAGGCATAGTGCACCTTGGTACCTCCCGAGTAGCCGTTGGTGACGTAGAGCGTGCCGCAGATGATGAAGGCCTCCCCGGCGCTGCGTTTCGGGTAGCTGGTGTTCCAGGTTTGGAGGCTCTGCAGGGTGTTGGGGTCCAACTTGCTGATGACGATGTTGCCCGCGTTCTGGTTGGTGGCGTAGACGGCCCACAGCCCGTTCTCGTCCACCATCAGGTCAATGTCCGAGTGGCCACCCCAGGCGTAGTGGTACATGTTGTTGTAGCCAGCATAATCCAGGCTGCGAGTCTTGAGAATCTGTTCTGTTTTCAAGTCAAACCTGATAATTATGTGGCTTTGGTATTTATTGAAATAGATAGAGCCATTGTAGACCACTTGACCGGTGCCTGACCACGGGTGAGGGAGACGGTGAGAGGTAAAATTGTCAGTATTCATGAAATCTGCCATGGATTTATATTCACGAACGAAGCGGTTGTTGTGGTAGCTGTCCATGTACCAGACCTGGGTGAGCAATAGAAACACGTGGGGTTAGAAAACAGCAGGGACCCCGCTGAGCCCTTTGCACATCACTCTAGAAGCTGAGCTTGGACAAAGCTGGAAGACGACGTGTCCGAGGCCTGCTACCTAAGCCCAGAAATAAACCCAACTTTTGGAACCCCAAATCATCCAAGAAACAAACCGAACAGCAAAGCTTTCCCAAGGGGAGACCTGCTATCTCCCCAGGAACCTGGGAACTTCTGAGGTTCCTTGAGAGTGCCGCATGATCAGCACCATCCTTCCAGAGGACAATTAACATCTTTTCTCTGGCTAAACCCAGCATATTATGTTGATGATGCTTTTGCTTCCCGTAAACCCCGCCGTGGCAGCGCTCAGTAAATGACAGCAGCTGCTGTGCAGAGCTCCATTAATCCAGCACACAGGAGCAACGCAATCGCTCATTGTCAAGGAAATTCAGGCAAAGTCCATATTGCTTTCAAAATCCTACATTTCTGCATCAAAAGCTGAAACCAAGGCGGCTAAAATATAAAGAGAGCAAGACGTCAAAAATCTTCCCATCGGTAGATGGGAAAGAGATTTTAGATCATCATTTAAGGGCCAGTTCATTAGGGACACTGTCTAGACTCCTAAAAAAAAAAAAAAAAAAAAAGCTTTTGTCATATGAAACCAATTTGGAGGCAAATGACAAAGCTGTGCAGTTAACATCAGGAAGAAATATCCAGGCAGAGAGTGACATTCTGTATGCAGTTGCTGCCTGAGGTAGCTGCTTTCTGCAGAGACCGTTCAGGAAGGAGAAAAAGTAAATTAAATAGCGAGAGGGAAGCCTTGAAGGCTGCAGATTTGGGTAATGTTGTAAGTGCAAACTTCTTTTGCAAACCCCTCACAAAATCTGATAGCATTGTCTCTGCAATATGACGGTCTCCAGGGTCCCTTAGAAGAGCAGACAAACATTTACACACGCCGTGTGCATGTAAAGTGCTTTTGGCTGCTCTATTTGGAAGGCCAAGTTGGGGTCTGCAAAAACTTGGTAGGGAACTTGAACCTTCCATTGCTGCCTCCCTGGAAACACGGTGGAGGTGGGGAATGAACGTGTGGCAAATGGCTCTGACCTTCACACCTCCACCCTGGGCTGGAGGATGGCTGTGAAAACACCGGAGAAGAACCACGCACGTCCCCGAGCCCACGGCAGAGAAGTGCCTGAAGCCTGGGAGAGCTTCTGCCATCAGACATGGCACTGGAGAGTGTTCCTCACGTAATGAAATGCCTGCATTCAACTAAACCAGCTTGGGAAATGACAAAAACAACCCCAGAAAACTCCTTGTCTCCCATTTCATTATTTGGTCTTCAAAAATTACACAGACCAAGGCTTTGTGCTCGGTTCGTAGAGAGACAAAGAGAAGCCCAGAAGAGCAGAACCCCGTATCGTCACTCTGGGGCTGCAAGGTGGCAGGACCCAAAGGAGTGGAGATTGATGGATAGCAACGTCTGATCGCACGAGCTGGCTGTGAGCAACCTTCTCCTGCCCGTACAGATCAATGCCAGTGCCCAGCATCCACCCGCTGCCTCGCTGCTCCTGCAAGACTTGCAATTTTCCCCCGTTGCGTTCAATGAATTCGTGACACGAACAAATGACCACATGAACCACCAGACACCTCCTGGGGCTTGGCAACAAAGGACAGATACGATCAACTGCCCATCTCTCTCCCCGTCCCCAGGTTCCTACTCTGCTGGGCGGCCAATGAACTGCACTTAATTGTGTGTTTTTAATAAAATTCCTATATTAGCTACATGTACACACGCTTGTGAAGCTTGAGCTACAGTCCGGAGAAAACTGTTTGTCTGCTCTCATGAAAAAAAACCACACTGCAGAGAAAGGCATGGGTGAAAAAAATACTAAAAAAAATACTGCTGTGTGACAAAACTCTCTGAAGACCTGGAAAGATCTTTAACATTTGATCAAACAGCTTCGGCTGCAACGGGCCTGACTCTTCCTTCACACCATCATGGTAGTGCTGAGGGATGGAGCAAACAGCCCGAAGGGGCCAAGCCTGTCCCCTCTCTTGAGCAAAACAAGATGTGAGGTGGGTAAAGTCGTCCCGTCTCACTTCATAGTAGGATCTTATTTGGGCAATAGGTGAAATTTTGTTTAAAAACCGTAAAATACGGAGGTGTTGTTTGAGGGAAGCAATGCCAACCAGGTGGCTGCTGGAGGGAAAGAGCTTGACATCTCCAGGCACTGCTTTTCAATGCTGCACATCCATGAGCAGGTGGAGCCACTCCCAGGGGTGGCTTCTCCAGAGCATCCCTCGTCCTGTCTCAGCTACAGAAAGGAGATCAGAGGGCAAAGCTCTCAATATAGCTGCCCTGATACAGCCCATGCTGGTGCCTTCACCCTTTGATGAAGGATGCTGCATGCAGCAGGGAATTACCATGCAGCCAAGCTCTGTGGCTTGTGTTTTGGTTTGCTGCCTGCAAATCCTCAGCAAACACTTGAGAGATTTTCCATTCCATCAGTCATGGGAAGCCTGGATTGATTTTCAGCCAGTTATTGGCCTCCTACCTCCTCAGGATCAAAATTGAATGGTCTGAATGGAAAAAAAAAAAAAAAAAAACCAAAACAAAGCAAAACAAATCTCTCTCTGGCTGCAGTCAGTTAATTCCTCACAAGAATGAAAGTGGAGGATGGAGGACAAATGCAGTCAGATGACATTATCGGAGACACCGGCAGCAGAAGAGCAGCAGGGATTAGGACCATGGGTCTCTCTACTTGACCCCAGCTCCCTCCCGGCTGCCAAACCCAGATGAGAAATCCAATATTTGATTTTTCCCTCCTGTGGGGGACACGGACCTCGTGGTGACGCTTCTGAAACCATGCACACTCGTCACTGCTCAGCCTCCTCCTCATCCTCCCTCCCTGTGGTATCCTCAGCCCCCTTCCACTGCAGAGGAAGCCAGCAGAGCCCAGTGAGATGAACTAGAACCTTCCACAGGTTTCAGAGGGCACAACCTGGGCTTCCGTGCTTGGCTGCAACGAGTTTTCACAGCCACACCGCTGGAGGTGGGAACACAGAGATGAAACTGTCACGGTCTTACCTTGTTCTCTCCCTCGGGAGCGAGAGGGTCTGTCATCCACGATCCAAACCTGGACCCCGAGGTTTTAATTGTGATGGGGTCACTTATTCCCGTCAGCTTGCCACACGCTGAAAAAGAGTGCAAGGCTGGTGAGCACCACGACCGACCGTCGCCGCGGCTCCTTCAGTGCCAGCCAGCCCTGACGCCCCGGTGATGGGCACCAGAGCCAACCGCCACCCACACCACTCTCCTGCTGATGGGCAGCTCTGGTTTTCAGTACAGGTAATGAAGCCAAGAACAACTGTCAGATGCTTTTGCTTGTTTCGTGCCTCTTAACAGCAATTGTCCTTATCACACTGCCCCACCCCACAGGAAAAAAAAACCAAACCAGCTTTCCCGAACCAGCCGTGCTGCTAATGTCGCAGAATAGACAACGAGAAGAGTCAGCCAGGGTCGAGCAGCCAGGTGGAGAAATTAGCTGAGTTCTAACATTTCTGCTATAATAGAGAGGGTGCAGCTGAGATAGGGACAGACTTGTCTATTCCAGCCCTGCTGGAAGCATGCATTTGTTACAGGTTATGCAGAGAAGAAAAAGATTAAAGAAATAAAAAAAAAAAAAGAAAAAAATGGGAAATCATATGCAATATCAATTCCTTCCCAGCAAAGATCGTTTACCAGCTCCTAGCAGCCACCTTCTCTGTTCCCTATCACATTGGCAAGCTTAGGAGACACTAATGAATTCCACACGTCTCCCGTGCCAGCCTGGGCTCCGTCAGCTCCAGGAGAGGAACCCAAGTGCAGCAGCACGGAAGGCAGGAGGTGAGGTGTCCCTTGGGTCCTCCAGGAGCTGCCCTGGGAATCCTGCCCAGACTCAGCGTCACCACAACAGGAACATACACCCACAAAGCACTGTGAGCTGAGGGCTGAAGAATACTCAAGTGCTCCACGCTGTTGGTCTCACGCCATTCCATTCTGTGGCCATGTCAGCACATTTGCAAGCCCAGCTAAGAGCCTTGCTCTTCACCTCTTGAAGATGAGGTGAAGCAGAGGCACTTCTCCTCCAGCTTGCATGCCAGCTTGTTTCCCTGCTGTGGGTCTGACCCCTGACGCCGAACCCAGCACCCCTCCAGGGATGTCCATGAACAGATCCTCGCAATGCTAGAGCTTCAGCCACGCTCCGCGTTCCTATTTCCAGTGACACCCCCAAGTTCCAGCAACGCTGCCATTCTGGTCTCCCACCACACCAGCACACGTGCACTAAGGAATGATGGTGAAAAGATGAAGATGCTGCGGGAGGGACTGGGGGTTGGTGTTGGATGGCCTGTTGCTACAGGAGCACTCATTTAAAGCCAGACACACTCAGTGCAGAGCTGGTCCTGAAGCAGCATCTCCTGAGCGAGACAAGCTGAGGTCAGTGGCACTGAGGGGACAGCCACAACCTGAAGTTCAGAAGGTGTTCCTTGGCTTCTCCTTTTTCACAGGGAAGTCTCTGGCAGGTGGCGGTGCTGGGACGAGTGTCTGCCCTGGGTGCTGGGTTTGCAGGCTGAGCTGCACTGTGGTATGAATGGTCCTGCTGATCAGTGGGTGGTACTCAGGGCTGGGGCCACGAGTGGGACCCCATGGAGGAGCTGCTGAAACATGGGTAGAGCTCTGCCAGATCAGGACAAGGTCATTCTGCTCAAAATGATCAAGTACAGTCATGGAATGGGGGATCTAGACCAACTTCCCCTGCAGTAACCAGTGGCATCTTCAGCAAGATCAGGTTGCCCAAAGCTCCATCCAGCTGAGGCTGGAATGTTTCCTGTATGTACACCCTGTAATATCTCTTAGCTGCCTCTCTCCTTAGCCTGTTCTCATCTGTCCCTTTACATTCCTGATCATGGCCATGGGACACATCCACCTACCTCAGTTCTGAGCTGCAGGCACAGAGGTCACCTTAGATAAGGATAAGATAAGGATAAGGTCTTGATATGCACCAGCATGACATGGCCAAAGGGACCATCAGTCTTCCACAGCCTTCAGACACCGGGCAGATAAAGAAGGATCCCACCAAAAAGCAGAGAGCTTTCCTGGCCTCACTGAGACATGATATATGGGAATTTGTCCTCCTGCCTGCCTGATGCATTCAAACCCTCTCAGGTCAGGGGGAGAGCAAGGTATCCACAAAGGGATGCAAAGGGTTAAAATAATAAACCGCTTAATGTCTTGCAAATTCCCCTTGCAGGGACCAGCCTTTCTCTAATCACAGATCTGCTCAGTGCTGCCTTCCATTATCGCAGCCTACGTTGCCATCACTTTATCTCTTTCCTTCCATTTCCCTGGAGAGAAATGTTGTATAAAAACTCATTGATTAAAACAGATTAAAAAAAAAAAAAGCAGCAGCAGCTGATAAGGGTAAACTGGTATTGTTGGCAGGTTGTGAGGCTACATCTCATACGCTTTTAGCTGGAGACACATTCACAAAGCTCTTTGGCAACACAAGAGGGTTGCACTTACACAGGGCAAGGTGTTTTCTTACGTGGTGTAAAATCTATCAGAGGTACTCAGATGCTAGGGGAGGAGTTTAAAAAGGGATCCTTTAAGGTCTCTGCTTAGCAAGGTCCTGCAGCTCTCACAGGCTCACCACCCAGGGATGGACAGGTACAGCCTCGGTGATCCTCATTCCCTCACCCGTCCCTGACGAGATCCACACTACACTCTGGACTCCACCAGCCTCCCCACCATTCTACAGGGCTAGCAATCGCTAAAAGCACCAAGGGCACCTGCCCTTGGAGATGACATAGCTTGAAGCACAGCAGTAGCTCACAAGACAGGGTCCTTGCATCTCCCATGCTCTGGCGTGAAGCAGCAGCCTGCACAGCCCCAAAGCACCCACCAGCAGCACCCAGAAGTCTCAGCAGTGCTCTCCTCTGCAGGTGAGGAGCTGAGTGTGGGGAGGTGGGTTGGGAGCAGAGCTGAGGTGAGGGTCCATCGTCCAAGTCCTTCTCTACTGACTCATGCAGGGGAGTTTTTAAGCCCTGGCTGTGATTGCCCTAAAGCTGCTGCTTGGCTGCCCAGCAGAGCGCTGCCCAGGGCAGCCCAGCACCCATGGGTGCTGAGCCTTTGGCAGCAAACCTGCTCTCCTGTTGGGATGGCAGAAGCACGGGATGCTACAGGCACTTCAAGTCACCCAGGGACAAATCTGCAACAGGAAAGCATCACCCGGACAGGATCCAGGGGAAGCCAATGAGCAGCAGCTTTTGGGGCATGTAGAGAGGATTTGTTTGCACTCCAGTTTCCCCAGCATTATTCGGGTCCCTGGACCTGTGGCCCACGGGGGTCTGCATGTCACTGGTCCTGGAAAACACCATAAATCAGCCTCTTCCCAAGAGGCTGACTGACCCAGCCAATTCCTCCAACCTGCCCTCCTGCAGCAGCAACACAACACCAGCTCCACACACAGAGCCCCTTTCTCCAGCCACACAAGGAATTTTCCAACAGGAACAGACACGCTTTCCTCCAGCCAGTGACAACCAGTGCTACCATCCTCTCAGGGTACTAACACCCCTGCTCTGTATTTCTCCTGCAGCCCAGAAGTGATGGTTAGCAGCTCAGCAGCAATTTATCCACCAACGCAGCCACCACGCTGACACCAGCACCATCTCCTCATCTCCGCCGTTCTGCTTGGGCTGCTGCTGCTACAGTCAAGTGCCTTTGCTGCTGGGACATCCCATGAAGCCAGTATCCAATCCCTTCCCATCCCCAGCTCTCCACAGTGAGGACAGGACTGTGGTAGTTGGGTCATGCCCTGACCTCACCTCTGTTGCTTGGCTGGGAGCTCCCCCATCCCCAAAAGATCTGGGATAGACTGGCAGGGCTCTGTCCCCATCCCTGCACCGGGACTGTGAGCTGGGATTTTTTTGCCAGAGTCAGGGAAAGCTCTTGCTATCAGGCAAACAGGAGTCTGTGGAGCACAGGCGAGTTAAATTCCCCCTCGAATCAAGGAGTGACAACCTCTCCGCTCCTCCAAGGCCCCTCTTAGCAACATTAATGGAAACGTTAAAATCCCTGTATAAATAGTGATCTTTAAGAGTGTAAACAGAATAACAGATTGAACGTGCCATTATTGATTCTTTTTTTCCCTTCACACACATGCCAGGGTCAGGAAGTGTTTTCACTATTGATCCATCAATAATGCTTAGGAAACCCAAAATGCAAACCAGGACCTCGGCTCAGGAAAACGCTGCTGCACCGTGGAGCACCAGTGCTTCCCAGAGGATGGGGAGAAGTGATCTGGGTGGGAACACAGCACGTCCCCTTCCCTTGTCCCATCCTTACTGCAGCAGCTCCCTGATCCCATCCCGGGCACTCTAAGCTGTATCCCGAGCTCTAGCAAGTGAACACGCACCAGGCAAGCGGCATCGCTGGCCCATGCAGGAGCAAATCGAAGCTCAAACGTGCTACTTGAAACGTCAGTGAACCCCTCTGAGCAGCTAATCTGCAGCAAACAGCAACCCCCAGCAAGCAGGGCCTCATCGTGTGCAGCAAAGTGTCTGGAAGGTTGTTACCCAAATTTAACTCAATTAACCACCACTTTCACTGGTTTACGCTCTGGCCCGATAAACAACATTGGCAATTCAATCTGTGCTGTTTGCTGCTAAGTGACCAAATAAATAAATCACCCTCCTGGGCAAAGCCTTGTAAGACTCAGCATCCAGCTGCATGAGCACCCATGGGTGCTGCAATGTCCTGAGGCACTCGGAGTTCCCCTGCCCCCATGGTCACAAAGAAAGTAAGAAGGAGCACAGACAAAAAGTCCAACTAAAGCCTCAAAAAGAGTCAAAAAACCCCAAAAGTTTCTAGAGAACATTGCTGGCAAGAGCTCACCATCCTGGCTGCCTCAGTCAGTCTTACCTGGGCTACAGCCTTGGGTGGATGTCCCAGCTGGAGGACCTGGGCACGAGGGGGATGTCATGAGCCCGGCCCTGGCCTAGAGCAGAAGGGGAGAAGGGTCCAAGAACAAACTATTTTTGTTGCGGAGCCCTGAATGGAGGCTCTGTCCTCTCCCTTAGCTGGGGCAGGGAGTTAGACCTGCCCACCATCAGCTCCCCTGGGGATGTCTCTGTGCTCAACCCACTTCACACTCATAGTTCAAAGACCCCACAGCTTACATGGAAATTCACGTTCCTCCCTGAGATTCCAGGGGAGAGGCAGCTTTATAAGGGATGTACGAGGGATCAGAAGGCAGGATGGAGGCGCGGGGGGAAACACAGGGGAGGTGGCTGCTTGCAGAACGTGGAGGGCTCTAGAAACAAGCAAAAGCAACCCCACCAGCAGAGAGAAGAGAGAAACAAAGCGTTACCTTCCCGAGGACATAAAGTGCTCAGAGGAGATCTGATCTTCCATGAAGTTACCTGAGAGTGTAATTTCGTATGTGCTACCGAAACAGACTGCAGAGCAGTTAATGTGTTTAGATTATCTAAATTGCTTAACAAGAAAGTCAATAATGTAAGGAGAAATTAAATCAAGTCAGAGCTAGGCCAAGCAACGGTGTGGAGATGTCTTGCAGCTGCAGATGGCAGCACCCTTCTCCCCCCTCTCCTTGGGGTCAGGCTCAGGGTTCTGCTACAGCTGCTCCTCCCCACAATGAACCCACAGGCTTCAGTCAATTAACACTCTCTGAATGAAATTAGAGAGGAATCTCTCTCGCATTTTAGCAATCCTGGCTGGAAGGGGCTTCCTGGTCCCACAGGGACTGGGAGAGACGGGAAGGATTTATATCCTACACGCGGCATAAGTCTGGACCAAACCGCGAACCCACACCAGCTATGCCATGCTCATCTCAACGGGGATTTGCAAGATGCAAAAGAAAAGGGGGAAAAAAAAGGGAAAACGAGTCACAGCCTGGACACGCACACAGAGGTGGAGACCTTCGCTGGGGTGCCAGGTCCAGTTAGCAACGAGCTGGGGCATGGATGCGTAAGCAAAAAAAAGAGGTGCATGTGTTTGCTTTGCATAAGCGTTCACCGCCCGCTTATGCAACCGAAAAGTCACATGCCTAGCCAAGGGCCCGATCCTGAAGCACTTTACACCCTGAGCAACATCGCTCCCGCAAGTAATCCTCAGCAGGGCTACTCCCCGGAGTGATGCTCCTTAGCGCGTTCGTATTTACAGGATGAAAGCGGGCTGGGCGAGCTCATCCCTCGGAGCCAGGCGGGGCTCGAGGAGATGTCCAGTCTAGCATCTCTGCCTCCGGGCGGGATGCAGGGTTTAACATCGATGGTGTTTGGCCAGTGCCACCATGTCGTTCTGAGCCTACCTAATTTTTGCATGCATGCACGAAGCCTTTCTTCAAGATTTGACACTCTGTTCTGAAGCTCTTCGTAGTCATAGGCGCCAATCTCTTCCTGGAGTTCGTTTAGAACTGACGTCAGATTCTGGACCTCCTCTTTAAACTGCAATACCAATTTTGCATCGGCTTTGTACTCTTCCAACACTGGTATCAAAGGCCTAAGTTCCTCCATTTTCGCTTTTATTGCCTGCAAGGTTAAAATAAGCTTGGTTCAGTGCTATGCGTGCAAAAATCCGCAACACTCTGCCTTGACCTGGTCGCTTCCTACGTGAGTGCAATGTTCATATCCCACAATTATTAGCATTAAAATTAGTTTAATTATTATTTTGGTCCAAATGGTGTATTGGAAAGAACATATTAAACAGGCTGCAGAACACCAAAATATTTGGGAAAGGCCTTTATTTGTCATTTTTAGAATGCAACATCTTAGGGTTACATGCTTCAGATCACATACACAAAGAGTTCTTGTTGGTTTTTTTTTTTTTCTTTCCAAAAAATAAAATAAAATAATAATATATATATGCATCGACAAGGGTTTCAAACTATTCATGAAATGCATCTACAATTGCATGCAAAGGAAGATCTCGGTTGTGAGGTTCAAGGTTCCTTAGTGAGATATGGTGCTAATTTGGAAAATAATCAAAAAAATAAATGCATGGTGCAAAATGCTCTGTGGCCCTCTTTTCATGGTTACATGGGAGTGAACTGCTTCTTCAGTCACTGCAGCATTGAAAAAACTTGCTTTTAAGTTAGCCCTGTAAGCAAGAAAATGAAATACTGTTGAGGATCTAGCTCACTAACCTGCCTTATATAGATAGCCATTCATAGACAAATACTCTTACAGAACTAAAGAGAAAAAAAACCAAACCAACCAAACAAAAAAAGAAAAAAAAACAAAACACAAGAGCTCCAAACCACTCACATTTTAATGCTGGCATTAGCAGAAACAAAATGCTGTGGCTGTTATTTAAAATGGTGCTTTGGCAGCAAATTAGACAAAAATTCCTTACTGTTTTTAGGCATGCTATAAAGAACATAAAAATCAAAGTCATTATCAAATTTATTTTGCAGAAACAAAGACTTTTTGGGGCTTTTCTTTTTTTTTTTTGCTGTTGTTAAATTAAATGGAAGCCTCGTTTAAAGGCACGGTACACAGCATTTTGTTGAAGATGCTTTGCTCCAGCAGCTAATGAGTAGACATAAATATGCATGCACCTACCCGTTAATGAAGCATGTGAGTATACACAGTATACCTGGGGCTGCTTAAACTACTGCCTGGTGGCCAAGTGCACAGAGCTCAGGGCTGGGACATCTGCCTGGCTACTGAAGCAGCTCGGGGCTGAACGGGAGCAGAAACTGGTTCTCAACCTCATTTCTTCCCATCCCCTCCTATTTAAGCCAAGAGGCTTTCCCTCCTGTGGTTTGCGTGTGGGGAATGTATTTCATTTCTTATTTACTGGCACTTCCTAGTGCAAGCTCCCTGGCAGGCGATGGGGAGGATTAAACTTATCAAAATGGAGGGGGGAAATAAATAAATAATACTACTAATAAAAAAAAGGAACTACGAAATTTGTGCTTAAATCAGAAAGATGGTCCTTACATCCAGACTGCAGAGCTAAATTTAGGGTCCTGCAGGAACTGGAGGTGGGTGAGTGGAGGAGGTGGAGTTGGTGAAAAGTTTTTAAGAACCTTCTTCCCAGTTTTTTTTCTGATGTAATCTTGATATTTCGGTATTTAACGTAGTTAAAAGAAGTCTGCTTTTAAAGCACCAGCCAGCTGGGCAGCTGCCTGGAAATGAGGATGGGAATCAAGCTGGCTGGCTGATCAGAAATGTCCTCGAATTTCACTAGAAACCTTCTCTATTTGTTTTTTGAGATCCATTAACCCAAAGCATTACTAACATTTAAGATTCCAGATACTGCTGACAGCCTCTTTTTGGTCATTTCATTAGTTCTCCACCAAGTTCTTGACAGCTCGACCATTGCTCACAATGACAGCTTCATTTGAGAGGCTGATACTTGACTTCTCATTTGTACGACATCGGGACAAAGCACATACAATCCATCACAAGGTGCTGCCTCTGCTGCCAACACCTTTACTTCAAAATTGGACATTTGCACATCCTTGAGATGTGCAGTTTGCCAGCTCGAGGACAGCTCCAATAGTAGTATTTTTGGGGGGGTTTTATCAGGGCTTGATCGATTGCCCCGTTGCTACAACCGCCCCAAGGAAGGGGGCAATTTGGTGCCAGCCCGTTGCGGGTTGGCTGCGTGCTGCAGAAACAGAGCCCAGCTCCTGGCTCTTCCCAAGAAAATTGGGTCCTGAGCTGCCTGGCCACGGAGGAGACCCCACCTTGCCCTGATCTCAGCTGCCCCAGGGTCTCACTGCAGACCCCTTCTAACGCAATCCTATGGTGCCCTGTTTGGGGCACCTGGGTGCTTTATGGGTGTGGGAACATGGAGATTTATGCTTTTACCCTATAGAAAAATGGGTTGGGGCTGAGGATGGGATGCCACAACCTGGATCTGGCTGTGCTTTGGACAGGAGGGAGCTGCAGGGGTGGGTGGCCGCCAGCACTGTGTACGACCAGACCAATGGCTACCCGAGCTGATGGGGACCAGGGCCGCAGCCCGATGTGCACCCCGCTCAATCCCTTGCCACAGCTTCGTTAGCAGTTTGGAAAGCAGACATACCTTAAACTGCCTTGCCAGGTGCTGCTTGTGGCTTTCTTCCACTTGTTTAAATTTTGATTCCAGTCCCCTCATCTGGTTTTCCATCTTCTCAACGTACTGTAGGTCTCTTTGAGTCCGCCTGTCCAACACCTCTATCGACTGGGACATGTTTTGCACCTGTCAAACGAGAAGGGACTCATTAAGAAGGTGTTTCCCCAGCAGCAATGCTCGCATCCCAACACTCAGCACTGACCTTTTCCTACACAGGCAACAAAGCCAAAGAGTAATCAACCTATGCATTATTTACCAGTTAATCAACAGCACCTCGCAGTATTATGACCCCGCGCTCTAAAACAGAGCAAATTGCTTTCATAAACATTTATCCTGCCGCGCTGCAGAGTCTAATTTAACAATCAGACATGCAAATATGTGCGGCAGGCAAGGCTAAAACGCATCTCTCGCAACGGCCTCTTCAAGAGGCTGGAGCAGCTCCTGCTGCCATGCAAGGGGAGGCTCTTAGCTGAGCAGAAGCAAATCTGACAACGAGAAAATGCTTCTGCTGAGATGCACATCATCATCGCTTCGTGCACGCCAGAGACGCTTACTGATTGCCTAAGTGCAAACTTTACTCCCAGCTCGTAAAATCTTCATTATCCAAACAGTCCTATGCTTTTTACAGCATCTGCCACAACAAATCCAGCTGCAGGTGAGGGCAGCCAGAAGCTGGGAAGTACCGTGGGGGCTGAGGTGTGTGTGCCCTGGCCCCACCAGCGCCTGCCCGCTCGGGTGGTTGTGCCACGTTGGCATCTTTTCCAGCCGACCGATGCCGCAGCCCCGCGGCTCCCCGCGCGGTGCCCATCTGGCCCTGCCGAAGGAATGATGCAAGAAGGTTGGCTGGGCTCATCGTGAGAAAAAGAGCTGAAGGTGTAAGGAGGGGAAGGAAATGATAGCTAGGCTGACCTGATTTTGAAGGTTGGCTGCCATCTGATTTATTAAGATATTCCCTTGTCTCATTTTTTCAGGCTAGAAGAGGGTAAATGAAGTGCTGACTTAGGCAGGCACTTTAGCACCTATTTAGCATTAAGCAATGGGTGTAACTTTAGGTCTTTGCATCCGAGATTTGTACATTACAGGGCTCAACCCATGACTGGTGCTCCTGGCACTGCCGCGTTACCCGCAGCAATACGACTGTCGGCATCGGTAGGAATGACGTCCGACTTAAAAGTGAATCAGGCATCCGAGCACTGCTGCTGCGTCAGAGCCTGCACGTTAAAGGCATCCTGGTTCAAGCCTCTTCCTCCGTGGGTGTCTGAGCCAAACCCAAATGTGAGCCAACACCGTCTCTACAGATCCGCTCCGAGACGCTTCCCAGAGCCCAGGCTGCCTCATCCGCTCCCGTCTCCGTGCTCAACAGAGCTACGTGCAGACAGGCTGGGGTGAGGACAGGAGGGTGCGAGTGCAGTATTCCCTCCACCAGACTGCACCGGGCTGCCGTGACTTACCTCAAGCGACAGAGCAAGGGAACGGCGGGACGCCCGCACGCAGCCAGGTCTCGGGGACTACTTGCTGAAACCAGCATAGGTCAAAAGCCAACTCTGGCGTCCGCATCTCTGAAGCGATCGAAACGGCCATCGCTCATGCACGATGACAGGAAAACTATTCCAGGGAACTATTAAAAATGTATGGACGACCCAGATTTCAAAGGCCACCAGTCAGGAAACATTTTGTACAACCTGTACAACTGCTCCGGGGGTCCAATAGTCTTCCTCAGCCAAGGTGAAGCTATTTTCGGTCTCTGAGTCCCGATGCATCACCCAGAGACAAACCAGCACCCATCCTGACTACCACCAAGGACTTGCTCAGGGAGGTGTGAGAAGCAGGGAAGAGCAGAACAAGACCCTCTTGGTTTGAAAAGAGCAAACCTGAGCTCAGCCCAAGCCTGTGTTCTAGCTGTGCTTCCCCTGGGGCCCATGAGCTAATTTACCTGGCCCGGATGTGGAGGAGTTTGAAGACCTCTCTTTACCCTGAGGCAGGAAAAGGGAATTCAAGCATGAGTGGTCTGCAGATATTTTTATTCTGGTAATCCAGTCCATCCTCCTTTGAGTTGAGCTGTAGCTACATCACAGAATTGTTCCAGTAGGATAGAATGGAAATGACTTGTAGGGATCGTACAAAACTGACCTCATTTATTCCACTGATTTTTAACCCAAATTAAAGGCCAAGCTAAAAGTAATCAGAAAAGAGCCTTTCTGTAATGACACACTGGTACCCAACCCCTGAGCACTGCTTACACTGCCTCTTGGACAGTGGAGAGGCAGAGACAGACTCTGCTAGGAAATGAATCAGAGCATCTTGCTCAGGCTTCTGTTCTGAATCACCTCTGGAGGAGTCAGACTGCAGAGGAAAACAGCCTCCTCACATGTCTCTAAACTGAGACGCCTAAAATTACCTGCTGAGCTATTTTGGGGATGTGTTTTACAAACCCAGACTCTCGCTATTTGCTTGCCCATATTGTTTTCGACCAGGCAAGATTCTGGCCAGACATGTAGAAAGTCAGTCTCCATCCGTCCTGATCTCTGACAGTAACGTGTACTTCATCAGCTCAAGATCTACTTGTTTTCCTTCATTAGCATATTAAGCCCTTGATCCAGCAAAGCACTTTGGCACACGATTGGATTTCAATGAGGCTGCTCATAGCTTAAACTTAAGCATGTACAGAAGTGCTCTAATGAAATGAGACCCAAGGACACTGTCTCTTGAATTCCCTCAGCTTCATCCATTAACAGCTATCCTCAAACATCAGCTAAAATGGTTTTTTTTCTGCCTCTTTTTTTTTTTGCCTTCTTAGTGGAGCACACACTCTCAACATTAAACCTCATTTTCCATCAAGCTACTGTGAAAGAGATACCTGCGACTGTCTTGGGGAAAAGAGTTAATTTTAGCATTTGAAATAGAAAATTGATACAAATAAAACTTCCAGTGATGTTCCTGTCATCTTGTTTGACATCGAGATGTTTCAGAATTAAACCAGAGTAACGGTGAGACAATATTGGCCTGATGACCCTAGTGAGATTTATATGGTCAAAGCCATGATTTAAACCCTGCTCAAGCTTCTCTGTGGATCTGCCTTTCATGCCAGCTAAGAAAGGGCTGTTCTAAGCCCATCTTTGGGGTTTGAACTGGGATGAATATTTAGCTTTGGGTAGCCAGACACACTGGTGAAGCAATAGCATCAGGCATCTTGAGGGAGATATCCATGGTCTACAGGAAGAATTAGCGGAGAGATGGACTCAGTGATGGATCAGGACATGCAAAGGTCTGCAGAAGGCAAAGCGAAGGCTGAGATGTCGTCGTCCTCCCTATATAGACACCTTGGAGTAAATATCAAAGGAACAAAACCCACTGTTTAATCTGGAAATCGGTGCTGGCAAAGGATAAGAATTGGCAGGAAACCAACAATGGTTTAACTATCAGAGGAGGAAGTCCTCCCAGATAACAGGGCCAAAAAAAAAATTAAAATAATCCGTTTGAAGATAAAACATAAGGTGTTTATGAACAGGATTTAGGCGATGCCTTGGCTTGGATGCAGTCCAAGATCTGGACTAAGCACCTGACACATAGAAGGCTGGAAGGACTCCGTGTACTCCAGCCAAAGATGAGCTCAGATGCCTCGGTGTCAAAACAGGGGCTGAACAGTCTGTGCGGTGGCGAGCAGACCTGGCTCACCTTACCTCACTTAACGCCTCCTCTGTAAACTGACGGGGTGCCCAGGATTCACTCATGAGCAGCATGAGCTGCGGTTTCTACACGGATGCCTGTGACCGTGTGTTGAGGGTAGATGGGGTCGGTCTCGGCAGCTTTGAACCTCAAAGTACATTCAGCTGCTGAAGCCTCTGTGTGGAGATTGTCACTGAAGATGCTGTAATTGCTTTGTACACACACACACACACACACACAAATAAAAGCAGCTTATTTCTTGCCTGGAAAAGTAATGCCTTATTACTTCCATATGTGACTGCCGGGTCTCCTCCTTTGAAAATACAAACACAATTACCTCTTTGACATGTTATGCTTCTTCATCTGCTGGCAGAAAGAACTCTGGAGATGCGAGTTTTCCCATCACAATAGCTAGAGTTAAAAATGTCAGAGGAGGGAAGGAGTTTTCAGGTTTGAAATCCTTCCTGGGAAGCTGGAAGCTCTGCTATGCAGTTGCATTTTCCTACAGGGATTATCGTTTCAGCCTTTGTCAAGATCAGATATCTGGCACTAAGAGCCTAATTCTTTTATTTTGGGGTTTTCATATAGGTTAGTGTAGGAGTGAGATGCAGACAGATTAGCAGGCAGGTAACATATCCCCAGAACACACGCCTTGAAATGCTGCGCCTCCCTCACGATATCCACCGGCAGACGGAGAGCTGCAGAAGGGAAAAATCCCTGAGCACTTACACCCTGGGCACGGGAACGGATGTTATCCCGGGTCTCGTATGCCCAACTCGCCTGTCCATTAGCAGAGGGCATGGGGTCAAATCCTGCTTATTTAGTACATATTAGTCAGCTCTGGGATCATGATGCCTCTTGGATGCCCGTGTCAGCTGCTAACAGAACGCCCGCCGCCTCTCAGACAAATGTGCTGTTGGAGCGACTGCCGTTATTGCTTAGAGAAATAAAAGCTTGAGTGGGATTATTTTTAGAAGCCTCTGACATACCAAAGAAGTGTTTTAGGGCTAAATGTTTCCTGCCTCCCTTTATTGTCCTTATCATGTAGGCAAATCAGTTCGGTGTAGGTTTAATATTGTTATGAATGACTAACACATCAACTTCCCAAAAGCAACAGGATAGAAATTATTTTGTCATGCACAACACACGCCAATATTGTATTAGGGCATGAGGGATAATTACATACCCAGCACAGGAGTCCACTTATATTTTAAAGAGAAGAGCACCATTTCCCATGAAACAGCATTTCTTCAATGAAATCCATTATCTGGAAAATTTCTTGTTATCAGGAATGTTTCCCTAATGAGATTCTTTGATCTCTTTGGACAGCAGACTATTAAAAACTAATCAAGTAGATGTCAACATTAGAAAGAAAACCACTAGCTGTCATTTCTGTGCTATTTGATGTCGACAGCTTGTACTGTTTTATTCGACCTTTTTAATATCAGCTTGGCTAGGAATGCATGGGCTTCAGGGTTCTAATTCTATCTTCTCTCATCTTGTTGAGGCTCATCCTTTGAAACTGCTTGTGTTACCGTAATGACAAAAAAAGAGTAAATTATATCTTTTTTTTTTTAAATGCTGTGGTTCAGTATTGTTGCCTCGATGTCAGCAGTTTTCATCTGACCTTAGGCCACAGTCCGTTTTCCTCTGTGCCTCAGAAACAGTTAGAGATTCCTCCTCCCAACTGTGACTGGTTATTCCCCACTACTCGCATGGGGAGAACTACGGTACGGGAGGGCTGGCCCAAGGGGTCCATCTTCCCTGGAAACCAAGGCTCAGCCCAGTTTGTTCACATTTTGACCCCGAATGTCATGCCAAACCAAACCACTTTTCCCAGAAGGGGTCAACATTACCTTTTCTAATAGTTGTCTCAGCTGCTTTGTCCTGGCATCACGCGAGCACATCGTCTGTTGAGGTGCCACCACTGTGCATATACAACGTCCTTCGCTATCCTGGGCAGAGCTGTAGACCTGCCAGCTTTCCTCTGGGTTGGTAGGCAACACCTAATTAACACAGGGAAAGAAGGGTTAAATCCCTGGGGGGGAGGCCTGGCAGGGGTGTGGGAGGTGATGGGGGCTGACTGGAGGAAGCAGGATGGATGTGGCAGATACTGGAGCTGTGCTGGAAGTGGTGGCAGGCTCCTTCAAGGGCCCAGCTGGCAAAATTAACTTGTGATGCAAAAATATGGATTGGGGACAAATGCAAGGAGGGTCCGAAAAGCAGAGGGAGAGATGAAGCAAGAAGGCAACACAAGGGGGAAAGCACAGACAGGAGCAAAGCCCTGAAGCCGTGAGGGTTGTAGCATGCTGTAAGGCACTGAGTGCATCTGGTGGGGAACCCACCACCCAGCTACTGTTACAGAGCACTCGACTTCTCCTTGACACTGTGAGAAGGATGCGCCTGAGCTGCCAGTGAGGATACGGTGTCCTGGCTGAGGGCTGAGCAGGGATCAATGTGCCTCTGCAGAGCTCTCCTGGATCCAGCAGCAGGAAAGTCAGCTCTCCCAAGTAAATGGACACCAGGAGTTACATTTCCTCTCTCCTGTGCCAGACTCTCCTGGGGATGGGGACGTTCATCAGGCAACCATTTCCCTCCGAACGGTCTGTGGGTCAGGGCAGGGACAGCCTGGTGCCATGCCCTGTGAAGCACGCCAGCAAAGAAGGGACGTGGTGCGGAGGGTAAAACCAGTGGCTCTGTCTGAGCTTCCAGGACACAGCTCATAAAGGGAGCCACTAACACAGCACATTCCCCAGCCCCCCCTGTGCCCCTGGTGCTCGCCAAACCTCTCTGATCTTAATTTTCCTTTCATCTCACAGCACTTTGCAAGAATACATTATTTAATCGCAATTCAGCCTCTGATCACTTTGAAGGCACCACCGTTTTGCCAACCAGAAGGGAAATGTTCTTTCCACTCTTTCGACGTATTACAAATAACCTTGCAAAACCCACATTGACAGACGTACTAAGAGAGCCAGCTAGGCAGACAAACAGTTTGATTCACTAGAAAAAAAACAACCAGGAAAACAGATAAATAAATAAACGCGTCTCATAATCCCTGGTAACACGGCAAAAAAAAAAACCCCAACTCGGCTTCATTTACAATCAGCAGAACCACTCCATGGAATAGCCTCGCAAGAGCAGAGATGCAATACCGTAGCTCCTTCAGGAGGCACAAGCATGCAGCCTAGAGGCGAAAGGTGCCCGTTTTTCCCTGCTAAGGGCAAACAGACAGAAGAATTGTTTTTCCCAGCCTTTTCCAAACTGGCAAGACCAGGCACCGTCCCAGCCCACCAGCAACACAAGGACAGGAAACATACGGCACCACCAAAACACACCGCAACTTCTCCACCGCATTCTCCATCCCATTAATCGACTATTGATCAAAGGCATGGAAGCGAATGAGACCTTGAGACTCGCACCTGCTGTCCCAGCGAGGAGCCACACGTCCGGGGAGGTCCCAGAGGTGCCGGGGATGTCCCGAGGGTACGCGGGGTGAGGGGGAGCATCCGAGCATGGAGGGATTTAAGCAGTCCGGGGGACACTCAGGAGAGGAGAGACCCCCGAGATAGCGGGGATCGGGCGGCCGGGAGTAGGGTGGGGAGCGGGGCGCAGCCGCCCCGGGAGGCAGGGATGCTCCGGGC
>JANVCC010000185.1:3519008-3737103 GCA_025345505.1 Todiramphus chloris collaris
GGGGGGGGCGCGGCTCCCCCGCTGCGGCGCGGCCTCGCAGTGCCCCCTGCCGGCGGCAGCGCCGGGCGCGGTGCGGAGCCGGAGCCGGGATCGCTGCGGAGCCGGGGTCGGTCGGTGAGCGCAGGGGCCGTAGAGAAGCTTCTCCAGCGTCAAAAGGAAGCTGCTGGCCGTCGGGAGCAGCATTCAGCGGGTGCACGACGCAGGGGCCGCGCTACTCCCGTGCCAGCCCACGAGGTGTGGGACCCACGAAGGGCACCTGGTGGTCCCCAGATCTGTGCGCTTCGAGAGCTGTGGGCTGTCGGAGCATCCCCCACAGCCTCCCTACCTCACCACGCTCTGCAGCCACGCGAAGAACCCGGTGTACTTGAGCGAAAGCAAATCACCCTGGCAGCCCAGCTCGTGCCCCATTCCTGCCCCAACGCTGCTCTTGCCCCATTCCCAGAAGGCAAGGCTGCACGGACAGGAGAGATGGGACAACCAGAGTGTCCCATCTCAAAGTTCAAAGAAAACTCTTGGATTTCTGGTGGCTGGTGTTGCTCTGAGGCAAACCCTGCTGAGGAATCTGATGGGCTGTTTGGCTGCAAACAGCATCCAGCCTGTCTGTATGGGCCTGGAGTGTACTCTGCAGTGAGATGGAGCTTTTCACAACTTGTGTTTCCTGAAGTTGTTTGCAGAACTGTCCTAGTGACTTCAGAACCAAAGGCTCTGACCAACACAGATTTGCAGTCCCTTGCACATTTCCTTTCCTAAACAAGCCTTTAAACACGCCATTCAAACCAAATTATTAAATTAATGCCCTGGCCCTCTCCAGAGGATACAAGCAACGCCTCTTGCTCCATTGGTACAGCACTGGCTTCAGCAGTTTGGAGCACCCACCATGGCTCTGCTCCAGGAGACCCAGCACTGATCCATGGCCCCATGACCTCCTGGCTGCCCTGTAGGAGTCACCACATTCCCTCTAGAATCTGATCAGTCCAGCCCCAAAGCTGCCACCTCCAGAGCTGCTCTTTTGATGGTATCCTCCTTGGGGTCATGGGTCTCATGGTCCCCTCCCCAGGAGCTGTCTGGGCTACATCTGAGAGGGTTCTGAGAGGTGCCCCAAGGCCTTGACCCATCAGTATTTCCTTGCCCTACAGCATCTAGTCCAGTAAGCAGAACATGTCCCAGGTTGGGAAGCAGGGAGCTGTGCCCTGAAATACAGTTACTGCTGAGCTGGCCTGTCCCACCTTAATGAGACCTTGGTGTAGGATCATCCCAGTGCAAAGGGAGCAGAGACTGGTGACAGCCAAGTGGAGCTGGTTCTGCTGAGAGTGCTGGAGAGTTTCTGTGAAGCACTGAAATGAAAACACATTCAGCAAGTCCACCAGGTGGAGAAAAAGAGATGGGTTAGAGTACGAGCGACGATGCCGGGCTGGATCCTGTCCCTCCGGCAAGGCAGTGGCAGAATCAGATGCTGGCAGCTGGGAGGGAGCTGCTGGTGCATGTAACAGACTGGAGCAGCTGAAAATGCCATTCCCTTCCCTCACTTCCCAGCACCCTTAAACCATGTCACCCCTGCTCTTTCCCCCTGCTCAGGCCAGACCAGCTTTAATCAGGGTAAATCAGCCAGCTGACAGGTCAACCTGCTGCTGAAATCACTGAGAAAACACTCCTGCCCTCTGAATTACTGTCCTACTTAGGGCTTCCAAACCAAATAAACTACTTCCCCCCTGTGGCATGGGCTTCACCCAGCCCAGGTATCCTTCCCATGGTAAAACTGCCGTCAGGTCGTGCTGAGGTCAGCACCAAGGAGGTGTTTCAGGCTGTGGTTGCAGGAACTTAGGTAAAAGCCTTGGATGGCTTTAATCTTTCAGAATAAATCACAGCTCCCCGTTCTGTCCCAGTTCAGCTCTAACAGGTGCTTGTGCTGTGCTCAGCACTGTAGCAGCCGAGACCCTGATTGCTTATCTGATTTCACACCATATAAAACACTTGAGTGCTACACTTAAATCATCTTAACGTTCATTTCGAAACCGACTTTGTAAGTAAAGTTTATCCCTCATATTTGTCTACTCCATACACATACAAAGAGAATTAAACCTACAGATACTTCATTATTCAAAATGCTATTCAGCAGGGTAACAAGCACTTCTCTGGATTCCACCTGGACTAAAGAAAGGCTCATTCCTTACCAGTGCACTCAGGTGAGTTCACTCGTATGCCCTTCAAATGCCTTGAATGATTAAGGCTTCTGCAGATGGGGACAGCGAGGCACAGAGAGAGGAGCAGCAGCAGCCACAAGGTCCGGCTAAGGAGGAAGCGCATTCCTAAGAGTCTTTCCCCAGTGCCTGGCACAGAGGGGCTGTGCAGGCAGGGGAGAGGCCAGGCTCTGGCAGGGGCAGTCAGCAGAGCTGCTCTGCTCCCCTGGAGTAAACCCTTGGTGTCAGCTGAAAGAGAAGCCATGTCTGTAATAATGGTGGAGAGAGAAATGCAGGTGATCATAGAATCGGCATCATTCAGGTTGGAAGAGACCTTTAAGATTATCAAATCCCACTGAGCCCACATCAGCTGGTCCAAAGCAGAGAAGTGACAAAAAAAGAGGCTCCCAGAAATGCTGCCATTTCCCTTTTTTAGGGGTGAAAGGTTATTCAGAGGGAAGAGGCAGTGGTTGCTGCTGTACAATGAGATGCTGCTGGTCACCTCATGGGCATCAAGGAGGAAAATGACATCTGTCATCTCAGTGCCTGAAGTCAGTGATGCAAAAACACCGAAAACTCTTCCCTACCCTAATGATTTCCCTGGTTTTAGAAGCCCAGAATGGTAACAAAATGAAACACAGGAAAAAAACCCCAAACCAAACAACAAAAAACTTAGTGTGGGAGACCTGACGTTGCCTTTACTCACGCTAGAGCAAATCAGAAGAAATACCAGTGAAATCACAAAGGAAGAGACTCATATGGCTCTTTTTGACCCAATGACATTCACTGATGGGCCTTCCTTGGGCAAAGCAGGATCTGGCCCTTAAAGTGCAACTTTCCATCGTGATGCCTGCAGAAAACTCTTCAGTACCAGTTTTGCTGAACTGGTTGAGTGTTTCCTGATCACTTTGGGGTTTTTGGGTTATTTTTTTGGTTTTTTACACAAGGCATTGCCTTGCAGGGGGTGGGAATAAATAAATAAATAAATCTCATGCTGTCCCTGAGTTTTTCTTGTCCTGGTGGACTCACAGCCACCACCCTCCCCAAAAGAGCAAGGGGTGCAGATCTGCCCCCTTGGTCCTTCTCCTGCTGCAAGAAGAGAGAAAACAGCAGGAAAAGATGAAGCGTTAGGGAACAAACAATCCTGTTTGCACGCATGTATTCTGAGCAGAGAAAGAGGAGCTACTTAGTGGAAAATTCTGCTGCTGGGAAACGATAGTGCAAAATGTTACTGATCACCTAGAGGAGCCCTCCAAGGGTCAAGGTTTGCGAACAGGACCAGCTCCTGTGTGTGTGTATATGTACATATATGTGTGTGTGTGCAGGACAGAGTGGTCATTGTCTCCCTCTCCTGGCTGGCTCAGAGAAGAGGTGCTGAAGTCCCTGTTGCTCCCAAGCTTACGTGGAATTGGTGTCCATAAACCCACTGCCAGACAAGTCATACTTAATGCATGGTGAGAGGATGGGATCTGCTTTAAAATACACACACCCGTATTTTCACAGCATCAAATCTTGCTGGTGCTCTGAACTGCTAATACTAAACATCTGGAACGAGGAGGATGGGTCCAGATGAGCTGGTTGCTTATTGGAAGGCAGTGCCCCAGGCACCTTCCCAGGGCTGGCAGCTCCTGTCCTGGGAGTGCAGGACTCCATAATTTGGCAGGGCAGTGGGGTCTGCCCTTGGATTGCTCTGCAGCACGTGGGACAGCCTATACTCCAGCTCTTTCTGACTTCTCCCCGCACTGGAGACCCACAAAGTATTCCATACTCTCTGGCCATAGGAAAGCTCTGTCCTTTCCAGAAGGACCTTGCTGTGCGACTTCAGGGAACCTCCTTAGATACTTGAACCAAGGGACTTTTCTCCAAAGTTCCCTCCTGTAGTTGAGGGAGGGGCTCTGATCCAGCCTCTTGAAGGACTCTCTGCCTCCACTGACTCTTTGCCATCCCTGCCAGAAACCCAACTGATGCTGGGCTGCCAGAGTCCCTGTTGCTGCTGCACTTGCAAAGGATTGTGGATGCAGTGTGGAAAGGACCACTTCCATCACACACAGATGGGAAAGCACCCCAAGAACCAGGGCGAGATGCTGCACTCCCTGGCATTCCACAGCACGTCTGGCAGCCGAAGGCCGTGGGGATGCTGAGCAGCTCTGCGTTGGGGTAAGGAGCTGCTGGTACAGCCCAGCCCTGCCTGCTCAGCAGGCTCAGGCCAGGGCTCCAAGGCCATCCCAGCACTGCACTGGTCACTGTGCCCCTCTTTCTGCCCAGCACTATGTGGTTATGGAGGGAGAGCCCTGGACTCTTGTCTTTGAGAGAAGGATGATGCTTCTCATCCCTCTCAACTTAGTACACATTCAGCTCCTTCCCTCTCCTTCTTCCTTGCCTGGGCTTGTGGCAGGAGGCTTCAAAGATCCCTCAGCACCAGCCCGTGGGCAGTGGGAAGGCTGTGAACAGTGCCAGGCAGAAGCATCCCACTTAGCCTGGGAGGCACCGTGGGCAACTTCATCCTCATTAAAGAACTTACACTTTGTACTCACCACCTTTGGAGCGTGGGACAGTCTGCTGCTGCACTTGCCGTGGGGCATCTGTCCCTCAGCAGGTCATGACTGCCACAACAATAAATGGTACCAGGTTTCCTTCTTTTTGGGTCTGACTCCCAAATATCCTTGCCCCTTCATCTAATTTTTTTTCACTGTTTGTGTTACCATCACTCACACAAGCCTCAGTCCTGGAGCTAGACCCTGTCACTTTGGCACTATACCAACACAAGGCAAACTTTTCCAGTCCTGGCACGGGGAGGGTATGGAGGGACAGTTGGAGAAAGCGAGAGAAGAAAGAAATTAGCAATTAAAGACCCCAAAGTGAATCTGCAACATTGCCCACGATGCTGCAGGTCACTGCCAGCTCCTGGTGGGACTTTGTGGGAAAATGCCTGTGCCCAGTGCCGAGTTTGTCGGTGTTTCGGGATCAAACAGCCCAACGTGCTCCAGAAAGTTAACCCCCAGCTACAGACACTGGGTCTAATCCACACACAAAGCACTCTGCAACCTTTCCTCCTCTTACCCACACAGTGAGCGGAAACACTCCGCAGCAGAAAGAGCACGCTCCTTACGTTCCACCGCAACAGAATAATCCCCTTTGCAGGTCTTCACTTCTCTAAATCCCTGTTTAGCTAAAGCTGCTCTTGACACGAAACTCCTGCTCTAAGAGCTAGTGCTGACACACACCAGAGCCTCTGTGCTCCAGCAGAGCCCGCTGAAGTCGGCGCAGGTTTCACGGGCACATCGGTGGGTTCCTGTTATTCAGAGGTTTTTGTTAGGGTTGATGATTTTTTTTTTTGGGACAGTCGCACACTTGCCGTCAGAAAATACCTTTACACTGAAAGCTTCTTCTGGATATTGCTTGCTAAAAACCAGGGTGTTGCTCTGGAGTGGCTCGCTGCTGCACGCTCCCGGCCCAAGGGCTGACACCCTGCTGTTACCTTTCTAGGAGAGCCTTTTGTGTTTTGGCTGTTTTGAAATGATGCTTCCCAGCTGGGATGGGGAGGGGGGCTGGGAGCCAGGACCTGGGTCCTGAACAGGGAGAAAGCTTCCCAGGGCCAAAAACCCAGGACAAATTCAGCCTGGAGTTTGGGACCAGGGCTCCTGATCTCCCCTCTGGGGGGGCAGTAGCAAGCAATAGCTGCAGTCTACAAAAGAAGAAACATCAGGATTTTTAGGTGCTCTTCCCCCACAGTTGGGTTTGCTGGTGCTAAGACATGTCTCAGGCTCTGTGCCTTGCTTTTGCCAAGTGCATCTTCCCCTTTTTAGGGGACTGTTTGACAGATTCAACCTCTCAGGCATCCCCCTGCCCACCCAGCTCTCCCAAAGATCCTGGCTGAGGCACCTACAGGCAGCAAGCTCCAGTGGGATGTTCCTTGGGTGTCCCTGTCCCTGCTTTGCTCCCTTTTGTTCGCAGCTTCATCACAGCAGAACAAAGCCAACACTTATCACTCATAACTCGAGAATCAGCTTCTTTCACTGTCGCAGCCTACAGCCTTCATCTATCTAATCCACTCAGAGAGTAATTAGTTTTGTATTACTTTACGCAGTGATGCTAATACCGATTACAAGGACTGATAACGAGTAATAAATACAATCCAGGGCTGCAAATTACCTTTGGTTTTTATTGGTTAAAGCTGAAGTTAGTGACATTAGACATAAATTGGTTTATGAGATGAGGCAGCTGCCTCCTGCTACAGGCTGCAGCTTAATCCTACTAGTTTCCATGAGTCTCCCTGACACGGGAGGGAAGAGTCTGGCCACCAGCCTGGGCACTGGGATGTCTCCCATGGGTGGAGGGGAGCCAGCATGGCTGGGCTGGCTGCTGCTGGGGCCAAGGGGCTCAGGCAGCTTTGGGGAGGGCAACATCCATCCCTGGCAGCTCCCCCCTCCCTCTGAAAATAGCCCCGAGAGACACCTTACATGCTTTCAGGAAAATCAGTGGCAAAATTGTTGCTTTGTTTGTTTGTTTGGCTGGTTTTTTTTACTCATGCAGAAACCCCAAACATTAAATAACTGCCTGCTCCAGGATGGTATTGCTTCCTCTGTGCTTTCAGTGATTATCAGGTAAGCAGATGTCAAAGCACCAGCTGCTCTGCGCGTGTGAAACTTTGAGGAACGCAGAGAGGCTTTCACTGGCAACATCCCAGCAGCTCACCAGCAAGCACAAGGTGTGACAAAGGGATGGGTCAGACAGACAGACAAGGAGGTGGCACCCTGAACCCCTCTTCCGATACCCCTGGCTTTGCTACAGCAGCCCAAATCCACTGCCCTTCTGGCAGCACTATCTCCCAGCACGTGACAAGCAGATCCTTAGAGAGCAGAAGTTGGCTCTGCTCCTTCCTGGCCACCAGGAAAGCTACCCTAGGTCTCACTGAGAAGACAACAAGGACAAAAAGCCCTGTGCTTTGCCCAGAAATCCCTCTGCATAGAGCTGCATGCTCAGCCAGGGAGAGGATGCTGCAGCCTGGGATGCCCAGAGAGGTAGCTCTGCTCCCCTGTCCCAGCACCCACACCCAGATGCTGCACCCTAAAAGCAGCCTGCTCAACACAGCCAAAATACATAACTTCAGGGTTTGATCTCTGACCTGGGGAGGGCCAAGGCAAGGCACAAAACAATTAGGAGATCTTTGGCAGCTAGATGAAATTCCAGAGCCTTGTGCAGATAATGCTCTGGGGCCAGGGCTCCTGCCACCCCCTCAGCCCTGCTGAGGTCACGCGAGGGATCGAGGGGCAGGCAGGGGCTTCTGCAAAGGACTGGGATGCAGAGGGGGTGTGGAGGGGCAGCTCTCCCCTTGTTTCACACAGGTAAAGCTCTCACCCAACTTAGGCAGGTCTCAAAGCAGCTGCCAAACCTGGGGGTGCAGCCTGCAGTCTGTGCATCACCCGTGTGCTCCCAGCCAGGCATCCTTCCTCCCACCCAGGGGGACCATCAGAGGATGCTGCAGCACCAACATCTTGAAGACAACTGCCTTCTCTCCACAAGAAGAGCTTTCCCAGCAGCTAGCTGGAAGGACAACCATGTGCTCACCCTCTCCATCCCCGTTTAACAGCCATCCCACCCCTCATTTCTTCCTTGCTGGCCTGCCAGCATCACTGCAGGGAGCTTCTGCATCACCAGGCAAAGCTGCCTAAATCAGCAACCTCTCTCCCCTGAACCTGGATCCCTCCCCCCCGGCACGGGATCTCTCTAGGGGACGGACAGAGTCTCCACATATACAATGGAGATGTGAACCCAGAACTGAATTAACCGTGGAAGGCACCGAGCTGGGCGGTGCCTGGGCTGAGAGGCGTATGTGTGGATTGCATCTGGCAGCTGTGCTACAGAAATGAGATGCTAAAACTCTGGAAGAGCTCTGCAGTGCCAGGCGAGTCAGCAGGCAAGCCGGCAGGAGAGCTCTGCACAGCCGGCACACGGGGCCTGGCAGTTCTCAGCTACCTGCAGGCAGCAAAGCTCAGGTAGACACTGCAAAGCAGAACCCAAACAGCTCAGCAAAGGCAGGGCTTCAGCAGAGGGGTTTCCACCCTCCTGCCAGCGGGATGGGCTGGGAGGTAACTCTGCCAAAGTCAGCCTGCAACGCTCAGACCCACGGTTCAGAGCAGACTGGGTTCCTCAATCCCACCCTGATTTAAAGTTGGGCAAAAAGTTGGAGTGCTGCATTCGGAAAATAAATAAATAAGTCAATGGGAAAAGTAGCCAGGCACAGCAGCAGCATCCTTGGCACAAGCAGCAATAACTCTGCGTCCTTGAACAAACCCACCAATGCAGAGCAATCGACAAGGCCGGTAAGGGATGATGCCAGCCCCTGGGGAAGGAGGTACCAGCCAGGTCCCCAGGCCGGGGATGCTCTCCCTGGGGCTGGGCAGGAAGGGAGACTGGAGGGGCAGCAGGACAAGGGACAGCCGTGTCACACAGCTTCACCACCACGCTGCCGTGCCCCTGGCTGGTTGTGCCCTCGACCGGGCCGGGTGTGTACCAAGAGCCCCTTTTTTTGCTGATTCCTGAGCCATGCTGGCGGTCGCTGGCTGCTTTGTCCAGTGCAGCGCATGCGCGCTCCCCGCGCATCCTCCCGCACACAATGGGCTTCTCCTGGGCACTCACTTGCAGCTCTGGTTCCTTCCCATCCCTCCTCATTCACACAGCTCTTGCATTTCATTGCTTCCCTCCCCCCAAATCACTAACTACCTCCTCATCCCTTCTCTGAAGGGCTCCATGCAATTAAGGCAGCTCTTTATTTTACCCATTTCTTCCTGGAGGCAGCAGAAATACTCTCAGGGTGCAAAGCCAAAAGGCTTCAGCTATAGAAACTTCAGCAATAGGGCAGTGACAGGAGAGAGCATTGTCAGCAGGAGAAAAGAAAAAAAATAAATCTACATAAAGCATCCAGGATGAGAGCCCAGCTGCTAATTGCTCCTACACTAAGAAGCCTCCATTCCCTTCCTATTTATAGCTTTTTCTTTCTTTTTTCTGTTTTTTTTTGCTTCCAGGCAGCATCACAATTAACCCCACAATCTAGAGCATCCTCTTGCAATTACTTTTCCTCCTTTCCTCAGGGACTGGGAAAAACACCAAACACAAAAGACAACCCCCCTGCCTGCCTCTCCCCAGTTTATCTTAAAGAAGTCAGATGGAGTTTGCAAGAGGCACCTTTTATGTGCCTCCTTTCCTCCCCCCCAGCCCCACTACTCACTCCGTCCAGGGGCCAGGATAGTGATCTCAAGCATTAAAACCCAGTCAAAAAAAAAAAAAAAAAGAAAAAAAAAAAAACAGAACAAAACAAAACAAAGGCAGAGGGGGAAGAGTGAGGCAAGATGCTCCTCTCTCCCACAAGCCTGTCACAGATGGAAACATCAAGGGACATTTAAATGTCACCTAAAATCAGCAAAGCTACCCCCACATGAGGAGCTGGGGGGGGGGGGGGAAGGGTGACAGGAGGGACCGTCACCCTGCGCTCTCGGCTGGTCCCGGTGGGGACCCGGGACAGGCAGCCCCGAACTTCCCCGAGCCGAGCCCTGCGGCAGGGATCCCGCTGCCCCCCTTGCCCCCCTCCCCAGCCCCGCACAGCAACTTTCCCTGCGAGTGGGGCGAGCAGGTGCCTCCGCACACCCACACATCCCCCCAAACCCCTTGCTCCGGGCTCCTGAGCCCCCCACCCTGCTCACCCCCACCCCAGCGCTGAGGGTCCAGCTGCACCGCGGGCTGAGCAAAGGGGGATGCCCAAGGAGGGTGAGGAAGATGGGGGGGGGATGAAGGTGCAGCATCCTACTCCAGTTTTCTTTTGTGCTCTCGAGGTTTAACAGAAAATGGCGTTGGGGAGAAAAAAAGGGAGAGAAGGCGGGGGGGTGGTGGTGGGAAAAGCAAGAGAGAAACCTACTTGAGTGAGTTCTGTGCCCATCAGGATGAGGAAGCAGAGGGTCAGGAGCTTGCTTGCCGGTTGCATGTCTCGCACCCAGTTCTAGGCACCTTGCATGCAGATCACCTCCCCGGCGAGTCTCCCTGTGCCGATCACCGAGCGCCTTGGCTGCCTCCTCAGTCCTTTAGTGTTATTATTATCGTAATTAAAAAAAAAAAATAAAGAAATAAACAAAGGAAAAAAATGGGAAAAAAAAAGAAGGGAAGAAAGACAACAATGCAATTAAAAAAAAAAAAAAATCAGAATGATTTTCCGGGCGGCTCTCAGCACCCCCAGGAAGCAATGCAAGAAATCTGCTTAGCAGAGCCTTCACTTTGCATATTTATTGGGATCCCAGGTTCTCTTCTCTGCTCTCGGTCCTGGCTGTCTGGTAAATTTTTTTTTTTTAATTTTTTTTTTTTTTTAATGGCTCCCCTGATCGAAAGACATTTGCGAGGAGAAATTCAACGGAGCACGAAATGATTATCTCTGCTATTGCCAAAAGTTTGCCTTGAAAAGGGGGGTGGGGGGGGGGGGAGGGGGGGGGAGGAGAGGAATTAAAAAAAAAAAAAAAAAAGAAAGGAATTGGTAGGGCTGGCTACTAGCAGGGGATGGCTGTGGAACAGGATGTGACATCAACTAAGGCGGGGGAAATTTAACTAAACACGGCAAAGGGAGAAGGGAAAACCAGCCCCGGGAGCGGCGGTGCGGGGCGAGGGGGACGCTGCGGCAGCGGCCCCGCGGGGAGCGGAGCCCGGGGTTATCCCCTCCTTCCCTCCCTTCCTCCCCCCAGCTCCAGGACCTGCTGAGCTGCCCCCGGGTTCCGGCAGTGCCCAGGGCACGGGGGGTTTGTGTGCGCAGAGGGCTCTCATCCCCCGCCTCCTCAAAGTACCAACCTCCGAGCGAAGATGCCTTCATCTTTGGGATGCAACGAAGTGGAGCTCGCCCCTCGGAGCGGCAGCCGCTGGAAGGCTCAGATCCAAATTAATTTAAGGCAGCAGGAGTAGGGTGTCAACCCTCTTGCTCTGCAGGGCATCTTCCCACGCATCTGCTCCCAGCACCCTGCAAGAGTCCCGCTGCTGAGCTGCAGGAGGGCTGCAGGCAGCTCCAGCCCCACACCGGTCTGGCTGTGCCCTTCCCAAGGTCCGCAGGAACGGGTTACCCCTCATTTCTCTCTCGTACACTCTTCTCAAATGTTTTCCAAACAACAGTTTTCCCAGATCCTCATAAATACTCTTAAGTCTCTGGCAATGCAGGTGAAGAGCATCACCCTCCTTTCCAGAGGTGAGAAATCTTCTCTTAATGACTAGGGAATGATTTAATAGAAATCATTTGCCACCAGCCCACCGCTAGCAGAGACCCCACAAGAAGATTTTCCCCCTAGATTGCTCATTGCAAAGAGTTTTTTCTTCTGGAGTCCTCTGGTAGTGGTTATTATTAGAGCGGGAGAGGGGATCTCTGTGGTGCTGAGCTGACACGGGGCCTCGTCCAGGTCCAGGGACCAGAGAACACTGCATTCAACAGAAACCAGGAAACCTGTGGCACAGTGAAGGCAAACTAAGGCTCCGTGGGGACAAACAGCTGAGAACAACCTGGATAAAAGCATCTGTGTGTTGCCCTCTGTAAACATCCAAGGGAAGGATGCCCCAGACTTCCTAAGAGGAGGTTTCAGCGGCTTCAGGAAGGCATTCAACACATGAATTTAAAGGTTGCTCAGAACAAGGCAGTTCAGAGAGCAGCTCTGGTAAAGCCAGTCTATCCCACACAGATCTAGCTTTAATATACTTCACTCAGCACCTCCCTTTAAGATCAATGTTTTATAGCCCATAAAAGCTGAGGACCTTTAAAAAGCATTAAGCTCCCTTCGACTTTATCAAGAGCAGCACAATAAGGCCAAAAGCATCAGCGGTACGACAGGGTTTGAGCACATCCTCTCCTGGTGCCGTAGAAAGTTGGGTGTTTTTTTATCATGGGTATCACCTTCCCCCTGACCAGGATCACAGGGGGCCACCACCCTGCCTGCAATCAGGTCTCACCAAAAATTAGAGGAGGAAAGGGGGACTAGAGAATTACAGGGGGATGTATTTCTCTGGTGGGTGAAGTGCCTTTGAAAACCACCTTCTTATTAACCCTGTGACACAAGGCAGCAAGTAGATGATGCAGCTTAGAATGCACCATGTGAGGACCCAGGTGCAGCTGAAGCTCCCAGGGCTTAAAATAGATTTGAGAGGTATGGAAGACTAGCAAGGAGAGCTGCTTTCGCACAAAAAAAATCCGACTGTGAGATCAGCTCCATGTTAAGTTGCTGGGACTCTGGAAGGTGACTTCTAGCCCAGACTGCTGAAAGAGGTGATAGAAGCCCCATCCCTGGAGCCATTCCAGGTGAGGTTGGCCAGGGTTCTGAGCAACCTGCTCTAATTGCAGATGTCCCTGCTCAATGCAGGGGGGCTGCGCTAGATGACCTTGAAAGGTCCCTTCCAACTCAAACCTTTTTATGATTCTATGATCTGTGTTTGGGTGTCTTAGACCTCAGAACAGAAGAAACCCCGCCTTGTTTCCCACAGTGGTACCAGATAAGGCTCTGAAACTGCACCATTTCCAAGTCAGCAACAGCATATCCCCCAGGAGGAATCTCTTTTCTCCCCCTCCTTTGCTTTCATGCACATCTAGCTCCATTGACCTTCATGGTAACAGTCATGGCTTGCACCTGGGTAAATGACAAAAGCATCAGCTCTGCAATTTGTTTTAATTTATTCCTCTTCTGAAGTCTTCCTTAATTAATATCAAGAACTTTGTTATTGAATTTGAGCTTCAGGCTCCAGAGTGTGAGGCCCTGTATGGTCTGGGAAAGAGTCCTGACCCACAGGGCTCAACCCCAGGAGCTCCACTTCCAGGATGTAAATTAAAAAAGAGAATTAAAGGGAAAAAAAATTGCCCAGTGAGACACAGCGGAGGAACCTGGAAACACAACTCAGATTTTTTTGATTCCCACCGTGTCTTACCCAGGCTTTGAACAATACCTGCAGAAATCTGAAAGCGGTTCAAGGTCTGGAGAACCTGCCCATGGAGTCTGACTAAAGAGGCTCCAGGTCTTCCACCAGCAAAAAAGAAGGGCTGAGAGAATCCTGCTTGGGGGGAGGCTCCTGTACATGAAGTCTCTTTTATCTGATAAAAAAAAAAAAATCAAAGCGAGAGTCCACAGTTTGGATTAGAAGTAGGACCTGTTTTTTACCTCAGGGGAAGATAATCAGACTGTGAAATAACTCAGCTGAAGGCACGGTGCCCTCTCCATCGCTTGACATAGTTAAATCAGAGCCAAGAACCTTTCCAAAAGATGCATCCTGGCTCCTCCAGAAATTACAGGCAAGATGCCTCCAATGAAACTCTGCTGTGTGATGTGGTTAGAGGAGATCAGAACAATTCTGGGTTCTCTTCTTGATTTATAAGGTGTGACTTTTGCCAGTGCTCTGCTTCCTAGACTGTGTTGCCCTCCGGAGAAGCCCACTACATGGATGGAGACTTGGACACTGGGATGTATCCCAGTGCAAAAGCACCACATGGGCAGGGGATGGCAGGGGACAGCAGAGGATGGCAGGAGATAGCTGGGGATGGCAGGGGATGGCAGGGGATGGCAAGGGTGACAGACATCTGCAGAGCCACAACATGGGTATCTGGGTGCTGCCATACACTGGGACCATGTGGTTCCCTCTTTGTGTCTTGAGGATGCTGATGCTCACCTGGCAGCCAGTGAGCTCCTACCTGACCCTGCCTCGCTCAGGGCTGGCTTTTGGCTGGTTTGGTCTTTTCACAGAGGACCTTGCTGAGCCCCATTCACCTCTTTCCCTGCACAGGGCCAGGTGGTGGCCCTTAATTCACATGACCTAGTTCTCTCTGCCCTTTACTAGGATCTAGACTTGAAGAATAAAACTCTCTGTTTTTCTCCTCAAAGAGCAGGGTGATGGTTTCCCTCCCTGGGAGCTTTTCTGGCTCTGCAACCTCCTCTCAGCCACCACCTCTCTGAAAACCTCTCACGGAGCCAAGTGCCTCTTGCTCACTGGGGTCCTGCTCTCTTCCTTTCCACTGAGAGGAAGGATATTCCAGGTGTGGTGAAAATAGCTTCACAGCGCTTTGTTACCTGCAGGAAGAGATATTTCAAATGAAATTTTTCCAAAAGACCTATTTTCATACTCAGTTGCCCTGCCTTTTTTATAAATTCAGTGAAGTTGCTTTCCTGTCTTTTTTTTTTTCCTTCTTCCACATTTTCCCTTGAAATTTTGGTGTCAGGTGTCCCAGGGTGAACCTTTACTGAAGACACAAATGTTGAAATGCTCCTTGAGACCAGCTCTGCTGTTTGCTGCTCCTGCATGGGCCTCTCCTGCAGAAAACCATGGGAGACTACTTCGTGGACTCATTTAGTGATACACACTTTTAAAACCTTCCCATCTCCTCCCCGTTCATTGCTCTTGTACAATCAATGAGGGTGGATGGATCTTGTCCCCTCCTGGGGCCACTGACACTTTGAAGGTGGTCCCAGTGTAAAACTGATTTTCCAAATAAACCCAAACTATAGATCCATTTGTCAGAAAAAAAAGCCAGGGGGGAGAGATGACAGGTATGAGCATCGCCTGTCATGGGGCTTCAGAGGGTGTGACAGGAGGAGTTTCTGCAAGGACCCCCCTGGACCCACGTGGTGATGGGTTAGTAGCATCCGATGCTCGAGGAGCGGGCAGCCTATCCTCAGAGGAAATCAGACCTGTGTGATCCTCCTGAACAGCCCGTTTTGTGCAGGCAGACTCGATGATGAACATAGGATGTTTTGTCCCAGCAGCCAGGATGACACGGTGGCTGCCTGTGCAATAGTTCTTCCTCCTGTCTTCTCTCAGGAACTGCCTTGGGATCCCAGCTGTAGATACTGGGGGTGAATTTCTCCATTGGTGGTTTTTATCAGCATCAGCTCACAAGAGGGCAAACCCTGGTGTTTCTTGGAAAATTGTCCCACTCTAGTAGAAGATGCTGATATGGAGACACCTGAACAAAGCTGTACATCCCACCTGCCCATGGTCACTTTATCTTCCTTTTTCTTCTCTTACAAAGTGGAAATACTTTTGGAAAATATCTCTTCTTGCGAGTTTACACAGTCCAACGTGGCTCTGGTCCATGGTCAGGCACTGCTGCGGTCCAAACAGCAAATCTAAATTAACCCACTTCCTCCTGTT
Source organism: Todiramphus chloris collaris (assembly GCA_025345505.1). NCBI lineage: Eukaryota > Metazoa > Chordata > Aves > Coraciiformes > Alcedinidae > Todiramphus > Todiramphus chloris. The sequence continues at coordinate 3,534,332 of JANVCC010000185.1, forward strand.
TTGTTACCAACTTCTGTAGCATCGCTGGTGAAGGGTGTGGGCTCAGCTCTGCTCCCTTCCTGGGTGAGAAGGCACCACAAAGACGTATGTTCTGCTTTAAGACAGGGCTCCATGTACCTGTGGCAGATCATCACCATAACGTGATGCGGCAGTTGCTAAGGTAACAGCACCAACATATTTTTTTTTCACGAACGGCAAAGCAAATTGTCATGGAACAGTAAAACCCACATACATTACCAGGATATATAGTTCTGTTGCCCCAGGGTTACAAGTATTTACGGGCTGTTTATGGGGTTTTTTTTTCCCTGTCTTGAAAAATGATCCCATGTCTGCCCACATACTGTTTACGTCCAGAAACAGCTTGTTTGCAGCTACCTTTGTCCACTCACAACAGAGACACCAAACTGGTGCAGTGAGTGAGAAGACTTCCTTAGGTCTTCCAAGCCACTCTCATTCCTGAGCTGCTTTTTGTTTTGCTCTTTGATTGCCCCAGCTGAACATGTCTTCAAAAACTGACCCCTTAGAGCCTCCCCTTTCATGTTGGTGGGTTCTCCATATGGCCCCAAGGTACGAAGGATTGAGGAACACCAGCAAACAGTGGCCATTTCCCTGTTCCCAGATTTCAGCACGAGGACAGTACCAGGGTCAAGCACGTGCCTTGCTGCAGAGCAGTTTGTGCTGAGCTGTCTCTCTGCTCTTGGAGGATGGTCTTCAGCCCACAGCATCTTCCTGCCAGAACCACTGTCAGATCAGGATTAAGGACTCGGTGGTGAGGAGCAGAGCTGTGGGGTGTCAGCAGCAGCCTCTGTCCAGGAGGAACGTGATGCTTTGACAGATGCCTTCCTGTAGGCACCACGGCCACAGTCTGCTCACATCTTGGCTGCATAACAAATGTCCACATGGACATTGGAAAAGCTGCCTCAGTATCTCCCCATACCCTGAAGTACTGGCAACAACTTAGGGCAAATTTCAGCTGATTTCAGGCAAATTTCATGGATTTATCTCCTTCTGATCTCTTGGGATCTGATCTCCTGGGCAGTTTTTTTGGAGTCAGACAAGGCTACTCCTGATGCATTTTTGTCTGCTGTCTCAGCACCGGGAATTCAAAATGCACCCAAAGGACAGAGGGGTTAGGAATGAAAAGGAAGATGCATGCATGCATCTGAAAACATGGCATGGTCGGGGGTTTTTTAAGAAAACATCTCTCATTCTCTGCTGCTCTTCACCTTCTTGCTCAGAAGTGAGTTGAGGAGCAGACACCGCCAGACTTCAATTCATCCACTAATGCTTCAGGGAGACCAAGTGAGAAAAGGTCAGGAACCAGCAGCGTGCACGAGGAATGGTAAGAACCAGCCTTCTCCATCAGAGAGAAGAAATAATACAGCAGCTGAAGAGATGGGGAGGTGCAGAAGACAAACGGTAGGAAAGGAACTGGAAAAGGCAGACCTAATGCCAAAAGGAAACCCAAACGCCATCCAGGTTGGTTGTTTTGACAATGTTTGCAGCTTGTCCCTGCTGCGCTGAACCAACACACGGCTGGCAGCGGTGAAGAGGATGGGGTGGTGGATGGATGTGTGAGACAAGGAGCCTTAGCAACATCCAGCCTCAGCAGCATCCAGCTTCAGTGGCATCCAGCTTCAGTGGCATCCAGCCTCGGTGGCACCCAGCCTCGGTGGCACCCAGCCTCGGTGGCACCCAGCCTCGGTGCTGCAGCCAGCTACACGCCTCCAGTTTCTGGGAGATGCTGAGTCCTTTCCCCATTGCCACATGAAGTCTCAAGCGACCCCGAGGCAAAGCCTCCTCTCAACCGCAGTGCCCCAAGCAGGAAGAGATTTGTTACAGACTTTTCCCTGTCGTTTATCTTGAGTTCTCTTTTCCCGGTGCAAACAGCATGTAGGTATTTTGCCTTTGTGTTCGAGCAACTTCCCAGAGCCTTTACAGGTGTATCCAGCATTTCCAGATGGTTGCACAGCTAGCTCCATTACCAGCATTGTGCTTTCCTTTGCTTTCTGGTACACTCATATTTTTTTTCCCTCATCAGACACTTCAATCCAAGCCTCACGGCTGGAAATTTTGTTTTGCTGCTTTTAAAGAGTAGATCAGTGCCTTTCCTGGCCTCTTCATTATCCAAATAATTCAAGGACTTGAGCAAGAGAGACAAAACCCCATGCCAGGCAAACGTGGTGCAGGAGGGCAGAATTTTCTGAAGCAGCCGGTCACAGCTCCTCTGCAAACACCACCTTCCTTCCCGGCACTTTAAAGTGGTTTTTGCACTTGATACATTCTCTTCGAAAGAAAACAAAATCCACATTAGCAGTTTTTAAAGCGCTTGCAAGCTTCCCAGCAGCCCTGAGCTCACACAAGGATCAATGCTTCATGATAACAAGCTCCTCTGCTACCCAAGCCAGGCAAAAACCTCCAGCATATTCCTGGTGTTTCCGGCACCTGGAGGGAATCCACACTTTATATCACATTTTCCTACCAACAAATGGAGTGGAGGAGGATAACAAGTAAACATCAGAGACTCAATGGGTCCGAGTCCTACAGGGAAGATTGCCTTGTGCAGTTTAGCAGCTTGATCTCTATTAAAATAGCATTCAATCGTGCAGCCTTGCTTCAGAAATCCCTTGCTTGGGAGAGATTTCAGCGAGTAAAAAATAGCTGGAAAAGGTGAGAGTCAAGTAATTTTACAGAGTTTACCTCTTTCTTGTTATTTGTGGTAGGCGGGTAACAGGCTCTCTGCCTGGTTTACGGGGCTTTGGTGCGTGCTCCAAGAGTTTCCATGGTATTTCTGGAGGGCAGCTCAGAGATGGAAAGCACTATTTGCTTTTTACCATTCAGCATTCTTCCCTCTCAGACATTTTGCTGGAAAGATGCAAAAAGCCTCAGACAAACAAGCAAAAAAAAGAGGATAAAAATGAAAAAAGCGAATTAAAAAGATGACCAATACAAACCTGAATTTCCAGAACTAGTACTGCCTTACAGGGAGGGAAGTGCAGACAACAGCTTCTGTTGCTAAAAACCCAAGTTTGCACTGGTTTGGGTTCAGGGTTTTAACCAACTGCTGAGAACTTCAGAGGAAATCTCAGCAATTCCCAGGGCCCAGATTGGTATTGGACCATATACCCTAAAATGTTTTTATTTAATTTCAGTCCACATTATGCTGCCTACATATGGTGACACACACATTTCATTTTATGTAGCAGATGCTGCTTTGCTATTGAGAATGTAATATACTGAGTACATTATAGTATCATTTGGTCTAGGGTAACTGCAGTGTTTTTTAACTCTGATTAGCCTTAATTTGAAACCTGATTTCCTAAGGAAATGAAGCCTATGACATCCCACTCTGTATGCATGCCGGGGCGTGATGCACATCATTCGCTTGTCCATCATTCTGCTTCTTTAGACCTCGGGGGCCAATTTCGATGGAGTAGGGGGAAACCCAGTTAACTTCCCCTCACGGTGCACAAAATGACTTTGTGCGGGAAATTAAGTTCATGATACAGGTTCGTGAGTCCCGGGAAACGGTGCTGACATAGCACTTTCCCCTAAACTGTAAGCACTATAAGAAAATTAAAAAGATAAGGGTAATAAGGCCATTCTCCAGCAACACTTGGGAAAAGGTATCAGTCAGGCTAAACGTGCTCCTCTGCACAGGGACAAAAGCCCATCTCAGTTTTAATTAGAAACTGATTAAAGCCTACAAGTGATTTCAGCTTTGCTGACCTCCCAGCTCGCTCACCCTGTGGTCTCCCAGTTTGATCTGCAGAGACCAGTGTCCGGCTCCAGCAGCAATCGTCCCAGCACCAAGGGGGTGATGTTTGGCCGTGGCTCTGACTCCATCCTGCCGACTGCATCCAGCTCACAGGCTGGATTTTCAGATGCTTTCCCCAGCTCGGCTGAGCTCTTTTAGGAGGCAGAGGGGCGCAGCTGGGAATGAAACAAATGGCACTGGGAAAGCCAGGCAGCGTTTTTCTGCAGCTCATGTGGATGGTGCTCTGCACTTCTCTGACACTTCCAAATATCAGGAGAGAATAAATGGCAGAATAACTGCACACCCATGCCCACCATTCAGCTGGCACAGAAAAGAGCTTAGTCCTTTGTTAAGAGACCAGACGTGGTGGGGTCTTCCCTCCATGGACTTCCAGAGCTTAGAATCATAGAATCGTTCTGGTTGGAAAAGACCTTTCAGACCATCAAGTCCAAATGTTCCCCCAGCACTGCCATGGCACCACTAACCCATTTCCCTCAGCACCACATCTTCCCTGCTTTGAAACCCCTCCAGGGCTCATGGGGACTCCACCGCTGCCCTGGGCAGCCTGGATCAAAGTGTTTGTGGAACAGGCTGGTGTGCCTTGAGCCAGCAAATCTGTGGGAAGCCAAGAGCTGGCAGCACCATCACACTTGCCTTGCATGGACCCCCCCACTGCCCTGGTGCCAGGCTGCTGGGACCTCAGCTGCTGTGGCAGAGGCGATGCCCAGGTTGATGCCTGGCACACCCAACACCTCGGGCTCTGCACAGCCCTGAATTCATGAACTCTGCTGTGATATAGTACAGACTCCGCCAAGAACGGCCATAAACAGCACTTAGTGATGCATAATATATGAAAATGGCTCACGCTGAGCTTTTAGATACAGAAAGCTTTTTTTTTTTTTTTAATACTATTACAACATTCTCTTGCCATGGCAGCACCATCATAAATATTTAAAAGGAGATTTTAAAGGCCCAATCTGTGAGGAGTGAATATTCATGGACACCAAAACCCTGACCTTTAGATTTAGGGTACAGCACGTGAAAACCAGCCTTATTAAACTGCATACCACAGGTCAGCCTGGGGATCAAATCCAGACTGCAGTCTTCCAGAGCATTTAGCATTTTGAAAGTTCCTTGGTGGTAACAGGAACATTCCTGAATTTCCAGAACTAATAGCGGCTTACAGGGAGGGAAGTGCAGACAACAGCTTCTGTTGCTAAAAACAGATAAATAAACAGATAAATAAGTCCAATAAATAAGGATTTCTGGGGGTGGGAGAGGAAGTGTGTGCAAGTATGGGCAAGACCTGTGAGTCTGCACGAGGCCAGGGCTCTCCTCGCTCCATCTAAGGAAGAGCCCAAATTCCTAGTGGGACTCACTTTTCCAGCATCTAAAGCATAGTGAATAATTGCAATGGGGTAAACGTCACAAAAATTGGGCAAGGTGTTAAATGCAGAGGAAAATGCAATATTGGGAATAACAGGAATCACTTGTGGGGTCGGAGAGTTCCTCCAGCCAGCTCTGCTGCCCTGGATTTGTCCTGCTCTGGTGCTGAATCCCCTGTGACACAGAGCTGGGTGTGCTCAGCCAAATCAGGTCCTCAGCGCCTTCATTCAGGTTTCTCCAGCAGTTGAATACTTCAATCAGAGCCAATCAGAGATTTTCAAAACCCCCGTGCTTCCCAGCTGGCACATATGGGTTTTTGTTCCGTTTTCTTGAGAATTATGACTCATGCTCGGTGTTTTCAAGTTAAAGCCCCACATTCCCTCTGCTCGCTCAGCTCATCAGCCCAGCGCTTTCCTCCCCAAAAACTCCTGCCTCGGATGGAGCCGAACCCACCCTGGAGAAGAATGGGAAAGGGGAGCATGGGCTGCCCTGCACACCAGGAACCTTCTCCTCAAGTGAAGGTGCCGGCACCTGGCAGATGATGCTGGGGCTGGGAGGACAAAGGCAGGAGGTGCTGGGAGCCAGGACTGGACCTCGTGTCAGATCCACCAGGGAGGTGCAACTGAGAGAACGCACAGCATTTGTGGGGTTTTTATTTCTTAGAGTAAGGCAGGAGCCTCTCAAGAGCAAAAAGGCCCTTTAGATCTATTTGTAGTCAGGAGTTAGAAACGCTCCTCTGATGTATTTGCATATTTAAAAATAAGAGAGAGGCGTGAAGATAAAAGGGAAGAGTTTGTGCATAGCAAGCACTGACCTGCAGAACCCAGTGCTCTCAGGGACCACAAAAAGGTGACACCTGATGAAATCCCATTTGAGCTACTGGAAAAGGCAAAAACATGATTTTTTTTTTTTTAAATCCATTTTTGATTGTTCTTGGCCTATTCCTGCCCTTTTCTTTTTCCTGATTTTTGGTTTTTTGTCCTTCCTTACTGTCGCGGTTTAACTCCTGCCAGCAACTAAACACTATGCAACCACTTGCTAGGAAGGAAATTAACCCTATCCTGGCCAAACCCAGGATATTCCCAGAGGAAAAACCTCCCTTACCTGCCAGAGCACACGTCAGGTTTGTGCTGCTCCCAGACGGGCAGGGCTGGGGCTGCAGGTACAAGCGTTGGGGTTCCTGGCCCTTCGTGGCGCAGCCGGACCGCGTGTGCCAGAGCCCGGCTGTTAAATAACCCAAGCCCAGCACGGATGAGCGAGGAGCCAGGCTCAAGTGCCATTTAAAGCTTAATGGGCTTGGTAACAAGTGCTGATGGTTCAGTCACATTTTGAACTCGTTTGCAGCTCGGTGCCAGATGAGCACCACTCAGATGCCACTTCACAGCCCTGCGCGGAGAGGAACTGCGGGGAATGAGTTTTTCTGTGCGTTGCTGTCTTTCCAGGTGCCATTTCCCCTTCTGGGCAGCGGGCAGTGATAATCGAGGGGGCAAACGTGCTTTTGTTGGGGTTTTTTTTCTGATGGCAGCTTTTCCCTAGAGAATTTGCTTTGGCGAGGTGTTCCCGATCCTCTGCCGTAGCGCCGGATTAATTGCGCTACTAACGACCGGCTACCAGGTGTATGTCACAAATTAGCCATGGGAACTGGACATCATCTTTCTGACATGCCCGGATTTGTTAGCTGGAATCGATCCTGCTGCTACATTAGCTGGAAAATAAACAAACCCGCAGCCAAGCTGGCTGCCTGCCTATTGCTAGGAACCTGCTGGAAAAGGCGCAAGATCCAATATTGCAATTAATAGGTCCACTGGGGGTATTTTGAGAAGTGCTTCAGTGTCTTCACTTTGCAGTGCCTTCAGTGATTCCTTTCAGACCCAGCCAAAAGCTGCTACGGGTAATCTCTGCGCTTCCCAAGCTCACTCCCCATGGAGACCCATCCAGATCTGCCTTTCTCCTCCTCTTCGTGTCCTCCCAGGACTGCTGACAGCTCAGAGGGCTGCAAGGGGAAGCAGGGACAGCTGTCTCCACTCTTTCCATCTCAGTTCCTTGTAGAGAAACTGGATCAGTGAAGCCTTTTGCCATCCTGGGCCCTGACCATGGATCCCTTCACGCAAAAGCAGGCAGCAGCTATGGGTGCTGATGGGCAGCCAGGGTTGGATCAAGGCAGCAAGTCTGGAGCCTTTAACTTGGGTCTTTCTCAATCCAACCCCTGTTTTTTGCAAACCCAAGGAGATATCCTTAAAATCTCTCTTCTCCTCTCAAATTCGGATGGTGCCAGGGTTCCTGGGGGTGGAGCTGGCACAGAGGCAAGGCGGCTGCTTCGCCTTGTTTTCCCAGGAAACCCTCCCGCCTGCCAAATCAGCCAGAGATGTTTCCTGTAGCCTGGGGAGCCAGAAAGAGAAACCGAAATAATTATTCTTGTATGTAAATAGTTGGGAGATGTTCAGATGGGAAGAGCTGTGCAGTTCACAGGAGGCCTTAGAGGGTGTAGGAAAGATTAATTACGGAGAGTGGGTGTAGGATGTACAGAAACACTTCCTGGCTTTCGTGGGTTAAAATTGTTGGGGCCCAACACTCGTCTGAGGTGAAAAAGGCAAAAAAACCCAACCCATCTGAGTAGGTGGAATTGGATCTATTTCTGTCACTAAAGGATCTATCTCTTGCTTTTGGGAGACGCTTTAATAAACTTTGCAGAAAGCAACATTTTCTCAGCGCGATCCAAGGGGGTTCTCTGGGGAATCTTTGGCACAGGAGAATTAGGGAATAGCCTCGCTGCTTTGCTCCCTTGAGTGTTCAGCAATCTGGTTTTCTGTTCCAGTTGTTTTTACAGGCTTTCCTTCACTATATCCCCAGTTCTGAGCCTGATGGCCTCCGCAGCGGGACGGGAGCTCAGGGAATCCCAGCGGTCCCTGGGGAGCCCTCCATCCCCTCCTGCTGCACTGGGAGCTGGTGCTTTTGGTGCTCCAGCTCCCTGGGTTTTTACCACCTGCCTGGGAAAGGGCAAGGAGTGGCTGGAATTAAGCCATTTGTAGGAAGGGGGAAGGTTATGTACCTGATCAAAGCAAACCTTTATGGGTGTTTGTCTAGCAGCTGTTTGCAGGCACTCAGCACGTTAGCAGAGATGCTGCCATTTATTGTGCAATCATCATTTTAAACCCCCTCCTTTGCTTCCTCTCTGAGAACCAAAAGGGAGCAACACAAATCCAACCCGAGGGGGACAAATAATCACTGTTATAGTTTGTCCCTGGGCCTGATCTGCTTGCTGTTGGAAAGCTGCTGGGAGCAGGAGGGCTTGTTCAGGCTGCCTGGGGAGGGGGCGAGCAGCACAGGGCCACCCCAGACCTCTGCTGCCACCCTGCCCGGGGTGAGAGTCCCCCTGAGTAGGACCTGGAGGGGAAGGGGCCATTTGAGAGCAATCCCAGCCAAGCCACCTGACAAAATCTCTCCCGTTTGAAACTAGTCCTGCTTCCCTCTCCTGTCCTCGGGGAGAAGAAGGAGCGGAGATCATGAAGGGAGCTAAACTGTTGTTTTCACTGGCTCAAAGGCATAGCCGGGTTTTGTAGAAATTAAATGCTTGCATCCAATTGTATTTGCACTGTGTAATGTCCTTATCCAATGCAATCACTTCAAATCACTGTTCTCCAAATCCTCTGGGGCATCTGCAGTGAACAGAGGGCCCAGGTCAAATATAAACCTTCTGGCTTGTTTGGGAACGTGCGTGTCAGTGTTACCATTGCAGTAATGAACCATGTAAATCACAGCCAGTCGTTAAACAACGGAGGGGAGAAGGAGGGGAAGGCAGAAGGGACTTGGTACCCTTTGTACAGGGAACTTTGCAGCTACAGGAAAATCTGTGTCAGTGCTGCAACTTGCCAGCTTGGAGGACATAAGTTTCCCATCCAAATATTGCTTCTTCAGAGGCTCTTGCTGCTCCCAAGAGATCCTGCGGAAATTGTAAAACCCAATTTCAGTGTGCCTTTAGAGGCATTTACAGAAGGCTAATATGAATGTGAGTATTTTTAGTTATTAAAAAAAAACCACAAAAAAAAAAAAAAAAGCTAGAGAGAGACAGGTTGCTTGTCTTCTCCTTGAAGCTTTCCCTGCAGTGCTGGGATGCAGGGATCAGACTCTGCCGTCTGTCGCTGACTCCCAAATACACAGCGATGTTTCTTGGTTTCTCAATCACCCTTCAGGCTGCATGGGATAAAAGCTCAGTCCTGAGAGGGGTTTCTCGGTTCCACATAATGTACTGTTATTGCTTTCATATTAAAGGAAAAGAGAGGGAGGAACTGGGTAACTGGACATATTGCTTGGCTGCAATTGTTAGGGTTTTTTTCCTGGCTGTCTCCCTTTCCTCTCCATCTGTCCCAGAGTCAATGTCCTCTCCATTTCACAGCCCATAACACAGCCCTGCGTCGCAGGCAAACTAACAGGGTTTGCCATTTCATCCCTGCTGGGCTGGATAAACCCCTTTCCACTCCAGGAATCGGGGCTGAGTCCTTATGGGCACCAGCTGAGGGGCTGCACTGCAGCAGACCAGTTATTTAACAGCCAGAGAGGTGTCAGATACTGCAACTGGAGCAGAATACATCATCTTATCAGGAAACTACCTGTCCTGCCCTAAGAGCAGCACCCAGTGCTAATACATATGTACATTATTAAACAGTTACTGTATAGGGAGTGATGTGTGGGGGGGTTATACTCTGTTTTCCACTGCTGCTCATGTCACCAGTAAAAAGTTTCTATTTTCTATCCAGTTTCTCAAGGAGACTTGATTTCCACTATGTTTCCTCTCTAGAACTCAGCACTTACCTCTCCAGGAGAAATCTTCATTTGCTGCAGATGGGTTAAAAAGCACAATACAGCTTCAGTCATCTCCTCTCGGTGCTGCTTTCCTGAAAATACAAACCAGGATGGTATAAGGCAGAATTGTTACTGCAGTTATCATTTTCCTACCTCGTCTTTCCTAAATTCATTGGGATGTTCCTGCCTGATGTTTGGCTTGGGTTACTATTGGCAATGGTGTTTTGGGAGCTTGGTGTTTCGGCGACAAAGCAGGTGAGATGAAAAATAAGTAGTTGATAATGATCCTCAGCTATTACAAAACCCAAAAGGGTTATTTCTAAAATTAGCTTGAGATGTTTCAGTTTTTAAATGCTGTCGACAAGAAGAAAGAAAATGGCTTTTTGCAGTTATGCAGATGACCATGGCCAGGGTCGTCCCCCCCCCCCCCAGCACTCACCCATTAAACCCCAGGTATGAGCACATTGAGCAGGGAGATGGTTTGGTTATGGATCTGGGTTTGCTGATCCAAAATATGCCTGAAAAGCTTTGGAGAAAGGGTGTCTAAAAGCTGTGGGTTGGGCCAACCGGTGAGAAAAGGGTCTCAGAGTTGCAGTGAATCATCCCAACGCACTGCACGTGAGTAAGCAGGTGACGTCATGCCCCATACAGAGCCATACATTGCCCATGCATTGATGGACACACTTATCGCCATCCTGATCCAAACCACCCTGCTAAACACAGGGAGAAAAATACATTAAACTCATACAACACTGGGATGGCATTTTCTGTTCTCTTCTTATTCTCAGCATTCATTTGCTTAGATCATTTTACCAGAGCTGCAGAGATGTGTTTACTTACACCAGCTTGCACTAGGTCAAATCTGGACTCACTCATCCACGGGGTAAAGCCTGACAATATTTCATGCCCAAGTAATCTTCCTCGTGAAAGAAATGAAGCTTACATGATGCTTGGGCTGATCTGATCTTTATTTCCCAAAGAGATGCCTTTCCAGTGCTCATCATCATTAACACAAACGTTCAGAACCACATGCACCGGGCGGCTGCTAGGAAACGTCCACTGCAACATGGGCCCGAGTGAATTCAATTTGCCGTGCTCTGAGAGCAGAGCTGGTCCTTCATTAGCCAAGGTGGTCGGATGGATCAGGGTGGCTGGGGGGTTAGCTGCCTTGTTTCTGCTATGGGCTCAGCTGGCTGTGGTTGCCTGTGTGTTCTCTACTCCAGGGCAGGACAGAGCATCTCACCTCCAAATCCCTCATCTTTAAAGGGACCAGAGAGACCGAGTGATAGAGAACAATAGACTCGAGCTTACTGGTCCATGGAGTTGTCCCGGCTGTGTCCCTTCTTGTACCCATCCAGCCTTCTTGCTGGCAGGGTATGAGAAGCTGAAAAGTCCTTGATTTAGTACAAACACTACTTAGCAACAACCAAAGACATCAGGGTGTTATCATCATTATTCTCATACTAAATCCAAAACACAGCGCTGCAACAGCTGGGAATTAAAATTGACTTTATCCCAGCCAAAACCTGAACAACCCTCCAGTTTATGTCCATGCCAGGGCTGTGCAGCACATGCTGGTGATTAGGTGGGAATGCAGGTGGAAGCATGGCCAAGGTGTAGTTGTCCACAGTCACAAACAAGGTTAGAAAAGAACTGCTTATTTCAGCAAGCTCAGAGCCAGGCGGGCAAAAGTAGCTGAAAATAAAAACCCTGCCCAAACGTTTTTCCATAGCCCCTTAACGGAGCCAGCCTCTTACCATGTCCCTGGAGCAGCTCTAATCCTCTAAATCATCATCCCTTTCCCGTGCCACAGCCAGAGTGAGACGAACCGGTGCTTGAGAGGAGGGTGACAGAAAACACAGGAACTGCAAAAGAAAGTGGTTTTACCAGTTTGCTCCTTGATTAACTTAATGCTGCTTGTACACAGGCTCTCTGTAGAGAGCACACGGCCCTGCTCTGGAGCCTAATGGAGCGTGTTGGCACGTGGGACTGACCCTAATTGGCTCCATCACCAGCACACCCACAGCAAAAGCCCCCATTTGTTTCACTTAACTTCCCTGCGACCAGCGGTGCCTCGCTGCGTTAACACCGATCCATTTTCCACCTCCGCCGGCCCCACGGCGCGGCTGCAAGTTTGTCTTCCCATTTCGAGGCTGGCATTTGCAAATGGACGTGTTTATACGTAATCCCTTCATTTGCTGAGGTGTTTTTTTTTTAACTGAGCCAGAACGAGACAGGTATATATTCTTTTTAACTTATTTACTAGTGAGATGCCGTTGCTGCCTCAAGCTTCGTGTTTTGTGTCTGCAGGAGCCAGGTATTTCCACACTCAAACAATGAACCATCAGCTGAGTTGCTGCAGAGACAGGGACATTGTGCATTTTATGGCTTTTTGGGAAAACAGTCCCCAGTCAATAAGTACAGCTTTTCTCAGGAGAAGACCTTATTTGCAGTTGGTATTTTCAGGGCAAGAGCAAGTTCTGAGCTGGTACGAACCAGGGCATCAGCACAGGGTGAGACGTCGCTGTGCTGGAAATAGCCGATGACCAGTTCAATTGATCTTCATCTGGATGTGGTTTCCTGGGACCTGGGGTTGGAGAAATGTAATAACAACAAAAATTTCAATTTTCTCAGCTGAGATTAGTGGCTTTGAAGCTCCATGACCCTACCCTTTCCCTGTGATTTGGTTTTAAGTTGGTTTTTTTTTTAACAGTGGTTGATGCCCGATGCCCAGCACCTGGTAGGCAGCACTCTCCATCCCTGGGTGTGTTAGTGGCAGAGGAACCTCATCCCAAGGGGGTCCTCACACAACCTACTGACATAAACAGAAGAGCTGGAGAAGACCTGAAATTTCCACTCCTTGAGTGATTCTAACACTTGCAATGGAGCAAAAGAAAAGAAGCACAGAGCAAGTGTAGTGCAGGGGTTAATGAAACCAGCAGTGATAAAATGCTTTGAAATGCTTGATAAGAAACTATTCCTTGCTTCCAGCCTTGTTGTTTCCCTTATTTTTCTCTCTTTGAAAGATTTCAGAGAGGTAAGGATTTTAAATACATCCACATAATGCAGCTTCTGACAGCAAACAGGATTAAAACCTGACTCCGGAAAAGGCAAGGAAGTCAGATTACTTGTCAAAATTAAATTTGCCTTTGGATGCCATTACTTTCTACATTAAAAAGCTGTGGGGATTAGGAGATAAAAGAGCTAAATCCAATCTGGAGACAGGCTCAGAGGAAAATGTCAGCCAGCAAGTAATCCAGGCTTTTTTCTCTAATAGGATCCTCCTGAAGTCAAAGAAAGTGAGAATAATTATTTAATTCCATTTTGGAGTCTGGCTTCTTTATTGACCCAGCTCAGCATCGCTCTTTCAGTGGTAAATCAACCGGTGGCATAGATTTCACAGCTCCCACCAGCTCCACCAGCAGTTTGCTTTACCCTCTGTGCAGAATGGGCCCCGTGGGTCTTTGTGCCATTCACCGATGGATTTAACTGAGAATGAACCAAGCCCAGCCCAGGAGCAGGGAACGGTCCTTCTGGAGCCAAGCGGGTCATTTGGGGGTAATTCTTCACCATAGCCCATGACCAACAGTAACGTCCTCTCTCAGGTATTGTTTTCTTTTTTTAAGAAGAATAAATAAAAACACCTATTATGCTGCACCACAAACGTGCCCTTGCATGTCCTTATGCCATAACAACTACAACAGCCCAGCAGTTTCCATCTTCCAAAGACCCAGAGGAGCAGAGCCCTTTCTAGCAGCTTCCCCTTCATCTTTTGAAGCACAGCCACAGAGCCAAAATTACAGTCTGCCCCAAATTTCCCAGCGCCTAAAAGACTGTAACCATGGTTGCACAGTTATCTGCGGGCACGGTAATCCACGCAGACACGCATGCATCGACTCAGAGGATGACTTAATTCTTCAGCATGGTACAGGTCTTCAGCCTCCTGCCATCTGACACACTGATGGACTCACGCCAAAGTTTTCTTTAACCCAAGCACGGGACAAAGCCCCTCGGTTTCTACCGTGGATGGGAATTAGCAATCAATAAACATCAAAGTGTGTTAGGGCTTAGTGAGCAGAAACCGTGCACGAGCAGGGCTGGTGGGCACGTGCTCTGCTTGCCAAAGCCAGGGAGATCAGAAGATGGGCTGTACTTGGTGTTGTTCAGTGCAGGCCCAGATGATCCTGGGAGTTCAGAGGTGTGCAGGAGGCAAACACTGGATGTAAGAGTGTTCTTTTTAATAGGAGAAGGAGAGAAATGTGCCCCTGGAGAGTTAGACAAAGATCATGCACTGGAGTTCAGTTGAACGTGTGTGTCAAACTGCAGGTCAAGAATTATTTATCCAGAGACAATCTTCTACTCTAAAATAAGAATCCAAAAATAGCCTTGGAAAGAAGCAACAGGGCTCTACCATCAAGGGAAATGAAGGCTCTATTAGACCCCAATGACTTTGGGGCTGGAAAATTCACCTTCTCATGTAGAGAGGGCAGTGGTGTAGAATGTAGGTGGTACAGAAGTTAAGTAAATGTCTAACAGGATGAAGAAAATGGTCTTTAAATCCTCCTATGTGTGTGCTAAGTACTTATTTTTTTTTCTGCTGGTTCTTGCACATGTTGGTATCCCAGCAGAGGAGTTCAGGGCAGGAGGCTGTGGTGTTATCCCAGCATCTCCACCAAACCATCCTACCAGGGGCTGCAGGGACAAGGTGACAGCAGGCAACCTCCAAGGCACCGGTGACTGTCAGTCACTGGTGATGGCCAGGAGATTGGTGCTTCCCAAGCACCAGCCATGAAAAGCTTTTCCTACCAGGACATCGAGGTGTTCAGTGCAGGAGAGGGGCTGACACCCCTTCCGCAGGGCTCCACTCACCACAGGAACACTGGGATAGCTCCTTTTAATCTCTCCCTCTTGTTTTCCTACCGTGGTTTCTCTCCGGCCAGTTGCCTTTGGATGCCTTGTTACTTCCCAGCAGTTTCCAGTGACAGGTAAGTGTTCACCCAGGGACATGGAGGGAGCCAATGTAGGTCATGAACAATCCTTTACTCCCTGCAAGAGCATCTGCCAGAGCTGCTGCTGACTGTCTGAGAGCAGGAAAAAAAGCAAGCACCCCTCCACATCACCTCAACCTCCAGCAGAGCCAGATCCAGGGGATCTTCAACACCTCCCTTCCAAAATTAAAGACCTGCCTCTATCCTTCAGCTCTTACATCTCATGCATGTGCAAATAAAATGGACTGAAAGGCCATTGCCACCAATCTGGACCGCTTGCTTCATGCCCACGACTACTGGAAGGGCTGGACTCTGTCACCCATCCCTCCTGCAGCCCCAAGCACACCCACGAGCAGCGCAGATGCTTGGCCCTGGAAGGACAGCGCACGGAGAGAGGCACCACTTGCTGTATTTGTTTCTCCTGTTGCAACCAAACAAAGCATCTGAGATACTTGAGCCCGGGAGGGATGTTAATTTAGACAAATAGCAAAGGGCAGCGAGGGGGAAAAAGCCACAGCAAAGCCGGCCAAGCAGATGCAGGCTGGAGGGCTTCCCGGAGCAAGCAACCTGGGATTCATGACAGAGGAAACTGTCTGGGTGACATGGTCCTACTGGGATGCCATCGCCAGTGCCTGTGCCAGCCCTGCCCTTCCTGCTTTGGCACGGGGAAGGAGGCCCTTCATGCCTGATGCACTGCTGGTTTTAATTAAACTAGCTGTAGGGAAATCTAACATTTTCCTTCTGTAATTCATCCCCACGGCTCCCCTATTTTGTCATTTTAATTAAAGCCAGCCCCAGCCACAGTTTGGATGTTTGCAGCGATTAGTATTAAATCAAGTTCAGGCCTTAGGGACTGGCCCATCTTTTGCTTTTTCTTGGGTTTTTTTTTTTACAGCAAAAAAACAACAGAGTTTGAGGCTGAATGCGTGAAAAGGGCAACACAGCCACCAATGCAGAGACTTCAGGTGGCGTTAGGGGAGATTTTAGCTCAATTTCCTGAGTTCCTGCTGTCTTTGCTCATCAGCTGGAGAGGGTGGTCTCAGGTCCAGGGCTCTGATGGCAAATGCCAGGAGCGCCAGCTCCTGCTGCTGGAGGCAGGACCATGACCACCACCATCTCCTGCGAGCAGCTCACAAGTTTCTCTGGCATGCAGAGCAGGCAACGGGGCTGTCATGCCCCAAAACTTGGACTTGGGGCTCCCCAGGCTGTGCTGCATTTTTCAACCAGGTGTCTCGCCTTGATTGTTCTTTGGAGAACAGCCAGCTCTTCATTTTAGTTGTCCCTCAGTAAACCTACTCTGACCCCTCATCTTGCATGCACAGAGCAAGACAGGACCCAGACCTTATAGCGTAAGGAGGTGAGGGAGCTGGGAGCTCGTTACCTGCCCCAGGCAGACAATGTCTGACTTCCAGCATGTGCCCATCCTTACACCTGGAATTTTCCTTCATACCTGTCCTGAAACTTCCTTTCTTCAAGGTTAAATAATTTGCCCAGAGCTGCTTTGAGAATTATCAGTGTTTTAAACGGGAGCTATAAGGTATTCAGTGTTTTTCCTAAACCCACAGCTTCAAGGCTGGGTTGTTACCTGAGAATCACACATTTCACTTTAAAAAGTGATTTTCTTTTTAGCTATCTCAGTGCCAGAGCAAAGGTGGAAAAACACGATCCGTGCACCTGCTAATGGCTCAGAAACAAATAAAGGAAGAGAAACAAACCCAAGAAGACTTTTCTTAATCTGATTTTTTTCACACAATTGCAGGTTTTCCCTGTGCCCAATTCAGAATATGCCTGAGCAGTAGCACAACGGTGCTCAGTGTTCCTGACAACCAGCAGTTCCCAGAAGATAATTTGCTGCCAGGGCATAGCTTTGTCATTGCCATAATCTGAATTTCACTCCCAGCTACTTCTCAGCAGGGAGCAATTGCTGGAGCTGCACAGGACCGGACCCTGGCATGAGCCACCAGTGGTCACCCCTCAGCATCAGCATCCCTGAACCCCTCAGCATCAGCATCCCTGCAGACCCCTGAGGACTCAGCTCATTTTAGCAGCCTGGCCACCCCAAGGCAGGGGCAGCTGAGCCCTCACCCCTTCATCTGTCAAGGAGGGGAACGTGGTGAGACTCCAGCTGAAACCGAGCTGCCAGGATGTCATCACCCAGGTCACAAAACCCGACACAAACACCAGATCCACTGGCTGGAGGCTAAAGCTGCACAGGACTCTGCACGTGTGTGAATGTAAAGCTCCCCAAAGGTACCTTCTTTTGACAGTGCAGGCAGGGGCATCTTCTGCAGCACAGGAGGATGCTCAGCACGTGGGTGAGCACGCCGGCCAAGGCGGGAAGCGAAAGGAAGGCAGCACTGCCAACTCCAGCTATCTGAGCAGAAGCAGATGGAAGAAACAGGAGGAAGCATAGCAGAATGAGTCAAGATTGTGATTTTGCACATGGGAAGCCATTCTTTCCAAAAGCAAGAAAAATTGACAGTGTCAACAAGTCCCTGAGATAGTGGCGACCCCAAGGCCTTGGGGAAGGGATACCTGAACTTGCCCCAGCTTTTTGCTGGATCCAGGCTGCAGTTACACTCTCCTGAAGCAGTGAGAACCTAGGGCTGTATAGGCAGAAGGAGGATTTGTGTCTCAGTTTCTCACCCAGTATATGGTATGAGGAGGAGAGTGGTCTCCCCTTGCCCCTTCCCTGCTCAGCCTCTCCCTGCAGCTCTCAATACCACTAGGGAAGGTGCCAACAAAGGCACACAACCAGCCACTTAACATCCACCTCCCTTTGACCCCTAGAATATGAGACAGTGTATACAAAGACAGAAGCTAAAGGCTCTCCTCAATATCAAGACCTCAGAGAAGGAGTAGCCTCGTCTAAATGCCAAGCAAAGAGTGAAACTATTTCAGCAACAACCGTAAGCTCTAAAGGGAAGGAACAAAACTCCTGCACTGATCTAAGAGCACAGAAAAACCTCAAACCTTCTGCTTTCAGCCACTCTAGACTTATATAGCCTCCTTGGTAATGACTTGGTAATTAATAATCATTAAAGTTACTCATCACACCTGACTAAGACTTGCCTCTGAGGAGGCTGCAGAGGGTTTCTGCAATGGAAGGTGGTTTAACCCCATCACTCCCCAGGATCTCTGAGCTGTCCCCTGCTCTCACCTACCTGTTAGTGCTTCTCAGGGCCTCCTGTGCACCTTGGGGTATTGTGTGTTGGCATCAAGCTCTTTCCAGATGTTGGGAAGGCTGGTGCCTATCTGGGTCCTACCCCATGTCTCAGTGGCTTATCTGCAACAATAAAAACGTATGTGTTTTTTTTACCATGAGCTGTGTTTCTGCCCGTGCCCTTTCACTGCATCTCACCCAGCTTCTCACCCAGCCATGACCATGGAGGGGAAATGGAACCTGCAAAGCCAGGGGAGCATTGTGTCAGAGTTCTTTCCAGCTACCCCATTTCCAAGAATCCAGTCCCAGAACCAAAGGCTTGCCAGGCAAACTGTTTGCTCCACTGGAATGGGAATGGTGTGGTTGAGGGAGGGCACAGACACAGCCCCCAGAGATGCAGCAGGGCTGGGAATGCTGTGGGTTTGCTATCAAACACCCTGCACTGAAGAAATCCTGGAGTTTAAGGGCAAAGGGACACACTGTGCACATCAGCCCAGCTTTATGTGAGTGCTACAGAAATGCTTAAGAATAAATTAAATGCATCCAACTCCCCTTAGAAAGCCAAATCAATCTCATTTGCACGTCTCACATCTCTCAAAGTGCTGATGCCAGGAGAAAGTTCCTCCAATTTTCCTGTCTTCTCATTGTCCATCCTCACAGACACCTCCTGTCTCAAAGCTGCCATTAACAGACAGATGTCAATGCCACAGCTGGGAGAATGGAGCTGGATCTGGCCCCACGGAGGAGGATGGACACCTGGACACGTTACCACCTTCCTGAGGTGCCACTTCATGCACAATCTCATCTGCTGCCTCTCTCACCATGCTGCCATCCCCAGTGCCTGAGGGTTGTTGGGTCTTGCTCACGGACCATTCCATGGGGTCTCCTCTCCAGCCAAGAGCTCACACATTTCCAGTGGGTAAAGAGGATTCAGCGAGAGCAAAACGCAGCTCTCTGCTGCTAAATTTGGATATTCTTGACAATGACATGGCAGGAACCAGCAATCCTGCTTAAATTAGTGCTGGGGCAACGCTCCCTTGTGAAAGGAGCCTTCATTAGTGGCTATTTCAGTACGTTCCACACGAGCAGCGAGAGCTGACCCCCGTGTCAGCCACTCTAAAAACAAGTTCTGCAGAGGCTTTGGCTGCAGAGACTCGCTGTGGTTTATTGCAAAGGCATCTGCTTTGCATTACAAAGGCCAGCAAGGAAAGCTTTCTATGCTAGGTTCTCCTGGTGCTGAGATGAGTTATAAACTCAAACTGACTGGAAGCCTAAAATATTAATTGATCAGCCTACATCTGCTGGCCACGCAGAAGAAATTGCTATGGAGTAAACCAGAGAAAAAATCCATATATATCTCTCACAGAGTATTTTTCCTCAAAGGAAATTAGCACCTCTCTCCTACATGAGGACTGCTTTTAATCTCTTTTTGTATGCTTGACACACTTTTTTTTTTTTTTTCCTCTCCTTCTCTCATCCTAAAATAAGCACACCTGCTGGGTAAACAGAAATGCGGGAGAAATGCTAAAGAATGGGAAGAAACCAAATCACAGGTTCTTGTCACACATCCTAGAGCACTGCCAGGGCGCTACAGCTCTCTGGGTACCCGCGGAGGAAATCTGGAGGTGTGAACACGCGCACGTACAGGAGCCATTGAAGATTAAAGCAGAGACTCCTCTTTGAAGGTCACAGAATCAGAGAATTGTTTAGGTTGGCAAAGTTCTTTACGATCATAGAGTTCAACCATTAAGCCAGCAAAGGTCAGGTACAGCTCCAGCAGGGGATTCACATCCGTGAGCCTCAGTGTGCAGCTGAGGTACCCCCTGAAGACATGAAGGTCCATGCTGAGAGTCCGTGTGTATGCCAAGGGAACCCAATACCCAACTGGTGCTGGATGTGGAGGGTAAGAGAAGAGCCCAGGGGGAAGGCAGATGCTCTCCCTGGAGGAGACAATCCCCTGGGCACGCACCCTTTGGATTGAGGCACTTCAGGGGGTAAAGCAGACATTTGTGGGATTTGTATCCTAATCACTAACGTTATACCTGTCTACTTCCCAACTGAAACTGAGTTTATGGTCAGAAGTTCTTTGGTCATAAATAAGGTCTAAATTAATTGGAGCCAGCTAGGAAAGGACTCTGGAGCCCACTGGGGTTATTTCCATAAAAACATCTAGTGAAAGCACAGCTGGAAAGGTCTGAACCTAAAACGCTGCTTTCTGGGACTGCAAAACCAGGCAAGAAGCATCCAAAGGGATCTGTGATATAAGCAGGGTACATTTGCAGTTTTGACAGCAAAACTACATTTCAGAAGTGAGAATGAGAGACGACTCGATGCCTTTCTCCTTACAAGTGTGAGGCACTGGGCACATTCCCCAGCTGGCACCCATATCTCCCAACAGCCCAGTTTAATCCTGAGAGGCACAGGGGTGTGTTTAGATGCCACTTCCCATGGAAAGAATAGGTACAGGCAATGAATACAAAATGATGATGCAGTATCAGCTTTATGGGCTTGGCTTGCTGGTAAGGAGCAGGATGAATCCTGCAGACCCCAGCATTCATTATGAGCCCTACATCCTCGGAATAATCTCTTCCTAAGAAAGCTTGAACTGAAGCCAGTGAAGGTGCACAAATGTAACGGAGAGGAAAAAAAACCCCAGGCCTTGTGCTTTAAGTCTGCATTAAATCTTGTCTGCGGAATAAATATTAAATATTACAGATCATTTTGCACCTGCAGATGACGAGAAGCAACTCCACCGGATGCAGCACCTGCTGTATTTCACGTTTGGGCCTCGCACGCTGGGTATCCAAGAGAAATTTATTGGAAAAGATAGCTCTGCACACTGTTAAACATGATACATATTGTACCGAAGCCTTCAATGGTTCAGCACAGTCTGTTGAATCACTCCAGTGAGGAGGAGGAGGAGGATGCTTTACACAAATCCACTAGCTTATGAACATGCACTTTATACACTAAACTTGACTGCTATTTATCAGACTAGACCTGGCAGCTCTGAGAGCCATTTAGAAACAGCAAATCACTTGGTACATTGCCTCCAAAACTGAACTGAATTAAAACCCCCAAGGAAAAACCCGGTCCATGGTCACTGCTTCCATCAAGCTCTCTGCTTTTGACATGTTTTCATCTGCAGTTATATTGTGGTGATGCTCATTGCTCCAGGAGTATCTGCCCTATTTTAAAGCGTATCAACCTGCTAATAGCAAGGCTCCAAATTTTATTCTTTTCATTTCCCCCTTTGAACTCCAGTAGAAAGGAAGGTGCAATAGCAGAGATAAGAGTGGAGAAGGAGTATTTTATAGAGCTACTCACCTGTACGCACACGGCTGGTAGTTGCTGGAACTCTCCCTGTGATGACTTTTCCACCAGCCCTCAATGATGGGGGAACATTTGCTGTGGGTTTCAAGGGGTTAATCAGAATTTCAGACTAGAAATATTTTTCCATGCTTTGAGAACTGAGCAGCCAACAGGTGACAAGCAGGAAATGCCCCCTGCTCACTTGAAACTGGAGGGGAGACCTGTACCAGTAGAGCTTAACAGAGGGGGATTTAATTGTAAGCAGAACTCAGAGTGGCTCAGGGCTTGGGGCTTGACCAGGCACAACTGAAATCATTAAGAGCATTGCCAGTGACTTTATCAGGTGCTTTATTAATTTCCCAATTGATCCAGCAAAAGCTGGCCTTGCTTCTCTTAGTTACTGGCTCCTACCTTGATACCACCTCATGCTTGAGAGGTCCCTGGTACTCTCAGGAAGGAGTTCCCTACACTGGAACCCAGGACCTGAGCAGAACACGGGGCCCAGGGAGCAGGGGTGCTGCACCAGGGTCTGCCTCCCCATTGCTTTCAAGAGCAGCAGCCCCACAAAGGTGAGAGGCAAGAGCCTCCTGTTTTCTCTGACCCTTTTGCTCCTCAGGTGAAGAGCAGTACAGTGCATAATCCTCTGTGACAAACAGATTTTCCCCAAGAATCCCAGGAAGGATTTGGAAAGGGCGTTTATGGCTTCATAAAGCACTTTGCTAACGACTTGCTTTACCACTGCTAAATCAACTGCAATCATTTAGTGCTGTCCTCTTCTAACTTTGCACATTTGGTCTCTAGGGGGGGGAAAAAGAAAGAAAGGAAAGAAAAAAAAAGTGCTGACATTTGCAAAATACATCTCAACCCATATTAGATGGTGTTAATTAAAATGACTTGCTGGGTAATGAGCTACACAAAAAAAAACCCAAACCAGAAATCAATCAGAGCCTTGGCGCAATTAAAATCCGTCTCTGCACGCCGCGGGCAGCACCAGCTCGCTCTGGCCCTGGGGACACGGGGCTCACCTTGCAGCTGAGCCTGGGCAGCCTCCTTCGATGGATAATCTTTTCCACACAACACTCCCTTCATCCCTGCAACACGACGCATTTGGGGCTCACACCTCTCGTAGGATTGAACAACTCCCGTAGGCGAAGGAGCAGGCAGGTGAGCCTTGGCTAGACTGCACCGAGGGAAAGCAAATGCTTCTGCTGCCTGGTTTTTGCCAGCATTCCTCCCTCCATCCCCTCAGATGGGGATCATTTCCATCGTTGCTGAAGACCAAACCATGCTCCTCGGCTGCCCTGGCTCACCCCGGCTTCACTCCCAGCACACGCTTCAAGCCCTGGCTCCGATCGATACCAGCAGATGAGTCAAAAGATGTTCCAAGAACAGCAACAACAAAAAAGCTGTGAGAGGAAAAAGAAGCCAAAAAAAACCAATATGAATGAAATACATGGTTTCTTCCCCAAAATGCTGCCTTTCAGGAGGTTAGATTGTAGAGCAGCTTAACGGCAAGGTGAGCATTTTATAGCATCATTGCAGGCTCTTTGTGTATTTGAGAACTGAATTACAGAGTGGAACCACATCTCCAAAGTGAAGGATTTCAGGGCTCTATTGTGAAGCGAAGCTTGGCTGGGTATTCTCTAAGCATTCTGCAGCTTCTGCTCCAAAATTCATGTAAACATCTGCCTTAGTTTAAGTGCTTCCTTAATACCAGCGCTTTATGAGCAGGGGCCTATTTCAGAAAATGCAGTACGGGGCTTCTGCCTTCCAAAGCTCTTATTAAGTGTCAGAATAAAATGGGCAAAACTTGCTGGTAAAAGGAGCCCAGCTGACAGCATTGGAGAAAAGTGGCCTTTATTCATCTTCCGAACAGGTACATTCAGGCGAGCAGCGATAAAAGCTCTCTGCTTTCCTGACCCAGCCCTGGAGGACAATATGCAGAGACAGAGAGGAAGTTTAGTCTCACAAGCTTGCCAACAAATCCATACAGGATATAATAAATAACAGAAATGGTCCTTTTCCATTGATTATCTCTTGAGGCTGTCATCAGAGTTGCCAACCCAGGGGATTGCAGCAGGGGCTCGGTGCGGGGCCGGGAAGAGCTGGAAGCTACAGCTCAGCTGGGATGAGCAGGGTCTCCCAGCAGTCATGAATTTTAGTTAATTCCCTCTCAATTTGGGTTTGGCTTTGAAGCAATGCTGCAGAACGAGAAGTTTGTATTTACAGACTTGTTTACTAAACCATGATGTGTAACACACCAGGGCCAAAAACGTTTACATTTCATTTTAACTGTTTCTAAAACAAGGGATGGGAAAAGAGTCAGAACCAGAAGACAAACAATTTTTTCCCCTCTCACCACTCTTTGTGTATTCAGGCACACCGCAGAGCTAACGTACCTCTCAAATTTTCAACTAAATAAGTTAGTGCTGCACAAGTGTCCGAGAGCCTCCCCGCTCTCCTCCCCCTGATCTCTCTTCCCCAGCTGTGTTTCTCGCCTGCACCATGGAAGCCAGGGCAGAACTGACTGAAAGCAGCAGGAAGCTAAATAGGGAGAGGAAAGAGGAGCATCTTCTGTTCCCAGTGCCCATGGGGGAGAGCTCTCCTCCCATCTTGCCCTCGCTCCCATTATTCTGCAGTTAACAATGAGGCACAGCTGCAATGAGTATGTAGGAGGAGAAGCCCTGGCTGGAGCTCCATAAGAAACCCTTTCTGCTGCTCACACACGTGCAGCAAAGGGGAGGAGAAAATCCCCACTTGTCACCAGCAGCAAAGCAGGAAATGTCAAGAGGACCCACAGTTTTGGAGCTCAGCCTTTGGGCTCTTCACCCACAACAACTGGCACAGTGGCACAGAGCCTTTCCCTCCTAATGCAGACCCAAATAATTGATAAGCATTGTCAGAAAGGGTTTGGATGAAGGCAACTGTACCAACAAGCCAGAAGTAGAGGCTTT
The DNA here is from genome assembly GCA_025345505.1 of Todiramphus chloris collaris. Classification (NCBI taxonomy): domain Eukaryota; kingdom Metazoa; phylum Chordata; class Aves; order Coraciiformes; family Alcedinidae; genus Todiramphus; species Todiramphus chloris. The sequence goes on from JANVCC010000185.1 coordinate 3,558,692, forward strand.
TATTTATTCCAGGAAAGCCCCTGGTACGTGACCCTGTGAATGAGAAGAATGGTCACATATATACTTCAGATTTAATTTTCTTAAAGAATGTATTGTTAGAAAAGATGAGAGCTGGGCAAGTGCTCTGGGAGGTCTGTTTGTGATGCTACACCGAAGGAGGCTCTGAAGTACCATCTCTGCAATATAGCTCTTCAGAGGACAGGGCAGATCATCAATCCAGATTTAAGTCTATGTAAAAAGGGGATCACGTGCAAGAACACATGGAGCGAGCTGTTACCAAAACCCCTCCGTCTCCCTGCTGACAGCGATAAATAACCCTGAATTTTCCCTGGTGAGTGATAGGAGTGCCAGCCTCCACTCCAGGGAAGGCAGAGCCAGAGAGACAAGTAGGAGAGCAGAGTAGGAGTGAAGTGGCTGAGGTTTTTATAAGGGGGATCTAGCCAAGTGGGGATGAAGTGTTTTGACAAAGCTGAGTACCCACACAGGGCTGGGAGAGCTCCGGGTACCACAGGCTGGAAGGTGCTCTGGCAGCTCGGGGGGGATGCAATGAACCCCCCACTGCAACATCCCAGCTCATCCCGACGGGAGCTCGCTCGTGCTTCACACCTCAGGAGGACTGAAGCATCTCCCCCGCGCTTTTACAGCCAGCAAAAACACTCACATTTTCTTTCAGCAAGCAAACAAATGGGAGTATAATCTCCCTGGCACCATCTGAAAATTATTCTCTTTGACACTTCGGAAGTTCAAAGGGTAAAAATCCAGAAGCAGGCATGCTCGGCTGCACCTGAGCTGCTTTCAGAACAGCCCTGCTCTTGGGATGCGTGTGCATTTTTAATCAGCCGTGCTGAGAGAGTGTGTTTTGGTAACTGGAAGAAACACTGGAGGATAAATATAAATCCCTTTTCAGAGTTAATTTTTACAGAAACCAAACCAAAGCTTGTGCACACCACCACTTTGTTTCTGCAGACTTGAAAGACTCCAGATCTAGCAGAGACTCCAGAGCTGTCTCTTCCTCACTAGTTTTCGATTTTTGTCCAAAAAAGTAACACAATCCACTTCTCTATCCCCCCAAAGCAACGGGCACCCATGTCAAGATGACTTCAGCATGTTACAAGCGTTGAGGAGAGGGGAAAGGAATCATCCTCTCTTTCCTGTAAACTTCCAGGGCTCTCTTTACTAAAAGGAGAATAAAAAAAGTGCCTATGTCATTAAAAAAATATAATTGTGTGATTTAAAGAAATCATCAGCAGAGACAGAGATGCCAGAGGACCCTGTTGCCATCAGAAAGCACTTATCAGCATCTTTGTCAGAAGTAAGCCTTATTTTCCCTCTTTCTTCATAAACTACCAAAGATGATGGGATGCAAAAATAAATGATGAATGAAAGGCCTTAATTAAATACAAACCAAGAGGGATTTGGGGCATTGTATTTTGATTCAGTCTTCTGACAGCACTTCATAAGCCTGAGGAAAAGGTCTTACTCACATTTTGTAATGCAAATGAACTGCTGCACTGGCAACCTTCAAACCCCCCCCCCAAGAGAAAAACTGGGAGAGTTGAAAGCTTTGGAAAAAAACCCACCTCTTAGGGGCCAAGAAGAAATAGCCAGTTTTGAGAAAAATGCTGCAGCAAGCAGTTTGCTTGGGCTTCAAAACCAAAGCCCTGTGAGCTGTGAACATCCATCCTAGCCCACCCTGGTTACATGGGATTTTCATGGGAGCTGCCTGGAGCAGCACAGGAAAATTCAGCCACCCCCAAGAGAAAGAGCTCACGTGGCCTGAAACCAGAGGCTGTGGGAGGAGGTACTGAGGAGACGGGGCTTTCTGTGCTCATCTTTTCACATCAGGCTTTTCTGTTGGGTGTGGGTCTAACTGGGAATGGGGTTCACATGGCCCTGAGCACATCTGGGTCCCAAGCATCACAGTGCAACTGCTTCCTCCATGTGCATCATGAATCTGGGAAAGATACAGAAAAAGGACCTTGTTGCTTCTGAGCAAGAGATGGCCACCAACATTTAGGGTCAAAAAAAAAAAAAACCCAAACCCCACTAAAAGGATGAGAAATATCCACCCAAATACTTTCAGAGCCTTCATAATTCTACACAAAACTCTGAGATTTTTACACCCATCTGAGGCTGACCAGAATAGCCTCTCCCTGCACCTGAGGCAGTAAAGGCAAAAAGAAAGGGGCTTTGGACTGTTCCACTGTAAATCCACAGCAGCTGATTAAAACATTAGCACGGGAAGCCTGCAAAGCTGTCTCCCCAAATTACGCTTCATCTTCAGTCCACATCACCATACAGCACAGGAAGGGATCGGGAAAAGCATTCCCTCTGTGAGCTTTTTCTTCTTTTCTTTCTCCTCTATCCCTTCCAGATCTAATAAACAGGGCTAATAGACAGCTACATCCAGAGATTTACTGCATTTAAGCCTGCCACGAGGATCCAGAAATGGAGCCCGTGAGTGCTGATTTGTATTCACCGCCAGCCGCTCGCTCAGGGAGCGATGCCAACCGTGGTGCTGAAATTCCCAATTTCACAGTGAAAGACTTAAAAGGCTACAGGCACAATGTCATCAGAGATGGTTTGAACTCATTCATGAGTTTTTTAATAAGACTCCCAAGCTCTCAGTTTGGGTTATGGGAGGATTTATGGGTTTAGAGAAGAGCAGTTCTTGATACATCTTATTGGAAGTTCAAACAAGAGGATGATAATTCTCTGGGAGACAAATGACAGTGGCCAGGGCTGGTGACAAGGGAGCTGACTTCTGCAACTGGATGTGCTTCTTTTCTCAAGTCCTGCAGAAGCCTCCTCTTTTCCAGACCAGCTCGGAAGCTGGAGGAAGGGCAGAGAGGCAGGATACTCATTCACAGCTCCTTTTGTGTTCACCTCATTTGCCTCCAGTATCTTGAACTTTGAGGCATTTCAAGAAGCCTAGAAGCATTTCCAAACTCTTTTTCTTCAGCTGACCCCCAAACTGTCAGGAAGTGGAGCCTTTCTCCCACACAACCCCAGGAGCTCACTGCTCTTGGGGGCCTCGCAGAGCAATCAGTAGCAGAAAGCTATTGCAGGACCAGGGCTAATTCAGGCTCACACAATACACCCAGTCCAAGGCCCCGCTGAAGGAAGTGCAGGTACTCTTAGCACCCCAGCATGAACCCATCCCACACATCCTCTTCAGAGGCTGGGTAACTGGTGCCCCTGATGCTCATCAAACACAGGACTCAGACACGCTACCCATCTCCAGCAGACAAACTGACAGCTTAGTGCTCCATCATCAATATTAATCGGCTCATTAACAAAGCTTGTAAAACCAGTCCCAGGGGGAGGGGGAAGGGGAAGGAAAAAAAAAAAAAAGAATAAAATCAGCAAATCAATCTATCTTCGAGATTTTTAAGCTTCTGACTATAGATTTCTTTCTTCCACCCAGAGTCAGCCAGAACAGGGAGGGGGTGAGACCTGTGCAGTTAAACAAATCAATTGATGAATTTGCTCCATGACATTCAGGAGCTGAGTCCTGGGCTAATCATAAAAAGGCACTGCCAGAGGATTTTAATAAATCCCTTTAATTAAGTGATATGTTTTAGAATTAAATTATGATGAAAACTATAAATCCTTTCCCAACAAATGGAGTTCAGTGTGCACAGAAGGAAAAGGGCATTCCTCTTCTTTTATCTTACTCGTTTTTTCCATCCCTTAATACAATAGGATTCAAACAATTAATTACCAAACAATACAGGAAGCCATGTCATCTATCACCCTGCAATCCAGCCTTTTAAAGTAGAGGGATTTAACCTTGCACTAACTAATCCTGTGCTAGCAGAACTGTTCAAGGGTTTTTTTCTTTTCCCCTTTTCCTCTGAAGGACTCTGGGGCTTCACTCCAGGTTAGTTGCCCACAGCAGAGTCTGGGGCAGCACTGCAGGCACCTCTGAGTGTAGGTGGCCCAGCCTAGGACCTCTCCCTGGGCTGCCTGGACAGTGTCCCATCTTCAGTGTGAGCAAGCCAATGCTCCTCTAGAAACCTCAGCCCTGTGCAGGATCCCCAGCACAGTGGTCAAACCAGCCAGCTCCATATAGAAGCAAAAGTGCTGTTCAGGCCCCTAAACACAGTTAAATACCCTTATACATGAGGGGTTTACACTGGGAGACTACAATAAACTGGCACAAGGTAATTGTGTTGTTTGGCCCTGACTCCAAGAGACTTTGCTAGCGCACCTCATCAATAATCAGAGTCAGCAGTGGCACCAAGACGTGCTCAGCCCCAGCTTTGGAAGGAACAGGTTAGTGCCCTGCTCCTTCCCTCACATTGAGCCCTGGGCTCACAGTGGGCATTTGCCTGTTTCACAGTACACGGTTCCTTGAAATGAGAACCATCCCTGTGGGACCAAGCTCAGCCCCTTGCAAAGTCCCACGAGAGAAGCAAGCTGCTGACAAGCATGGATGTGCTGGCAGAGCAAGAAAAAGCTCCAGTTGGTTCCCCCTAACCAGACCCAAAGGCAGGTGGAGAGGAGCATCTTTCTGTAGATGGGTGGTGTGTTAAGAAGGTAACTGGGAGCAAGATAAGGATTACAAGATGATGCAGAGAAGGGAAAGTGTCTGTTGTTGTGGTGCTCACACCACCCTTCCTTGTACCTACACCAGGGTGGCTCTGCTGAGGTTGTTTCTCAGTTGCTGGTTTATCTGGTAGGTGAAGCAGAAAGCTGATACAGATCAGTACAGGGAAACCTTGAACCAGGGTAGCCAAGAGAAGGGAAGGATGGAGTTACATCAAAACTTTCTAGGAGTAAAAACAACAACAGAAAAATATGCATACAGCCCTGTGCAGAAAACTGTACCTGCTCAAAGGGGTGCTTTATCCATCACCATTCCATCACACAGTCCAAGCTTTAATGCAGCACAGAGAGAGTCAATAAGGATGGGAGAGATTGACAACAAGAGAGATTGTTCCCCAAGATACAGCCTTGTCACAGCAGAGGCAAACAGAGGTTCTTAATTAGCATATTTACCTTCCTCCACTTTCAGTAGGCTTGCTGAATGAGTAGGACTGTTCATTTTCTTCTCCCAGCTAGCTCACCTCCTCCACTGGGATATCAGTGCAAACAGCTCAGAGTAGCAGCCCACTGTAATATTCTTTTCCAATGAGGCTGACAGCAATTTCAAGAAGAAAGAAGGAGAAATCCAATTGGAATAACTTGCAAGCAAGGTGAAGGAAATAGCACAAGTAAAATCATACAGTACCAAGACAATAAAGAGACTAATAATAGGAGTTTTCTTAATGTTAACTTCTCTGTTGCTATAGTAAGACCAGTGCTCTGCTGCTGTTTCTGAAACCCACGGAGGCTGCACCAGGACCAACAATAGCACTTGCCACACAGCCACCACTTTCACTTTCAAAAATACTACTCTATCCCTAAGCAATTTTCCCCCAAACCAAGCAAGCATTACAGCCAGAGGAATTTTTTCTCACAAATCTTCTTTGGACAGAAAGTACTTCAGTGTCTATAAATTCACTGGATTTTTTCACACCCATTAAAAAAAAAAATCTATTGTTCTAGCTAAAAGGCACCGAAATCTTGATAAGACCTCTCAGTTTCCACACTGCTGCCAGCACTAAGCCTTCTGCTCGACTTCAAAGGAGCAGCATACACAAGGCAAGCTGCTTCTGAGCTCTTCTCGCTTTGCAAGAACCAGTACCTTAGAGCTGCTGGCTTTTTATGGACAAAAGCACTCAGGAGCATCACCTGCTGAAAGCCTCACCTCAGGAAACTTCACCTGGGCTTCCCACCACATCCCTCAGAATTAACCTGCCCAAATCTTGGTAAATAAGGCAAGCCTGGATGTTTTTCAAAAGGAAACAAGACATGGGTAACCTGAGGTGTCCCACTCTGGAAACATTTTCTGGGGCTTTTTGTTTGTTTTGCCATAGTCATCAGCACTTACAGACCAGGGGCATTCACTGACATCCCCCGGGGGTGGCATGTACACACGTTACCTCTTCATTGCCCAGCAGCCCATTGATCCCACGCTTCTCTGTTCCTGGCAAGATACAAAAACTTCCTGGAGTCCCAAGAAATGCTGAAGTGAGAGGAGGAACAGAAGCTGCTGTTTACCTGTCCCTCAGTGAAACAGAGGGTCATAAATTCCCCAATTAGAATTCTCTTGAAAGATGGCAATTGGTGAAACATAGCTTATTGCTAGTAAAACACAATCGTTTTCAATAATTAATATAGGAGACACCGCTAGGAAAGGCAGAGGTCTCGCGGAGTGGAAGGTGCAATTATTGTTTCATTAAAGATTGATTACATGTGTGGCCAGTCATTTGAATAATGGCTCTGCTGATGCTTTAAATGGAATGATAAATGAGGTCGGGTCCACTGCTGTGACTTGATGCACCAGTTGACTCATGAATACGAGTGAGAAACAGCGGCATCTTTCCAGCCCAAAAGGTCATCTGAAATATTAAAGAGCTGAAGATCAAGTAACACTGAATAAGGTCAAACGGAGTGTTATGGTGACAGGGCTGGAATTAATTGAGTGATAATTGTCCTGCTTTTATGCATTCATTTTTATTTTATTTTTGTTATGAATGGGATGGCCTCACTCAGAAGTGAAAGGCAGAGAGTTGGTGACCAGATACAGTGGAGACAAAAGGAAGGTGCCCATTTTAAATGGTGGGAGCTATCTGGAAAAGAGTGGTTGCCACCATAGTAGTGTCATCCTCTAGTGGGAAAAGTGCAATGAAATCTCTAGGAGGGAGAGGAGCCACCTCTCCGATGGGCAGCACACGGATCACCCTCCCCTCTCCCTTGGGCAGGGTCCTCTGGGGAGGGCAGAAAGGCAGTGGCCCTTGTGAGGCTGTGGCGTGGCTGCAGCTGGTAAAGGCTCAGGACAGCAACCCCTGCCTGCAATGCTCGTTAGATCCTCCCATGGGCAGGTCTTCCCACGCCTAAACGATGAGCCTGGTGGGATGCTCATCCTTCCCTCTTGCACACACTGCTGATGCAAGGCGGATCCAACCTCCCCAGGCTGGGGCTGGCAGCCTGGGGGTTTGCAGAAGCTGGAGCCCTTGATTTGCTTCCTGTAGCCATTGGCAGCCGCCTACACAGTCACTGCACACCCCGCTGTACCTCCAACTCCCCTCGACGGAAACATGAAAGCCTCCAAAGTACATCGTTGTGGGGAACAGAGAGGGGGGACACATTTGTTACTAAAAATACAGTGATGCTCTGTGGGCGTGCACACGGAGGGCTTGCTGCGGCACCGGTGGGAAGGAGAGCAGCCTGGGGTGCACGTTGCAGAGACACGGGGAACTATCAGCAAGTCTTCTCCCTCTGCCCCTCGGTTCTTCTGACAAGCCCCTGCGCTCTCGTTGGTGCTGGTTGCACTCAAGACAGAAGTGTGAAGCCCCTGAAGTTTTGGCTGTAGCACCCTTGGGTTGTTGTGGCTGGAACAAGCAGAAGGAAGGGTGAAAGGGTCCCCTCTTTTCGACAGGCCAACACCAACATCCTTCTGCAGTCAGCAAAGTTTGCAAGGCAGGAGTTACAGTAAAAAGGAACAACTACACATTGGAAGTAAATGCCTTAATTATATTCATGATCAGTTTTGCCCTAGACTCCAGTGCTAAAGAGACCCTCTTCTATCAAAGTCAATTAAACGGTTGCTATTCTCCTAAAACCCAGCAATAAACCAGGAGCTGTACATATCCATTAAACTGCAGTACACATCCATTAAACTCCCTTTTGCTGCTGCAGTTCATTTATTGCCAGGCTTGGACTTGATTCTGCTCTCGTTTACGTGCGTTTTACCCCAGTGTAACAGCAGAGCTCTCTCCAAGTCAGCCCGGCTGATTTACTCCCGCCTGGTACAGATACTGACACAGTTATAAAGGGGATGAGACAGATACTTTCATTTCAAAGACCTGCAAATAATCTTTGTGCATCAATAAACCCAAGAGATTAATGGTTTGCTAAACAGCCAGGTTATTCTAAACACACACGCACAAATCCATATGCAACTCTTGAAACAAATTGCTCCTGGAGCTTGGAAAGCTTCCTCCCTGCAGGCACCTTTGGGAAGTTTGTGCAGAAGGGGAGCAGTCAATTCGTGCTCTGCCTGTGCTCCCAGATCCCGGGAAATCGAGTTGGAGGTGACAACGGAGGGTGCGATGCTGGGGCTGGCTGGGCCATCTGCACTGAACTGATCTCTGTGCTCAAAACGAGCTGCGTTTCCACATTGGCAGCAGAGCAATCCTGAGCTGGGAACCTCCAGGCCCCTCAGTTGCACTCAGCTATCAAACTAAATTAATTAAAAAGGACAAAAGGGGGTTTCTTCCCCTTGTGTGAGACCTGGCTGGGAGTTTGCTTGTGTCAAGAGGAGTAACGCCCTTAAGTTTGAGACTGAGTTTCTCCTCCGTGTTTTACCACACACCAAGAGCTTTGCTGTATCTTACGCTCTGCTGGCAGCCAGTCCTTCTAAAATAAACCTTTGGAAAAGCATCTTCAACTTCTCCCAAGACTGAAACCCATGTCCCACTTCCATCCCCTCGAGGGTCCACTGGTGCCCTGGGCACAGTAAATGCACATTCCCTCTTGCACATGCAGGTTTTGTCATCTAGCTGGGGTTGGGGAGGATGTTGTGATGGCAGATGTAGGTCACCCACCACCATGGACCGTACTACACCCAGAAAGTTTAGCTTTTTAGAACTACTGTTGGTATTTCAAAGTGCTGGTGGGGAATCTGCTCATGCAGTGCGAGACAAGGTGTTGAAATTACCAGCTCTTTAAAGATGTCTTTGCTTTCTTAAGATTTCCTTAAGAAGCCTCACGGTATTTGTCTTAAAAAGAACTGAAGATAACAGGGAAAAGGTAGAAAGGTAGAAAAGGGAAAGGAGAAATCAATGTTTGCCTGTAGGCAGAGCACAAGGGACATCAGGTAGGCAGGGGGACGCTTCCACAAGCATCCACACATTAAAAGCTTGTGTCCCGGTGGCTTTCGTACAAAGTTGAGCAGACGCCTTTGAAAGGAGGATCCATGCATCCCAGCAGGCACCGACACCGACACCCCTTTGCCTCTCTGGAGACTGTCCCCCTTTAGCCTCCCCTGCTGCAAGGAGCTGCGGATGCATAGAAAGACATTCTCATGTGAAGGTAGAAACCAAGGGCTTCTTAGTTTTGGATGATGTGTTGGATTTGTCTTTGGGGGTGACCCATGGCTACAGCTTTCACTTTGCCTTTAGAGCAGCTGCAAGCACCAAGCTGTAATGCTTTGTGGCAATAAGCAGGGCTGTAATGAACCTGAGAGAAAAGTAAAAAGAGAGAGAGAAGAGAAGAGAAGAGAAGAGAAGAGAAGAGAAGAGAAGAGAAGAGAAGAGAAGAGAAGAGAGAGAAAGAAAAGAAAAGAAAAAAAGAAAAGAAAGAAAAGAAAAGAAAAGAAAAGAAAAGAAAAGAAAAGAAAAGAAAAGAAAAGAAAAGAAAAGAAAAGAAAAGAAAGGAAAAAGAAAAGGTCACCACGCCCTTGTCTATTAATGTGGCCCTGCAGAAAGACCCAGTGACTAATTAAAACTGTGGGCTTCGCAGCCAGGAATACTAATCCTTACATCTGTACTGGTCTTAATTATCTACCTCTGTGTGCGTCTTTGTGAAGGGGAAAAACAACCCATATTCTATCTAACTGGCTTAATTTTTATAACTATGTTCCCCCCGAGATCTATTTCTAAACCAATTTGGACTGTTCTTTCAATATCCTTTTCTTATATCCCTATGATCATCTCATTCATTCTAATTTGGAAAGAGGCTTCATGAAAGATTAAAAAAAATTTTAAAAAGTTTCTTTAGTTTTGTGTCGTAGATGATGTGGAATTCCTGACTTCTGGGTCTCTTCCTCAGCAATCCTTTATTTTTTTATTCCTGACTAGGAGTAAACCTTACTATTTTTCAGGGAGGATAATAGTAACAACAGCAGCAGTGCCCCAGTGTTTGTGGTGGGGTTTTTTATGATTTAAAAATCAAGATAGGCTAGTTTTGCAAATAAAAAGTTCAGCTTCTAAGAGGAATAAATTCATTCACACACAGGAGGTCTGACCGACCTTTTCCTGCCCTCTGATCTGTTAATCTTGGGCTTCCATTCTCTGAGCACTCCAAGCCCTCCAAAAATACCCCTCAAAACCCATGGAGTTTGCAAAGGGTTTCAGTCTTTCTCCTTCTCAGTTTGGACTTTAATTATTGAAGATGAAAGAAAGAAATCAAAAAAAAAAGAAAAAAGAAAAGGTGAGAGCTTTGAGATTTATAGCATCCAATAAAGGCTCTGTACACAGTGATTTACACAACCACAGCAGTGCTCTGACTCCAGAAAGAAAAATGTGTGGGACTGTATGATTTATGAACACCCACCTGGCATCTTCAAAATTCTTACAGCAGTGAACTATCAGGTCAATAACTCTGTTAGTGATCACCACTGGGCAGTAAGTCAGGTAACAGACCCATAACATCCACTTCTGGGGTGTATTTATTTACACATTTATTTATTTACACTGGGGTATATTTATTTACATTTATTAAATCCACATTAGCATCAACACTTAGCAAGGACATGCTACGGGCCACAGACATGGGGGGATGTATCTGCAGATTCCTGCTCATGGCTTTAGCCTTGTTTTCATGGCCATCAAACAAAACCAAGTCTTTATTTTGGATATCGCAGCTTCCCAGGGCGATCTGTGGCTGCAGATGCTGACCCCAGTCCTGAGACTCACCAGCAGATGAGGGTGATGCTGGTGGGCTAGATGTTACAGGTCCATAAATTCCTTTAAAAATTCTGATCTAAAAGTGTGATTCAATTCTTTTCAGTTATCTAAAGGTAAAGCAACCAGTGTCAGGTGTACTCTTAAACTGGCATCCCCCCATTCAGCAGGGGATGGAAGCAGCTTCTAAAAGCATTTAATGGTCCCATCTGAAAAGATAGAAAACAAACTCCAGTATGTGATGCCAAAAAGGATGTATTCTCTTTTTAACCACATCTGGGAGTGTTGCACTGGTAAATAATACAGAGGAAAAGAGCAATTTAGTGTGCAAGGCATGAGAGCTAAGAAATGTTTCCAGTGAAGAATAGAAAAAGCAACGGGGAGTTGATGAGGATGAACAGGGAGGAAGGTAGACTCAGAAGTGTCACGGTGTGGAGGAGACATGGGGGATGCTGAAGGAAGAGGAGGGCAAAGAACCCCTAATTTATCTTCCTGTCTGTGGTGATGGGCAGGAGACCGACCCACTCCATAGAAATACCCACTGCCACCAGCGCCCTGGTTCCCTGGAGCTGGAGCCGTGACAAGTTACGGTGTGAGAAACCTTGAAAACATATTGATATTTATGGGACATCATTATATTTCCAAGCCATTACTGCAGACTTCAAGCCGGGCACGAAGCTGAGCAGTGTAAAGCTCTGTCCTCCTCCTCCTTTTCCCTTTCCTCCACCACTCCTTAGTGCCAAAATATATATAGCCAGCCTAAAAGCAATGGAATAAATGAGTCAGCAGCATCCTAGAGCGGTAATGAGAGAGCTCCTTCGAGCAAAAGAAGGGGAGAACTGCATGCCATGGTTAAGTTCTGAAATATCAGCCCCATAAAATCACAGAATTGTTAGGGTTGGAAGAGACCTTCAAGATCATCAAGTCCAACCGTCAGCCCAGCACTGCCAGGGCACCACTAACCCATGGCCCTCAGCAGCACATCTCAATGGCTTGGAAACACCTCCAGGGATGGGGCCTCCACCACTGCCCTGGGCAGCCTGGCACAGCCCTGGACAACCCCCCCATGCTGATGGCCCCACTCCAAAGGAATATTTCATATTGTTTTCTTGGAGGGAAGCGAGTGCTGCTGGTCCTGCCAGACTCGACGCGGGGCGGAAGCTCGCTGGTGAGGACAGATGGACCCCGCCGTGAGTCACACCAGGGAGGCTCCTTGCGGCAGACGGCGATGGGGAAAAACAACTCCACGGCACAGCAATCTGTCCATCTCCTCACCCATGCCAGCAAAGCTTGGGTGAAGCTGTGCAGGAGCAGCCCCTGTGAGCTGCCCATTCCCATCACCCGCGGCTCCCCAGCACCCAAGAAAGGAGATGGATCAGGTCCTTGCATGATCCTTGGAAGAAGACTCCTCCAGGCTGGTGGAAGATGGGCTGCTCTCAGCCCTCACCTACAGCACTAGAGCTTCAACCAGAGGAAATTGTCCTAGAAAGCATGGGGAGAGGATAAAAAAAGTCATTTAGCACTGTGCCGGGGTATGCGCACGCAGGGGGAAGAAGTAATCAGTTAGAAATGATTTTGAGCAGAAGTTGCTTGATCGCCAGCATGTTAATGAAGTTTTTAATAATGTGTTAACCTTTCCTCCTTCCTCCACCCTGGAAAATTCACACCACTGCTTTGGTTCAGTGAAAAGGGCTGCCCTGGGGGGTGCAGTTCTTCCAGCTGAGAGAGTCATTAGATTTAGCATAAGAAATAGGTTCCTCTGAAAAAAACACTTTTGGGGGCTGAAAGCTCCCCCTGAATTGCTGGGGCCCTGTTGGCAGGGCAATCCAGCCCACCACAGGACAAGGCTCCTCTGCCTTCTCAGGAGAGTCTGCTTTTTTATTTATTTTCTTTTGTCGCTGGCAGTTATTTATTGTTTGGTGGATTTTATTTTTCCATAAGCAAACACGGCTGGGTAAAAACTCAGCAGGGATAATAGATGCTTTATAGGTGCCAAGAAATAAAATATCAGCAGATGCTACACAGGAACTAAAAGTGTTAAAGAGCTTACGCTGCTCTCCTGCTTCTCAGGAAACGTCGCTCCTTCCCTCTCCCTGAAACTCTATTTCGTGAATGGAACTGTAGTTTTCTCATACAATATTTCATGGAAAAGACTCCGGTTCCTAACCAAGGATGCGTGCTGAGGCAGGGGAGATCTATTCCTCAGTCTCGGAGAAAAATCGCTTCAGATAAAATCGACTCCTTGGCTCCTTAAAGACTTTTATTTCACACAGGTGGCTCCTCCAGCCCTTCCTGAAGCAGAGCCAGGGCAGGCAGACAGTAGGGAGGATTACAGGTTATTTCTCCTCACTACTATCATTGCCACGGGCTCAGAAAGAACTCCAGCACGCAACGTCAGTCATAAAGGGCTAAGCTGAGACTTAAGCTCTGGACATGTCACTGGATTGATGAATTCAGCATCAGCCTCAGCCTGGTGGGTCTTGTAAGCTCCTATAATTTCATTTTTCCTGCTGTGATTTATGACCCAAGGTGGAAGGCCCTGCTTGTGCCATTTCTGAGGAAGGTGCTGGGGGTTTGCAAACAGCTTTGCCCTTTGGGATGGAGTTGAAGGGGCAAAAGCAAACCACCCTGCCAGCAGCAGCAGCAAATTGTGAGATGCAGCTCTGCAGAAAGAAGGGACGTGGAAATTTCTCACCAAGTATCTTGGAGCTGTTGATGGCAACGAAAAATACTGATCTTTTCTTGATTGCCTGTCAACCAAAATTATTCATCCCGGGTAAGCAGATATTTGCAAGGCTGCATTGCTTTGGTATTTAAACATATGGGCAGAGGATCTATCACAGGGATAAATGAATCTTGATGGATTTAGAAAATCAACTACGCCCCAAATCTGGATGGGGACCGGGAACTTCTTCCCATCTTTGAGGGAGCTGCAGCCTCCTCACCTCCACGCAGCATAGCACAAGAGAAACTTGCCCTGCAGTAGGTGATGTGAAGCAGAGCCCATCACAGATGGGAGATGCAGCCTGGGCTCTGCTGTCACAGCCAAAGGGGTCAGAGACCACTGGGACCTGGTGGGCTGGACAGCAGTAAATAAATTAACGAGCATACCCAGTACAAATGGAAAGAGATGTTTATGCCCTGTGGCATCCCACACAACCTCTGTTGCAGCTGGACCTCCTGAACATCCTCCTGCTCGATTGGTATAGACCTGGGAATTCATCTCCACATGCTCTGCTTCTGGAAGCCTGGCTCTTAAAAAAAAGGGGAACAGTGAGAGCACCTTCACAGCCAGGAACCATGAGGTTGGGGGTGCCTGGGTGCCTCTGCCTGCACCCTCCCATCATCCCCAAACGAGCCTGATAAAAATACAACTCTGCATCCCAGGTCAGGAACAAAGTCCTCAGATCTGGTCCTCACCTGGGGCAATGGGACATGATGCTGCTGGCATCAACAGAGCATCTGCATCAGCTGGGGACACATCCAAGACTGGCTTTGAGTGCAGTCAAGAAAACATCTCTCTGCTATCCCCTATAAATCATCTATACAGTGCCTATAAATCTCATCAGTCACAGGAAGCAATACTCAATGATTTATATTTACAGCTGGCTGAAAAATTTTCCTCAAAGCATCTCTTCTAGGGGAAAATGGCTTTTTAACAACATGGACATCTGGCAAAGTTTCTCATTTTGAGAAGTTTCTCGTCCAGAACAGAGCCATTTCTGAAGATTTCTGGGATTTCATACGATGGAAGGAAAATTGAATATTTTGTCTTAGGTTTTCTCCCTCTTGCCCACAGGAAAAAGGATAAATGTATTTAGAGCCCATTTCATTTGTCATATTTAGTTACATTAAGGCTTCTACCACATCGGGGTTGCCTGACAGGGCACCCACACCATTAGATGGTACAGAAAAATCTCTGACCCAAGAAGTGTACAGCCAAGCTGGGAATAAAACGGATGAAGTGTGAGAAAAGAAAACAGGTAGAAAAAACTGAAGACTTGTAGAGGGCGACCCAACCGTGCATTTAGTCCCATTATCCACCTCAAACTCCTCGTGCCCTTGAGCGAGTCGCTTACACCGTGGTGTCCCCAGCTGCTGTTGGAAGGGCTAAGGCTGTTGCCTACATCTGCTGCAGACTCAGGCTTGCTCCTGTAGCTTGTCTCTGTTACTTTGGCCACACATCGGCCCCTGTTTTCAGCCAAAGTCTTCCAGGGCTGCTGCAATAGATGATAATAGTAACTATATAATGAGATTCTCAACCCCCCTCCCCACCTTCATTTTATTTCTCAGGGTTGATTACTGAACTCATATTTCCTCCAGATAATTTACACTATCTTGGCTGCAAACAAATGGGCAGTTTATTACCTGCAATTGGCCTCTGCGAGAGGACTGTGGCTGTTCTTGTAGCGATGGGTTTGAACTCTGGAGTTTTTTTTTTTTACCTCTGAATGATATTTCTAAGCCCTTTCCCAGGCGAGGAGAGATGGTGCATTTGTTATTGATAGAATTTCCATTTAAATTGAGGATGTTGCTCAGTGCAACACGTGTACCAGTTAAATGAGAGTCTTTCCTTCAGCAAAAGGCAGCAAATTATATGAAGAAAAAAAAAAAAAAAATGTTGGGAAGGGGAGGGGGGAAAAGGGAGAAATCACAAAACTTAATATGAAATCCAGCCGGATATATGCCTGCAATAAAACATCTAGATCTTAATAAGGCTGTGGGTAAAGCTTGGATTACACACCAAGCTTTATATCCTATCTGCTATTCAGCAGCTGCTTCTCTTGAAAGCTCCTTTCTTTGCTTGCCAATCCGATTAGCTCTCTAGAAATTTAGAAACAAAACAACATGAAATCTTTTGCTTTTAGAAAATAAATAGAAAATCAGCCATGAGAAGGGGGTTGGACCAGGCCCAGAAAAGCCTTTTCAAGTGAATAATGACTCCATGGGACACATATTTCAGGTGGATTTCCTTTTAGTCAGAAATCATTATTTGTACTGGAAATTAAAGGGAGGAGTCCACTGAACAATAGGAAAATGCATCGTGATGGGGTCTGTGCCTTCCCCTGGGCAGCAGAACAAAGGCTCTGGAGAAGCAAGAGGAGGATGAGTCTCCTCCACAGCCACACACCATCAGCTCAGCATCATAAAGAGGGTCCTGATCCCCTCGCCCAGCTGAGGCCACCCAGGCTCTCCTCTGGAGTTAAAAAACACCAACAAAAACCAGACCCTGCAACTCTGCTCTTGCAACGTGCACCATCTCGGATGGTCACATACTGCAGCCCCCAGAATGGGCTAATCCAGAGTTTGGGTCCAGGACACTGAGCCCACTTACTTTATTTTCTTTCCTGTGAGGATGTCACAGCTCTGGCCCAGGCTGCCCAGAGGGGCTGTGGAGTCTCCTTCTCTGGAGAGATTCCAAAACCTCCTGAATGTGATCCTGGGCCCCCTGCTCTGGGTGAACCTGCTTTGGCAGGGGGGGTTGGATGAGATGATCTCCAGAGATCCCTTCCAACCCCCACCATGCTGGGATTCTGTGATACTTCAGCAACACAACATCAGGCAGGTGTAACTGGTGGCCTGAAGATGCTCCTGTCACTGTTGACTGGTGGCCCGGGATTACAGGCAGTGGTTATCCAGAGCACAGAGGGTGTAAGAGGCAGCTCTGTCTGCCATGAGTGGTTTCTAGCCACGAGGACCCTGTGATAGCTGCTGGGATGCCTCATTTCCACCTGCCCTCTGCTGCTTTCTAATTCTTATCAGGGAAAAAAGATTAAATCTTGCAGTGAACCAGCCTTGCTGGTCACATCTGGGCAGCCGGGGCAGGATCTGGCAGGCACATGCATGCCAGCCCAGGCCCCATCATCCTGCCAAGCAGAGAATACTTGTGCAAACCATCTTAATTCCTGCAAAAAGTGGAAACCAGCCTGCATTTGCACCAGAAATGCACTCAGGCATGGACTCAGCTGGCCAGGCTGTCCCCAGTCTGGGTGCTGGGGACAAAGTATGGACACTGGGACGGTAAGCTGCTTTCTAGGACTAATGTGCTGAGCCATGTTTCTGTGCCAGGCTGCTCTGTTCCTCCCAGGAAGCCCAGGATCCATGAGATAGGCTCTTTTTATTGCCATTTGCAGGGTCACCTCTAAGTCTAAATCACAGGTGTGAAGTAATCGGCTCCATATTGTACGTTGGCGGTTGCTACGGGGGAAGAAATGATTAATTTATCACTCATTCCAAGATCTGAAGAATGAAAGATAGAAAGGGAAAGAGAGAAGGAAAAGAAAGAAGAGGAAAAAAAAAAAAAAAACCACAACCCCTCAGAATAATTCTGCCCGAGCTGCAGAGAAGCATTATTTACAGTCCAAAACTTCCACAACCATCTGAATGTAAAGCAGAATCACATCATCGATAATATTGTGCCCTGATCAAAGGGAAAAGACAGTCAAGAATGAAGAGGAGGGAAATAGCATATTTTCAGCTAGCTGGGGAGATTGCAAAGGGATTTTAATTCCAAAGATGCTGAACAAATTGCAGATGAGACTATGAGGATAAATAGTGTCTGCTCATAGATCAGCACAACTTGATTTTCTCCCCTTTAAGTGCAACGGTATCAATCTTTAAAGGGGAGGGAGTGAAAAAAAATCAAGGTGGCAAATGAATTATTCTCTGTATGCAGGAGAAAAAAAAAAAACCCCAAACAACCAACCCTTGTACTCTCCCAGTGCAAACCAGTCACGCCGCTTTGCTGGGCAGACAGGCTTTGGCAGAAGCAGCAACTGAAATGCAAAGCAGAAAAGAAAGTGGGGGGGGGGGGGGGGCGAGGGGAAGGAGGTTTTCACATACAATAAATATTTAATCGCGCTCCGTGTTTCCTCCTGAAGAAACTTATAGCAGGGATCAATTTGTACGTATTCTGCCTGCTCCGCTGCTGCCCTTCACCAAGGTTAATCTTTGCCCGATGCAAGTTTGAAAATGAAACCCAGGGTGGTGCACAAACTTGCTGTGTAGTTGGATTCAATTGCTTTCATTCGCCACCGAAGTGACAGATGCATTCTGAATTCACAAGCGCGTCCTCCTAGCGCAGATAATTCATGAATAGGCGCTCCCCTCCTTCCTTCCCCCCCCTCTCTCCCCGTTGTGTGTCTTAATTAACGTTCCAAGTCTGGCAGCTTTTTGATTTCCGTTTCAACAGGGTCTCTGATCAGCCTGCTTGAAAGGAAAGCCTGAAAGAGGGACAAGTTTGATTTTTTTTTTCTGGTGGTTGCTCCTGTTTTCTCCTGAAATTCAACACGATGGTGGGTAGCAGCAAGATGCAGCTCCGAGCTGGGGTCCGACCTGCAGTGGAGATGCTTCAGCTGTCGAGGAGATGGGGGCTGAAGAGAGGCACTTTTCCAGCCTAGGGTTCTTTCTGGGAGCACCCAGGAGATGTTTGGATGCGAATTATCCTTTAAATCCCAATCTCTTCACCACAGGTATATGGTGGACAGGAGACCACCATGGCTGAGGGGCTCCACTAGCAGGTTGTGGTTCCTGCTCAGGTAAAGCTTATGCACTTCAACGGGCACAGTCTCTGCCCCTTTTCCCTCTGGGTCCCCAGGCGATGGTACAACCACAGCAATCCCCATCCTGGCAGCGTCCCCCTCGTGCAGGGCTGGGACCATGGCTTGGGGATGTCCCCGAGGTCAGGCTGGCAGGCAGCACCAACGCTGCTCACCCGACGCCGTTACACGTGGGATGCCCGAGCTGAGGAAACGGAGAGACTGGGAAACCGTGCCGAGCGGCTGAAACAAAGCCAAGCACCGTGCAGAAAAATTTCCGCAAAGAAGAACATCCCGTTGTCAAATTAACATATTAATAATTAGGCAGAATGAGAACGTGAAGTCCCAAGGCAGGGCCCGGAGATGACACGTTTGCTCTCTGCGTTCAGCCGTGTCGAGCAGCGATTCCAGGGATGCCTCTGAGCGTGACAGCCTGTGCCTTACAAGATGTAATTTTAGCGCTTCAGAGCTCTCTTAGTTATGCACCCCTTAAAAAAAAAATAAGCGTGTTGGCTTCTCTCTGAAGGAGAACAACAGCTTCTTCTTCAGGGTTTTCATGTGCTTGATTTCTTTAGGGTGTTTATTTTTGCTCTGGGCTATTTGAGCAAACCCATTAAATACGAGCATAAATGGCTAAGTTTTGTTTGCTAGGAAGGTGGAAACATTCAAGGCCTGTCTGAACTATTGAGTTTGGGCCTCTGGAGAAGAATTGCTTTGCTGCCATGAGGCCCCAGGATGGAAAAAAATCTGCAGCCAAAGAAGTTACAAGGAACAAATGAAATGACAATAGGTGCCATAAATAAAACTACAGCACATCAACATTCCAAGTTGTTTTGGCAAATAAAAGCAAAACCAGCTTTCAGTGCTGTGGCCTGGGGAAATCCCAGGGAGGTCCTCAAATCCAGCAGGTTGATGATGCACCCAGAGAAGATGCTGGCACTGAAGGTCTCGATGCAGAGGGGATGGCCATTCCCCCCTCCACCTGGAAGTACTGAAGGAGAGATGAGTTAAAAGCAAATTAGAAAAGTAAATTACTTCCAAGGCTGTAACGATGGAAAGGATTGCTCCCCGGTGCTTTTGAAGGATAATTGTGATGGACCCGAGCCTGATGCTGATGATTTTGCAGTGATGATCCCCAGCGGGTTGCTAACTGCTGCCCAGCATCCTGCTCCTCTGAAGGAGGGATGGAGACCAGCCCATGGGGAAGCACAGCCCACCACTTGGCTGTGAGTACTGAATTCCAGGGCTGGTATTTGAGCTTTGTTTTCTTGTCATTTCTCAAGTTGTGAAGCTGCATTTTTGTCCTCTCCAGTGTCAGTAGTGCCTCCTGGTTGAAATCACAGCTTGGATTATGCCAGATGCCTTGAAAAGCATTAAAGCTCCACAGTTTTGGGCCATTGCTTAACGGCAGGAGAGCAGCTCTGGTTAAACAATGGCTGACAGATGTTGAGAACATCAGGCCAGGTTGACTTCAAAGGTTGCTCTTGCCTGAAAGTAAGAAAAATATAGGAGAAGGAAAAGAAAGAAGGGGAAAAGCTGCAGTGCCATGATGATCTCTGGGTAATTATGATAAAACATTGCTTCCCACCTGCTGCTGTTGTCCTGTGCAGCACAGCAAAGCAGGAGGGGAAGTGGAGCAAAAAGGGAAAGCAGAAGAGGTGGCTGCACCAGACAAGCTCAGGCTCACCCCAGGCAGCTGCAGGGCCAGATCCTGCCCCACCATCCACAGCAGTGCCGGGCAGATCCTGTGCATGGACTGCCCTGTCTGGGTGAAACACAACTTTGGAAAAGAGGCACTTTTCCACTGGCAGGAGTCAGGATTGTGGGGTATTACAGAGACCAAGTGCAGCTGATGGTCCTTGCACCAATAACTCCCATTACTGCAGCAAGCTGGGTGTTTCCAGCTACCCTGTGGGCAAAGGTCCCAGGCACTGGTGCTGCCGTAGGCTCCAGCCATTCACCCCAGTCCCAGCAAAGTTGGGGACATGATGCTCTTGACAGAGGGACACCAGGCTTGTGATACTGAGTGGCACAAGGAACAACCTGATGCGACTCTCAGCCTGCAGCAGCAGCTTGTCCTGCTCAGATCACCTATGTTAAAAAAAAACCACCCAAAACAACACAACAAAATAATCTGGAAATTGTCTGTCTAGTGGTGTGCCTGACTGGCAGGAGAGCTGGAACAGAGAATTTGCACTGGCACAGTTCCTGTGCAAGGTGTTAAGAGAGAAGGGATGTGTTTGACATTCGCTGTATTAGCTTTTGCTGGAGACTCTCCAGCTTAATTTACAGGTGGTGGTGAACCGTCAGGAGACGTCTCCAGCTCACTTGCTCTTTCTTACAGAAAGGCATGGGAAGGTGGTTATTTTTTACCCCCAGAGCTGTGGGTCAGATCAGTTCTAGTCTTTTGATTGAGAGAATAAAAGAAACAAGTCAAACCAGACCTGACTGGGGAGAAGATGCTGGACAAAAAGCAACTGAACAATAAAAATAGTTCTGTGTTGACTTGTATGCTGCAAAAGCATCTACCCAATCTTTTGCATATTCTCTTCATGCTAAGGCATATTGCTTTTCCCCTTCTTGTTACAGCCTCCCACCTTGTCTTGCTGTTCCTCCCTTTCCAGGGGAGCTTTAGTCACCCTATGGAAGACTAACACTTTGTATAAAACACCCATTCACAGTTTTTCTTTTACGTTGTTTGTCCAAACTCACCTAGACCGTAGGGAAGAAATGCTCAGGATCTAGTGTCTAAATTTAACCATAGCCCACACCTCCTTTTTAGCCACTTCTATTTTTACCCCTCTCCTTTAAACACAGTGTTTCGGGAGCCGGGAGGAGCACCGCTTTCAGAGTTGATAACAACAGGGTAGGGAGCACCCCAACCAAAGCTGTTACATCTTGCAGAGAACAAACAGGGTGTGATCACGGTGTGATCGGGCACATGGCAGAGCTGTGCCTCCCCCAGCCTGTTGCCCCCTTCAGCCCAGCTGTACAATCCAGCCCCCTTCCCCACCAGCTCCCAGGAGGAGCAGCAAGGTGTCCATCACCATCAGCACGGCCCCAGGGCCAAGGCAGTGCTAGAAGGAGCTGCATTTTGGAAGAGGCTCTTTGCAGCGTGGCGGGCACTGCCTGGCAGATGGCGAGCCCCTGGCTCCATCCCAACCTGCCCCCGCACACCTCCTGCTCCAGCACAGCCCCAGCCAGCGCTTCCCCCTGTTTGAGCGATGGTGGCTCGAGGCTGTGGCCTCCTGTCCTGAGGGTAACCTCTCTGTGTGGTCTCAGGTGGCTGACACACGGCTGAGCTCACGCTAAAGGCTCCGTTCTGCTGCCTGCTCTCACAAACCACCTAGAAACGTGCTGGTTTAAGGACAGTCACTGCTCCATCAGCTGAAGTAAGCTGAGAACCACCAAGATAAGGCAGGGAGACAAAGATACAGAGCCAGCACAATGGCCTAGGCCTCTTCCTCCAGAACAGGGCTACAAAATAAGCCAAGAAGGAATAACTCCCATTTTACCAGCAGAGAGTCACACAGCAGTTCATGTTTTACCTTAGGAAACAGCCAGGAAGCAAATGTACACATCCTCCTGCCTGGGTCAGCACAGGGAACCAGATGAAAAAAAAACCTCCTCAGGCTTCACCTTCTCTTGTACTACACAGAAGCAAATAAATCCCAGCCTAGTTAAGCCCCACTACCTGCTGGAAAAAAAAGAAAGCCACAGGCAGAGCAAAACAGACACTGGAAACCTTGCAGCTGCCCCCATCCCTGCCCAGCCTGGCTCAGCTGCTTTTAAAGGCTGTTGGGAATTCAGTTGGGTTCAGCTGTTGTTGGGTTCGAGCTGTACTGGTGGCCCCTGCCCTGCTCCCCCCGGGGCTGCTGTGGGTGCTGAGCTCAATTCTCTTCCTTCCCCTTGCGAGGTCTGAGCTTCTGCCCTTGTGCACCAGCCCAGAGACTGGGAGGCAGCTGCTGCACTGGGGTAAAGCCCCCGGGCTGTGCAGGAGTCTGGGTTGAGTGGTCCCATCCTCACCCTGTCCCTCAGAGCAAAACTGGGCTGCCCCGGGTGCTCACACTGTGTCAATCACCTGCTGCTTTCTGGTTTGGAGCTTCCAAAAACTTCCCCCCATGTTTAACCTGGCAGAGCTACTGCACTGTAGCTCTAGCACCAGATCATGGACTTTCTGCTACAGAAAGAGAAGTGAAAAATATGCCACGGCTCCTGCATCTGGCAGTGCCAGGAACAGTCAAAGCCTTGCTCAGATCCCTGCTTTTTCCTAATGGCAGATCAAAGCTCCTCGAGGCAGTGAGACCCTGAAGCACTTGCTCGGAGTGTGTGCTGCAGCCAGCAATGATCCAGCACAAATCCCAGCTGGCAAGGTGAGGTTGGTGTCACCTTGGCGCACCATCGGGATCCAAATTAAATCTTTCTAGTCCAGTCTAAGCAATTCAGGCCATTTCCCCCCTCGTTTCTTCCCCCAGCTGTGGTACCTCTGCATCTCTGGGGTCTGTTTGGGTGAAGAGGTGGCCATAATACCCCAGGAGTTCCCCAAACCGCTCCTGCAAGCTGATTATACACTTAGACTAAAGGCCTTTGGCTCCTTACCTGAACATCTGCTGCCAATGGCAGCCAGAGAACGCAGGGGAGAGGCTGATGGGACACACAACTTGGCGTGGTCATTGCAAAGCTTGTGCACAGAGGTGGGTTTGTGTCCCTGTCTGTCCGTTCTGCACCTGCTGTGCTGCAAATAAGGAGGTGTTTTCAACGTGGAGGCGTTTTCTTGACCCTGCAAATCAGCAGCACCAACCGAACGATTGCTGCAGGGAGCTCCTGAGGACCAGAGCGATGCAAATCCAGCAGCAGTTGCCAGGCAGAAGTGTGTAATTCCTTCCAGTGGTTTCCAGAGGAGCTGTCATCATCTTGTACATCCCTGGAGTGAAACCCACAGGAGGTGAGGAAGAGAGGAGGAGCAAAGTGTGCCCCACGGTGTCCCCAGCACATCCACGCAGCAGCACCCTGGGGCCCAGGCACGAATCTGGGGGTTGAGGAGCTCACCCAGCAGCTGAAGAAATGCTTTGCATCCTGAATTCATCTCGGGGTGAGGTCATCAGCTAGAGCAGAGGTGTGGTGCCAAGCAAAGACTCTTCTGGTGCCATTGCCACCGGGGTGCAGAAAGCAGAGAGCTGGTGGTCGCTTGATCTTCTCATCCAGATCCCAGCCTCAGAAATCCCCAGGTTGGATTTTTGTGCTATTGGGTCGATTGGAGTCTCTCACTAAGAAAATAAAAAGATTCCAGGTCTGGAAGTTCTCCCTCTGAGAGGTTTGGTTCATTATTTTACAGTATATATTACCTTTAAACACTGCCTCCTCTGATGAACTCTTCAGGCAACACTGAGCAGAGGGGTCCTGGGGATATCACGCTGCAATCAACTTCAAGAAGACATTCACATCACGTTGGTTTAGGTGGAAACAGTAAACTTGATTTATTGAAAAAAAAAAAAATCTATTACATTTATTCCTTTATTACACAGGTTTAAAATATTTAAAAATAGCTCTTATGGGCATTACACTTAAATTTTATGACATGTTTATTGGACTTTGAAGAAATGTACAATATGTCATTTGACACTATATTTTAAAAAGGGCCTTATGTACTAAACTTTTTTTTTTCCATAGGTTTTATTTTTCTTATCAACATTTGTTCAAGTCATATATATATTAAAGGGGGGAAGGGAAATAAAATTACACAAAAAGAATGTCTGCAAATACAAGTAGTAATTTTATTGCAATATACCGTAGCTAAGTGGTCTGGGGAAATCGGAACAGTTTGGAGCTCAGTACAATTACAACACTGTGGAATTCAACAGAGGATTATTTTTTTTTATTATTATTTTTTCTTTTTCTTAAAGCAAAGAAATAAAAGGGGAAAAAAAAAAAAAAAGACAAAAGCTCCCTTGATGAAAATTTTTAACAGAATCACATGACCTAGACAGACACACACGTGTGTACATACATCAGTATATGGCTTTTCTGTTGCAGAGAGGAATGTGCAACCTTTTCTGACCTTCCCACCGCTCCCGAACAAATCTCTTGCCAAGGTGACCGAGAGAGAAGATGAATTCTCCTATATATTATTATATACTCCTTTTCACTGCTTTGCTGCCCAAGTCTGCAGCTGTGAAAGTAGCACCTTTTTATTTTAGGCTTGGTTTTTTTTTTTTTAGTTCACCCGAGCATGAAGAAGACACCAACCCCAAACAAGAGAACACACCAGAAGAAGGGAGATGGATGGACACGGCTCTCCCAGACCGCAAAGCACCGCGCGGCATCGCCGCTCCCTCCAGCACGGCTTTGCCTCCCTCCTCGGCTGCTGCTGCTCGGGAAGGAGGGGGGAAAAGACACCATATATAGGCTTTTCTTCACAGTAAATGTGATGTCTTTTCCTTTCTGGTGAAAGATCCCCCTTGGCTCAAGCGTTGCTGTAATACTCCAAGCCAAATAATAGTAGTAAGAAAACCCATCTATTTTGCAGCCGAGAGATCCGAACAAGGAAAACGGCCAGGGAGAAAACAAACAAACAGAAAAAGATGATGGTGTGGGCAGGTTGAGAGCTGAAAATGCTGCATGGGGGGGGAAAAAGAAAAAAGAAAAAGAAAAGAAATAAAAGCCATCCTGGCAGAGCCACTATGGGAAGACCAAGAGAATTGCAGACTCCCGGGAGCACCCGGCTTCAGCATCGCGTCGGGACATCCAGCAACGACATAAATTAGCACCAGAAACATTCAGCGACCGAGTACAATCTGGTGTGGTGACCACCGTACAAAATGCATGAATATTCTTAGGAGTTAAAAAAAAAAATAAAATAAAAGAATTAAAAAAAAAAAAAAAGAAAACAAGCTGTAAGCACATTTAATACTTTTTTCTACATGGACTGTATAAGCTACTGCAATACATCGAAGGGAAGAAGAGGGTCTTCTACATAATGAATATGAAGGTGACATGCAATTATAAATCAAAGACTGGCCAACGGCTGCAGTCTTGTGTGGAAAGCAGCTAAAAAGCAAAGGCCAGTAGGAGATTGGGCAGTGGCAGGGTATCACCAGTGCTGGATTAAAGTCATTCAAATAGATAGCACCACAGACATGTAAAAATAAAAAGCACCTTTTTTTGGTTTTGTTCCTGTGTTTAGTTCCTTTTTACACTTCATATTCAGAGAGGACGAATGGATTCCCCCTGCCACTGCAATCTGCCACTGGGAGTGGACTATTTATTTACTTATTTTTAATTATTATTTTAAAAGAACGCTGATGGAAAAGAACGAAGAATTAAGTTAAACCACATTTGTAAAGGAAAGCGAGCGTATCAAAAATGCAGAGACTCAAAGCAGATCCCACTTTTGGATCAGGGTTTTATGGAAGTCTTGTTAAAAAGTGGCTTTAATTTCCTTATTTTGAGGCGGATCGTTCCCAAAAGGCACCAGTGGCTCAAGGGGTTGGTTTGCCACTCCCCGGGCCTGCAAAGACTCAGTGCCTGGGTGGAACTGAAGCTCCTTCCGATCCAGGCTTGGGGTTGGGAAGAGGCAGGAGAGGTGGGGACGTGAGCCACCAGCTTCATTCCCAGCTGCAACTGGGACGGTGGTGGGAAGGGAGGTGGATTTAGCACGGAGCGGGTCACATGCATGTTTTGAAGGCAGAAACATTTAAACATTTCAAATAATATACAATACAAATATTTACTTACAAACATACAAAAATATAAGCACCTTTAATACATGGGAAAGAGATGCCCAGTGTGACTTTTAGCTATCGAATTCACGGGGATTGATTTTGTAAAGCGTGGAATTACACGATTCAATGGAGAGCTGGAGAACTCTGGCAACGGCCACGGCGTCTGCTTGGAAGTCAATGAAATGCCTCCAACGAGCTTTGGCAGGGGTTGGATTGAAGCCAGGACTGCCAGGACTTCAACATCAAGCTGAACGCAGGAGTTTCAAGTTTTTTTCTGGTTTTTTGGTTTTGGTTTTTTTTTTTTTCCTTTGAAACAAACAAAACAAAAACGCATCAACAAGCGCTCGGTATCGCTTTGCGGCAAGAAGGAATAGAAGAAGAAGTCTTTGATGGTGGTGGGGTCTGCTGGGTGGCCGTGGAGCAGATGTGGTGGCGTGGGGACAGGTCGGTCGGTCGGTCATGTGGTTCTGCGTCTGTGGAGGGACCGGTCCTCTCGGTTCGGTACGTGTGGGTGAGGTGGCACAAGAGGAACTCGGGCAAAAGGAGGAACAAAACAAAACGGGGGGGGGGGGAAAATAACCCATCGCTGTCCAGTTTCAGAACGTGCATGTGACGAAGAATTCTTTTTTCTTTTTTTTTTTTTTTTTAATTAATTAAATGGCGCAATGAGGTTACGAGGTTGCTCATTTGGAGACTAGTTTTCGGGTGGCTCTTAGCCCATGAAGCAAGCTGGTCCCACCTCGAATCCAAATTTCTGTGACGCTTCTCCGAAGTCATTGAACATGATGTCGACTATAGGTACTTGCTCTACTTTGGGTGTGTTGATTTCCAGGATAGTCTTCTGATAGCCCTTCTTTGTCTGGTGGGGAGAAGAGAGAGAGAGGAGCATTGATGATGCCTCCAACCCAACAACAGCAAATTATCATGAATAAGCAGCCACCACTCAGCTGGGAATACGTTGACCATCTTGCCCAGGCACTTTTTGAGCTGAATTAGAGGCACCCAGCACCCAAACACTCTGCATTTACCCTGCAGATTCAGCAGACGTCCTCTGATCAAGTGGGATGATGACCACTAAGCAAACCCTTGGGGGAGGGTGGCTTGTCCTAAGCTGAAACGTTAGCAGCTGCTGCCACACAGATCAAAAGACACTCAAGTCTGCTGTCAGCACATGTCAGAGCTGGAGCAGGAGCCTGGTAAAATTATTGTGGCCATGGTGTAGTTGTTTTGCCTCCCCGAGGACACGCATGGGTTGTTGAGCAAATGTGAGCGATTTAATTTGAATATATTAGCTTGACTATTATCCGAGCGCTACCGAAAAAGATCGCATTTACAGTTTGATGGAATTCACAAGGTGATGCTGCCTTTTTATCGCCCCTGGTAGCCACACGGTTATTTCCGAAATATAAATAATTATTAGAGGAGCAGAAGTGCACCCCAGGGCATACAAAGCTGCACAAACAAGAGAATTTATGGAGCAGCTTTTGGCTCTACCTTACCCTCTGATTTGTGTGTCTCAGAAGAGCAGGCTATATCACAGCTACCGAGAAATGGCTGTAAGATCAGGAAAAACACATTGAAATAATGGCCCGAGCATTAGCCCTGGAGATCCATCGGTGCTGGCTGCAGCAGCTCCATCGTGGAGCGTGGGTCCTACCAGGACCTCTGCAGCAATGCCACATCGGGCAGCTCAACCTCATTTTTTCATATGCTCAGGCTCAATCTTTGATATTCTGCCTGTGGTTCAGGAAGGATGATCTACCAGGGTACCAGAGAGAGGTACAGGAGATCCAGAGCATCTTTCTGCAGGGCTGTAAGAAGCTCCCTTGGGATTTCTGACCTGCTTCTTACACCCTACAGGAACATCTCTGGCACGAAAGAAAGGTTGGGGCATGCTAATTTGGAAGCGATGCCCAAAGCTCTGAGCCAGGAGATGGCATGTCCATGCTCCATCATCACACTGGGGCTTACTCAGCCTCTCCCACCTTTAATTCTTTCTACAGTCATTTATTTTCAACATTGAGAGCAGTGGATCTAAAAGCCACCAGAGAGAAGCAACGGAGCGAATAAACTTGAAGGAGCTCCAGTCATCTCCTGTGCAAACGTCCCTCGTTAGGGAGAGCAATGCAGGGCACCAGAGACAAGTCACTTAAACCAAAATGTTTTCAGCAGGAATATCTGCCTTAAAATGTGTGATTTTGCAGCATCCCTGTGACTTCAGAGGGGAAAAGGAGGAGAAGGCACTTTTTACTGAGGACACATCATGTTAGCAGGAGATATGAAGTACTCGAGGACAAACTTCCCCACGCGGCTTCTGAGTGTTTCCAGAAGCTGGATGACACCCTTTCCCTCTCTGGGAGAGTGCTGAAAGAAGTAGATTCTAATCTGATTTTCCTCATTGCTCCTACAGTCAGAAAACGTGTGCGTGCCAGAACAGAACCACTTTCATCTCAAATTATGTGGAGGGTTTTCTCTATCCAACATCTCAATCTTTCTGTCCCGTGGGCTTCAAGCGCTGCAGTTGTAGGGGGTGAGAATTATGCTTTTGCACCAGTGAGCTGGATCTCAAAATAAATGCAAGCAGCACCTGCTTTGCCAAATTTTTACCTCCTGAGGGTAGATTTTTCCAAGCTCAGTCCCGAATCCAGCATCAACAGAACAAAGCACAAGCAAAGGGAGGATGCTGGTTCTCTCTGGAAACTCTCGCTGTCGCTCATTGCCAAAGCAAAGGTGAAGAGCAGCGTTGGCAGAGCACAGCCCAGAGCCCTCCTGGGGCTGTGCACAGCAGAGTGCCACCAAAAACCCCCAACCAATCCAATGCCAAACCCTTAATGCTTTGCCTCCAAGATTTCTTGGAAGCAGTTACAGAAATTCTCATCAAAGCCCTGCAAAACTCACAGGCAACAGGGTGTCATTGCTCGTCTCTCCCCTGTGAGTAAAGGGAGCAAGAGCAAAGGCAAGGGGGGATATTTAGAATCACAGAACAGTTTTGGCTGGAAGAGACCTTCAAGATCATTAAGTCCAACCTTATTCCCAGCTCTATCAAAACCACTAAACCCTGTCCCTAAGCACAACATCTACCCAGCTCTTAAACACTTCCGAGGATGGTGATTCCACCACCTCCCTGGGCAGGCTACTCCAATGCCTGACAACCCTTTCCGGAAAGAAATGCTTCCTAATATCCAGACTGGACCTCCCCTGGTTCAACTTCAGGCCATTGCCTCTTGTTCTATCGCTTGTCACCAGGGAGAACAGCCCAACTCCCACCTTACTACCAACTTCCCTTCGGGTAGTTGTAGAGAGCAACCACTCATCTTGGGCTGGTCCCTTCCTTCATGCACAGCCAGCAATAAAGCAAATTAACCTAACACCTAAAGGAGCTGCAGATTCTCCTGACCTCGAGTGGAATCCTGCATCCCCAGCACAGCAAAGAGCAAGCTCAATGTCTCCCGTGCTGGGGACAACCCCCAGGTCAACCACAATAGGAAATCTGGAGGTGATTTGCCCTGAGGCAGACAGTGCTGGACAGAGGAGGGGGCTGGACATCTCCAGCACCGACCCTTTCTGCAGGGACTGGCTCTGCCCACGTACCGCGCAGCCGTCCAGGGCAGCTCGGATGTAGGGGTTGTTGTCGTAGGACATCTCCTCATCGTTGGAGCCCAGGAAGCGGATGGCCTTGTCGTAGCTGTTGGTGGTGGCGTCGTGCCAGGCTACGGACTGGTAGCAGTTGTAGGTGATGTTCTGGTGGGCCGAGGCGCTCAGGAGCCGGAGGAAAGTCATCTGCACCACTCCGATGGGGTTGCCGTCCGAATCCACGTAGGAGAGCTGCGAGAAGAGGAGAAGGGGAAACACTGGGCAGTGAGGGACGATGCAGCAACTCGGGGGGGGTTGAGGACCACCGGTGTCACCTATTGTTATTACCCTGTGCACAGGGCTCAGCCTCACCACCCCGCTGGGGTGTGGACACACTCTCTGCCACCCTACGAGCACAGGGCTGGGCTGGTCCTTCTGAGTGGTCTGGTTATGAACTAAAAATTAAGGCTAATACAGGGCAGGAGGAAAGAGGAAGAGGAATTTCAACCCTGGTTGCAAAAGGGTGTAAATTTGGGGATGTATATTTGAAGTTTAAACCAATACTGAGCATCCATCTCCAGCTTTTGAAGAGGAGACAAATCAGGTTTCTGTATGGATTTGGGACTTCATTTTTCTGCCCTGTTTGACATGATTTTCTGACCGCTGTGGGTATTTCGTTCTGCACACACTGGGATATTTCCCATTTCATTTTTCTTGGGTACCAACACACTGGATTTAAGGAAACTGCACTTAATCTGCAGCAATCCTGTTCCTGCTGATAAGGACTCTGTGCTGCCCTGGTCCATGAAGGGAAAATGCCCTCGGGGCACGTCATGAAACACAGGAGCTGCACCAGCACTGGGATTTGCTCCATACTGCACATCAGGGTCTTTTTCTCCCTTGGAGAACAGTATCTAGAAATGCAATCTCTCAAAACTCACTTCCACACAGAGGGGATTCAGGGCTTTCTGGCACTTTCTCTCATACCCGACCAAGAAAGTGAGCACACAGCAGGACAGTTAATGTGCTTGTCTAAACTAACTGCACTTCAGGTGGCATCTCCAGCCACGGCCAAGCTACCAGAGCTGCTGTTGTGACTGTCCTCTATGGACAGGGGGTTTCTTTAGAAACGACCAGGAGAAAAAACACAGGGGCACAAACAGCGTAGTGTTCGTCGAGGTACCACGGAACATCGGTGGCAAGCTGCAAACAGTAGAAGAGATTTGTAACCAGACAATAAAACCACGAACAAAATGATAATAAAAATAAAGACATATACCAACCGGTTGTCAGGATACCGTCGCACTGTCCTCCTGAGAGTTAAACATGACTGACCAGGAGAGAGCCACGCGTGCCAGGAGGAGAGCTACCAGAAAACCACCAGGACGTGGAAGGAAGGGGACAACAAAATGC
Source organism: Todiramphus chloris collaris (assembly GCA_025345505.1). NCBI lineage: Eukaryota > Metazoa > Chordata > Aves > Coraciiformes > Alcedinidae > Todiramphus > Todiramphus chloris. Next base: position 3,589,673 of record JANVCC010000185.1, read on the forward strand.
GGATTACTTGGCACACACCCAGCGTGTCCCAGTCTATAGGACCCGCTTCTTTGTTCTTATTTCGAATCAGTGGTTGGTTTGTGAGCCTTACTACTTGTTACGGGGGCCCAGTTGCTGTTCTGCCTCTCCAGTCTGCATGAAGCCCTGCCACAGCTCTGCGACTTGAGCCACTGGGAACTGGTGCTGTGCATGAGGCTTACTCGTGGGAACACGGCTGTGCAAAAACCAATCCTTTCCTGTTTTCTCTGTGATAGCATTTCCCTGGGGCAAATGCCATATTGCTAGGAAGGAGAACAGGGCAGGATGGGTGGCAAGCCTTGTTAGAGCTACTGGGAATTGCACGCAACGCACACGGAAGGAAAGCAGAGTCCAGAAGGAAACATCTGCAACCCTTTTATCCCTCTAAATGCAGTTTGACTGCATCATGAGAAATGGTAAGAACTCAGCTCCAAGTATTCTGTGTCATTGATTAATGACGATGTAGAAGCATCAAAACAAGATGGTTTCTTTGTATTTCATAATCACTGCGTCCTCTAGATAGGCATGGAAGAAAGGCAAGTGTCTCCATGGCTGCGCACCTTGTGCAAGCAACCGAGATTTACATGGAGCCCCCCACACATCAGCAGACTGAGCAGCGGGTGGAAATACTCCCCTTGGCTTTGGGGATCCCCATGGCATCAGTCCCCACAAGAGACCAACCATGCTCGAGCTGCGCGGAAAGACACCAGGGATCTTCTCCACGGAGTAAAAGGAGCAATGCTGCACTCAGAGGGGAACATCAAACTCATTCCTCCCACCCATCTACACCCAGATTTCAACTGATCATGGATCCAGGGAAACGTCTCCCCACTTTACCAATCTCATGGTTCCAAGTACTGACTGGGGTGAAACGAGAGGTGCCTTTTACAAACAAATAAAAATCAAACTTCACTTTTATGGCTTGTGTGTTTAACAGTTTTCTGTTTTGCTTAGGCCAGTCTTCTACGTGCTGGTGGCTTTTTTTTTTTTTTCCACAAACAGAAAATGCAGGACAGGTGAAAAAAGCAAGAAAACGGCGACACAGAAAGATGGAACAAAGGGCTTTGAGTAGCACTGAAATTCCTATTGTAAAAAAATGGGCCCTAAGCTCTAGGTTGGCAAATCAGCCTCTACTGTAGCTGATAGGAAAAATAATAATAAAAAAAAAAAAAAGCAGAGAGGGGGGAAAAATGGAGGTACTCATAATATGAACTGCTGAAGTGCTCTGTAATTAAGCTATGAGTAGTTGCCCTCCAAGGAGCCAGGAGGCTGAAGCCCTGGCTTTGCAGCCTTGCTGGATAATGTGGAAAAGCTGCAGAAGCCATGTCCTTCTTGTGGGCAGAATCAGAGCAAAATGTGTTTAGTGGCGGTGAAATGCGGCCTAGGAAAGCAACGCAGGGATTTTCTCTGGTGTTTGCCCTTTAAGGTGGAAGTTTTGGGGCACTGCAAGAAGCCTCTGCCCCGGGGAGACGTTCACTGCACGAGGCAGCTCAGCCTGGTGCACTGGAGCACCTCTGGCTTTTGGGGACCGGTTGGTTTTATCTGCTGGATCTTTCCTTCCTCCCTAATTCTCCTGATCTGACTGAGCTCATTATCTGCATCCCACTAATCCTGTAAGAATTTGAACACAGGTGGGAGATTTCTGTTGCTCAAGGAGACCTGGCTCACACTGATCAGCGGCTGCTCTGGGGAATTGCATCCTCAGGAAAGCTGTGGATTCCCCAACACTGGACACTTTAAAGACTCAGCTGGACAGAGTGCTGGACCATCTTGTCTAGACCATGTTTTTGACAAGAAAGTTTGGACCAGATGATCCTCAAGGTCCCTTCCAACCAGGTATTCTCTGATTCTCTGACATCCCTGACCAGGGCTTGTGGTCCATGGGAGGGATTTATCCACAGGCTGAATGTCCTGTTACAGGACAAAATGCCAGAGCTTTTTCTTTGTTTTATGTGTTACTGTCTTGCCTGCTTGCTGACATCAAATGTGGTTTGACCTTATGACAGTTCTTCTCCCCCAAAAACACCCTTAACTAGGACTAATGCAAATTCCTGTTCACTTGGCTTGCAAATGAGCTTGGCTTCAAATCTTCCTTTACACCAACAACTTTATGTCTCCCAAGCTCTGGGAGTGGCATAGGAGCCCCCAGCGTGGGAGTTTAAATCCATCCTTTGGGGAAAACCTGCCCCAGACCAGAGATGTGCGGATTCACCACCTCAGCCTGGGTACCAGTGAGCACAGGCTGCAACACCACTGTGCCCAGCTCTGGCCTCAAACATCACCTTAGAGGGTCTCTCAGCTTAAGGCTACCCTGCTGGCAGACAGCAGGATGGGGACATCTTGACAGAATGGGAATGGGAACTGCTTAGGAGACAGCCAAGAGCTCTCTGGTGGGATGCAGCCCACTGCAGTGCCCTATAGACACAGCCCTGCATCAGCTCCAGCTCTGCAGGGTCCCCAAACGAGTCAGTGTGTCCCCTTCCTAACGCAGGGTGAAAGCTCATCACCTGCTCCTAGGTTTCCAGTCAGGCAGACTGAAAAAAAAAAAAAAAAGAAAGAAAAAGAAAAAGCATCCCCAATGGGTTTTCTTCCTTTTTCAGTATTCCACCTTAAATGTTTTCACAGTGCCTTGTGATGGTTATTAGTCCAGCATGCAGAGTGCAACAGGTCTGGCCATATCCAAGCAGATGATGCGCTCTGATTCAGACTAGAGGGCCAAGGGCGAGGTTAGCCACTTACCAAAGACCCCCGCTTGTATTGACTATACCATGTGGAAGGCTGTTCTTTGGGCCAACGAGCCATTTTACTCTGTAAAATACGACATGGGTTAAAGGAAACAGAAAGCACCAAGATGCATCTTACCAGTTTACCGCGCTTGAATTCACTGAACCAGGAGCCTGGGTTTTCCTTTGGCCAAGAAGTAATCCTAGCCTAGTTTGTGGACGGCAAGGAGGAAAGAGAGAAAGAAGAGAAAAAAAAAAAAAAAGTTACAATTGGTTCCACCAGCAGAGTCTACATCCAGCAGAGTCTTATTGAACCTGTCCAACTTCCTTGAAAATGTTTTCTTAATCTTTATACACCAGCAACATGAGCAGTCAGCAAAGCCCTGAGATGCCAGCAGCCTCTCAAGGAGAAAGGGACAAAGTGGTGATGCCCTGGGTGCCCAGTGCTGCCTTGGCACTGGCCTCCTTTGCTCAGGGCTAATGATCTCTGCCTCCTACATACTCTGGATGCAAAATCAGCAGCACAGTCTGTCGACAGGAGAGATAAAAGGAAAGATGGAGAGGAAAAAAGGGAAATATCAGCTGTGAAAGGTGCGTTGATCTTCGTGTGAGGGCTGGGCTAATGCTGCTATTGGAAAAGGCTGCTGCCACTCCAGTGCTGAATCCAGATGCTGTGGGGCTGAGAAAAAGCAAAGAATGGGATTAAGGAAAAGCTTCTGCCTGTCTCCTGTGATTGTGCAGCCATAAGGTGCATCATGGGCAGTGCATCCTCCTCAAGCAGAGCTGGACCACCACACGAGATGGAACTCCAGCGACGCAGGGGGTGACCTTGTCAAGAAATGAGCTGTCAGAGCATCCTTTATGGCAGCCCCATCTAAGCAGCTGAATCACTTCTCTTGAATCAGAGCAGAAGGAAGGAGTGTGGCTGCCGTCTGCTCCCTTACCCTCCCACCAGCTCCCTCACTTCTGCCATAAACCTCCCCCAAACCAACAGCCAAGCTATATCCACGTGTCTCGGGATTGCCCTTTCCTTTCCAGTGCACAAGCCGTAAAGCCAGTCAGAGTGTTTCTGCTGGGTGAAGGACAGACTGAAAGGGGATATGGCTTAAACACCATGGTGCCTTAGAATAAAGCCACTCAGCCAATATTGACAGTGGTGGGGTAGCTGTTTCCATTTCTCTACATGGAAAAAGAGCAGGATGAACCTTTTTCTTATTTACGACGGTGCTGCGAAAGCGCAGCACAATTTGCATCTGAGGAGCTTCGCAGTGGGCAGAGGATCAGCTCCACAGGGGATGAGATGGGGCCAAAGAGCCACTCTGAGAATGAGTGTGGCAAGAGTCTGAGCAATGGTAACATCATCAGCCCACTCTCCTTTTTTAGCCATCCACATTCTGACGAGAGCCATGGCAAGCAAATGCAAAAGAGAAGAAATTCATCTCCAGTTAAACAGCCCTAATGAGAAGCCAAGGAAGATTTATGTCATGTGTTCTTTGTCCTGTGCTGGCACGTATTTCTGGTGGAAGAAATTCAGCATGAAAATGGCTTTCACTGCTTTGCCTGCACCTTAACCCAGCTGGAGCACAACTGTGACACCGAGCAAGCTTCCCCAGGCCACTTTGCAAGAGTTTCTGCTCGGCCAGTACAAGAACTGGTCTCCAGGCATCAGGGAGAGCAGCTCTGGGAAGCAGAGTGCACGGGTACAAGATAAAAAATGAAGAGTGTGGTTGAGCTAAGCACATCACTACACAAACAACTTCATCAGCCTCGTGCGTCGGTGCCGGGAAGAAAGCAGGTGGAAAAGACAAGGAATGAGTTAAATGAAGCTCATGTGGAGCCACAGCTCCTGCACCAGCACACACTTCTGCCTTTGTAAAGTATATATAGAAAAAAAAGGTTTTAGCATTTATTATGCCTGGAAAATCATCAAAGACTTGTCCCAAGTCACAGTTTAAATCTGACTTAAAGAAATTCTCTGTGTAAACACATTCCTTATTATTTAGAAGCCACTGTTGTGTGACAAAGAAATGTTCTGGGTCTTTAATCCTTACTTGCTATTGTTCGATTCTGCTGAAATGGACTGTCCATGAATATTCATATTAGGAAACAATCTCTTATCATCATGATATAGAGCAGGGGGAGGGGGGAAAATTGCGTGGACTTACTCCTTCAGATTTCTTATCAGGGAAGATACAAGTCTCTCCACCAGCTGTGAAATTACAGTAAACTTTGAAAGAGTCCCTGGAACATCCTTGGTTAGGATCAACCCAGTATTCACCTGGATGCACGAGAGGGAAGAGAAGAGAAGAAAGACTGAGCACAGTGAAGGGAGGACAATGGGCTCTTCTGCACCCAGGGACATTTCATCTCTGGCTACCACTCAGATGTACTGTTTTGGAAAACTGGTTATGTTTTAATCCCACATTCTGTGGCACCTTACAGGAATAGTTGTTTTTCATCATCTTAGTATAGAATATTTCAATTGGAAGGGACCTGAAATGATTATCTAGTCCAACTTTTTTTTCTACTTATTCCTTGTCAGCCACATTCCTCATGGGGCACTAGGGCCTGGGACTCCCCAAATTACTTCTCTTTCCACACTTGCTTGTATTCACTGTGTGGAGCTGGGAAACCCCAGCATTTTCCCCGAACCCCCTCTGTCCCAGGACACACCATCTGGGAAATCAGGGTGACAAAGCTGCAGATCCTTGCAGGTACGTGCTGGGTTATGTTGAGTGCCCAATGGATGCTTCATTTGCTCAATTTCCAGTTTCAAGGAATTCAGTGAGCCGAAAATTTCCTCCATGCCATCTGCATAGTCCATGTAGTTGTCAGCATTTCCATCATCCACCAGCTGACTGGCATCAATGTTGCGCCTGGTCCTCTTGGAAGATTGGATGGGCAGTGGCTGGATGACTTCTCCAGGAGGACCCTGGTTTTTGGGGAAAGAAGACACAATTTTCTGTTGTGTTGGCAGTAGGGAAGAGAGAAAAATGTGAGAAGCAGCATCATACGGTATAAACTAGAGATGCAAAACACCCATGATGTACTGATAGAAACCCTGGCCACCAGGCTTGAACACTAGGTCCATCTTCTCTTGCCACCTTCCTACTAGTAACTTCTCCCTTCACACCCTGCTTCCTTCTCCAGCATCTCTAAGAGATGCCAACCCCTCGTTAGGACTCCTGATGTGCTGAATCTTTGTTCAGAAATCTACTTCCTAACATGACAACACCCATTAAATCTGAACTTCACGCTTTGGGTAAGGGGTTCTACTTACAGGTGGCCCTGGGGGCCCAGGAAGACCCGATTCACCCTTTGGACCTGTTGGACCCTGGGTGGAAAAACAAAGGAAAAACATTGGTCACTCAGGAAAAAGCACTTGCCACTTATATCACATCACAAATATTTCTTTTAATAGTCTCATAGCAAAAACTTTCTTCATGATTCTTCAAGTACACAAGAGGAATCTCCATGCACACAAGCAAATGTTTGTTTTGGTTGGTTTTGATGCTTAGGTAAAAGAAGAGATCAGTCAAATGCTTGGAGTTAAACAATGAAATTTTGCTCAGGCTTCCTATGAAAAAGGAAGGATCTTCCAATGCATGAAAATGTAAACTCCCCAAATCAATGCAACAGTTTTATAAATCAAATAAAATCAGTAAACCATTGAAATCTGCATAGGAAGAAGACATTAGGAAGTTGCCCAAAAGGAATTTTTAGCTGCCTGCATAGATCTGTAACATGAAGCTTGCTTCAGTGTCGCATTTCTCACCGAGTTCTTCGCTTTTCAGCTTGCCACCTCCCGCTTCACAGGATATTTTTAACACCCTCTGCTTTACAGCAGTAGCTTTTCTCCTAAGGACTATGCACTGGATCCCTCCTTATGATCTTTGCTGCACTGATGTTCCACGAAGTACAATGTGTGCAACAGGAAACCTTCCCCAATTATCACTTCTGGGCTTAGCCAGCCTGAAAAGGCTGCATTTGCTCCAGTCATCTCTGGCTAATTGCCTTAATGCCACTGATGTGGAGGAGTCGCAGCAGGTTATGCATTTAATAAGAGCTCCTCAGCCTCTTCATTTAACAACGTCTATACTCACTGATGATCCTTTAGCACCTTTGGGACCAGGGGGACCCTGTAGAGAGAGAGAAACAGAAAAGAGTCGGCATGTTTCCTAGCAGAGAAGTCATCAGTCTCTCCTTAAAGCAAGACATAGGGTGGTTTTTCTTCATTCACTTCCTTTCTGCTGCCACTTTTCACATCCAGTGGAGTCTGCTGTTCCTTTTATTTGCCAACATACAAAAAGCACTTGTGTCAGCCCAGTCTGTGCCAGTGCCCCACACGCCTGCCCGGATGGGGACTGGGAAAGCTGTTGGGTGATTACCCTAACCTGCAGCTGATCCTGGCTCCATGCTAATGACACCCAGCAACAGCAAATGCTGGGTGTCCACGGGTGCAGGGTGCAGCCTTTGGGCACCCAGTGAAAACCCAATGCAACCAGCAAAACTAAATCATTGTGTGATTGTAGAAAAGGGGAGAGAAACAGGGTGGGTCTGATTTCCCTGCTGATATCCCTGCCTTGGTCACACTGTGTCCCCTCTGCCCATCTCTCATCTCAGTTCACACATCACCCCCCAGTACTCCTGTAACTCATTCCAGCGTGGATAATGGGTGAGCCCATTCCCATCAGCATCCTTGTAACAAGGTCAGGCCAGAAGGACTGAACTGGGTATCTGGGAGCACCAAGATGACCCATAAGGGCTGTGTAGCTCTTGAGGAATTAGAAGATAAGTACTTGTCACATACCGGTAATCCTGGTGGCCCGGGAGGTCCGATTGGTCCAGATGGACCTGTGATACCCTGGAAAATAAAAGCACAACACCATCGATTCATATGAAGCAAAGAAGGGCTATAACCACACACAGCTAACATCTGCTTAAAGATGCCCACCTGGTTTAGGAGGACTCCATTCAAATCTGGAGCTTTGACTGGTCTTTAAGGGTGTGCATGATTCAGACAAGAGCATGACTGGGGAATCTCATCTCTCATTTTGGCAGTTTTAAAAATCAGTACTTTAGATGCATATTTAACGTTACCATTCCTATTCAGCTCTTTTCATATGGCCCTTGAAAATCTGCTTTCCACTTTGGGGCATCTCTACATTTCACGTGTAGGATAAACTACATTAATACAGAAAATTTTCTTCAAAAATTAGCAAAAGTCTCCTGCTGAGGTTGACCATCTCTGCTGTGCTTGTACCTGCTCAAAGTCAGCAAACCCCACAGCTCGAAAGCACATTTAATTAAGGAATATTTACCTGCTCTCCTTTGGGTCCTGCTGAGCCCTGGGGGCCTGGGAGACCTCTGTCACCCTTTTCTCCCTGCTCTCCTGGTGGTCCAATAAGACCAATTAAACCTGGATGACCCTAGGGGAGAAGAGCAGATGGTAATGATGACCTCTCACTGGAGGTAACTGAATACCAAACCTACCTGGCAAAGACACTTTGAGATACAATCCCAAATATTTAAGCACGGTGCCAGGAGCTTACGAGCACCCTGACTCCTGGGAGTGGCAGAGCAGAGCAAAGCACTGGAGTTTGGCAACAGAAGATGCTGCAAACAGAGAAGCAGATCTGCTGCGCTGGGGCACCTGCTCATTTTGTGCATATACCACAGAAATTTCTAGAAGATTGTGAGCCCTGCCCTAAAGCGAGCCAGGCATCTGGGAAATGAGGTCTTGGATCCAGACAGGCAGTGGCACGTCCCTCACCCCCAGCACAACACCGTTCATGGCACACTCACAACTCTCCATCTCTCCACTAAAGATATCCCCAATGCTTCCAGAGGATGAGGGGGCACACAAGGGGCTGGTGGCACTCCTCAGCCTTGGCCTGCCCACTGCAGGACCCCTCTGCAATGACCTTTCCTCCACCACACACTCAGACATGGACCCGATGGATCATGCAGTAAGGTTGTGCGCGCCATCCTTACCTTCTCCCCTTTAGGACCAGAGTCTCCTTTAAGACCAGGCAAACCCGGTGGGCCCTTTGGGATACAGGGGAGAAAACATAAGAGAGAATGAATTAATGTAAAATGCATTCATCCATTTCCAAAACTCATGGAATTTGATGAGCTGGACATACCATTGGGCCTGGAGGACCATCTGGGCCAGGAGATCCTGGGAGACCTTGTTCACCCTGTAAAACAGTGAAATTCCCTCAAAACAATTCTCCATGACAGCAGTGCTCCCAACTGGGATTAGTCCAATTCTTCCCCCATTCTTATCTGGTCCCTGTGCCAGGGAATATTTGCCCTGGCTTCTCACGGATGGTAAAGGCAAAAGGAGTTAGGTTCCTTTCATGCTCAGATCTCTACTGGAGAGAGGACTTTGGAAGTCTGGAAACTTGGGATCTGGAAACTCTCACCCATGGAGAGTGGGTGAGCTGACCCAAGACTCAAATAAACCACGCTGGGAGATGATATTCACTGTTTTATTATTTCTACTAAATATACCTCATCTGCTATCAGGTATTTAAGCACAGAACATGTCACTGGGAGAAAGGCATCTTCCAAGGCAGACGAGTTATGGCAAAGCACCAAAACAACCCTGTCCAGAAGCTTTCACTCAGTTTGGGAATACTCACAACTGGACCAGGAATCCCTCGAAGGCCATCGGGGCCGGGCTTCCCTGGAGCACCTTGAGGACCAATTGGGCCAGTCTTCCCAGGAGGTCCTTCTAAACCAGCTTCGCCCTAGATGCAAGAGGCAGAATGATTTAATTTGCATTGGAGCATCAAACAATCTTCTCAGATATACTGTGGCTGCTTCCTGGATGTCACAGAGTGAATGCAGGTCCACACAAAGCAGGTAAAACCTTCTGTTTGTTGATTTTCCTACTGCTCCCCACCCCTTATGCACTGAGGACAAGTCTTCAAAGTCCTTCACTTCTCAATCTTGCCTATTTCTGCTGATTTCCAGCAGGAACAGACCTTTGGCTATGAGGTCTCCAGAGCAGAAAGCTGTCCTGGGTTTGGTCTTAGGAGATGAGCTAGCAGAGGACATCCTCAGCCATCAGTGTTCCTGCCTCTGCTGCTACAAGTGGGTCTGGAATTTGCAATCCCACTCTGCATTTCCCCACCACCTCCTACCAAAAGAATCGTGGTTCAATAAAGTTGTGTTTGCCCTGGGAAAGGGCGTAGGGCTCTGCACACCGTACTACTTACAACACATTAAATTGTTAAATATGGCACTTTTGTAATTTCAAATCCAGAAAAGTGTTCTCAGCACCTCACCAAGCCTTAATTATCTCCCCAGAGTTTGTTACAAGATGAAATATAAGCTCAGATTTGAGGCCAAAGGCCCCAAATTCAGGGTAATTTACTGTAACACGCAGCAAAAATCAAATCACTGCCTTTCACTCCCCAGCATTGTCCAGAGGGTGATCCTTCTGGCATACAAAGGACATGGTAGAAGTGAAACCTCGTTCAGCTCTTACCTTGGCTCCTTTCTCTCCTTGCCTTCCTTCGGGACCGGCTGGACCAGGAGGACCCTAGAGAAAGCACAAAACAGATGCAGAACGCAATTAGATCACACTGATCTGAAATGGTCTACTGGAATTAGCAAAATGATGCTACTGCCCCAGGGAAGAAGACAAAATGGAGACAAATATGCTCTGAAAAGCTTTGTAAATTAGCTTCTTACTAAATGAATCCCTGGGCTCTGCCAGCAAGGCAGGAAGAGCAGGAGCACCTCATACTTGTATATTCTTTTGGGTGTTGTAATATCAAAAAAAGAAAAAAATCCACAGGATTTGGTTGACAAGTTCCCATCAATTTCCAACAGCTGTGGATGGCACACCAATATTTTTTTTAAATTACTATATATTTTACACATTACTGCCTTGCATTTACTGCAGATGTAGTAATAACATCCCTTTCAAAACGTCAATACAAACGCAGTTGGAGAGATGCTCCAGAACAACCAGCTTACCCTTTTCCCTGGAGGTCCGGAGGGGCCTGGCTCTCCCGTGGGACCAGGGGAACCCTAGATGGAGAAGGGAGGAGAACAAGCCATAACTGCACCACAAGACACGGGAAGGAGAAGCAAACATGTAAAACTTGAGGCGAGATCTAGTTTGCACTAAGCTGAGGCGTGGGCAGCCAGTACAACTCCTGACACCTCCTCGGGGGTGCAGGTGGTATCTTGTTTTATCCCTTCCCACCATGAAATACCATAAGGCACAGCAAAGTTAAAAGGAAAGACTGAGATTTGGGTTTTCCTTAAGTTAATTCTTGCTTTCAGGCTGTCTTGCTTGAGCAGCCTGGCTGGATAGCAGCAGCTAGGTTGACACAGACAGGAGGGACGGGCACCAGGGCACCAGAGCAGCAGAGGCTGGTGGGAATTAGATGCTCTGTGTCCTTCTGTGCTAAAAGTCCTTGCACTTGCACGCAGAAACTGTGGGGACTGATGGGGAACGGATCTCATCTCTCCAGTTACTCACAGTCTGTCCAGGTTCGCCATCATCACCTTTGTCCCCAGGGGGACCATCCTGACCCTAGAAAGGAAGAAGAAAGAAACAAGCTGGGTGTATTTAGGGTATGGGGAGAGTTGAGCAGAGCGTTAGCAGCAGCAGCAGATGTTCTGGTCTTCGTCACTGGGCACCATCCCTTCCCATCTCCTGTTGGGAACACTGGCAACAGCAAATGCCCTGTGTCAAATGCTGTCTATAGCAGCACTCAGACAGCTGCTGTCCCAAAGGTTGTGGCACCACCAGGCAAACAGTCTTACACTGGGACTTGCTACTCTCTCCCACGTAAGGGAAGAGTAAATGCCAGTGAAGCTGCTAGTGAATGAACAGCACACAAGCTGAGAAAAGGAACCTACTGCCCTTCTGGGAGACAAACACTTACAGCGGGACCAGGTTCTCCAGGAGGACCAGGGTCACCAGGGAAACCAACAGGACCCTGCAAAGAGAGAAGAAGGATATCCCCCAGTCAGACACATTGCATCTGGAGAACTGCAGAGCACTAGTGCCCAATACCCCAGTGACTCTACGGGGAGTCACCCTACGGAGCAAAACCCCAATCCCCTGCCCTCAAACACAATCCCACATCACATCCCATCATTGCATCTTCAGTAATTTCATCCTGCTACAGCCACCAGAAAACGCAAAGCTCCAGAGGCAACGCTGGGACTTTCATAAATACATTGGACAAGTGACAGCAAAATCCTTGCAGCTCCGGGGAATGTGCAGATTAGAAGATTTTGCTTTTGCTTACTACATGATGCGTAACATTTTTCACGTGAATATCTCAAAGCATTTAATGACTGAAACACTTCACCATTCTTCTTCAGACAATGTCTATTGTGTACTTGAAATAATTCTGAGACCAGCGTTCAGACAACACGCTTCGACCAATAATGTGATATCCCAAGAACCCATCTGTTAAGAGATGACTAACTCCCCTGCCTCCTCTGCTGTTTCATGCCATCTTTGCTTATCGCATAATAAATTTCTTCAGCCAGCAAGCATCAAAGGAGCCAGCAAGATAAATACTGTACCATTATCATCTGGTATAAATCAGTATAGCTCTACTGGCTTCAACAGAGCTACAGCAATTAGCATCAGCAGGGATCTGACCCTAGAGGTACAACTCCCACACTCACATAAATCTCCTCTATGCTATTTTGGAAGCTTCGCTCTGGTGCAGAGGACCTTGGCAATACATAAGCTCAAGAGCAAGGTAAACCTACTGCAGGCCTTCTCCAGAGGGGTGAGTTTTCTGATAGCCTGCAAAAAGGACTAATAATTCAAGAGGTTGCTGGAAGATGTGGTACAACTGGGTCTTTTCCTCATTAACACCCTAAAGATGGGGACAACTATCGTTTATCATTAGAGGAGCAATTCTCTGATTGGTAAACTAGCTCAGATTTTCAGAAAAATCTCTGGAAAAACATCTTTTCATGCCCAAATCTCTGCTGGCAAGACAAGGAAGCAGCGTTTGGACAGGAGGGGGTACTTACAGGGCTGCCTTTGGGACCGTCATCGCCTGGTGGACCTTTGGGGCCAGGTGGACCAGCAGCACCAGAGGGACCTGCTTCACCCTTTTCACCTCTTTCACCTTTAGGACCCTGTACAGGAAAAAGGGTGTTTTTATTATCCAGGAAAGCAACTTACCGATCTCTAATTATCCTTTAATCAGCTCTGAGAAAGAAACTCTATTTGTATCTCAGAACACAAGGACACAATTTAGCAGTCCCTTCCCACAAAGATTAAATGGTGTTCATGTTGTTCAGTCGTGGGTAGCCCATGCTCAGTGACTAAACATTGTTCTATAAATACCCAGTAACATGGTGATGTGTCGCCCAACACCCAAACCAAGGACATGGCTGGTTGAGTCCTTGCAGCTCCATCCACATCTGTGCCTCTCTGACACCCCTTCAACCAGTTCCTCAGGGGGCACCACTGAAGAAGAGCTCCTCTCCATCAGAGCAAGAGTCATCCTGTAGTGTACTTACCGGGAGGCCAACCTCGCCGGGAAGACCAGGCTCACCAGATTCACCAGGTTCACCCTGTGGAGAGGAAAAGAGGAATTTTTCAGTCCTATTTCTGCAGGGTGTTGAGTTTTCTGCTGACACAGCAAAGCTCCTGCAGAAGTGTTGCTGCAGACTCCTGCAGGCTTCACTCAGGTTTGTTGGGATGCTTTACCTTTTCTCCTACTGCACCAGGATTTCCTATTCCCCCAGAAGGACCCTGTGGACCATCTGCTCCTGGTGGTCCAGATGGACCTCTGGGTCCAGGTGGGCCTGGTGGGCCCTAAGAGAAAGAGGAGAAAATTTAAGACATGTTTCTTAGAGCAATGTCTATGTCACTGATGAAAAAAAAAAAGTATGAAAGTATCTTACCATTTGCCCAACATCACCCGTTTCTCCCTTCTCACCAGGGGGTCCAGGCAAGCCCTGTGGAGGTGGAGGGGATGAGTTTTAGCTGTGAACATCTCAGGAGGAGCCCCAGCTGTCATCACCCCAAGCCATCCCTCAATGCTGCAAATTACCTGCAAGCCCACTGGGCCAGGGGGACCAGGGAAACCTCGGGGTCCTTCATCACCTTTCTGACCAAAGAGGCCTTGCTGTCCTCTGGGACCCGGCTCTCCATCAGCACCCTATGAGGAAAGGGTCTAACACAGCTTAGCAAAGACACGAGGTAGATGCAAAGCCCCATCCCCACCACCTCCTGGTGCAGCCAGTGGCAATGCCCTACTCATGTGTCAGGCACCAGCAGTGCCAGGCAGAAGCTGCCAATCCTGGCCTCCCAGGAGGTGTTATGGTAAGAAAGGGGATTGCTGCCAAGAGGGGACAATACTCACAGCGGGGCCAGGCTGACCGAGTGGACCCTGCGGGCCGGTAGGACCTGGTGGACCCTGTCATGGAACAGAAGCACATTGTCACCATTAGGATCACAGGGAAAAAAAAAATCACCTGGGAAAGGTGATGCTCTTCAACAAAGCCTCCATTAAACACACATTGATCCCCAAACCAGAGAGGGAGGACAGTGTCAAGTCTTCCAGGACGCACCAGCATCCCTCAGCTCTGGTGCCAATGGCATGGCAGATGTGTCTAAAGGCATTTTTGCTCCAGCAAATCAATGTCACACTGCTCAGCTCTATCTAGATATGTAAAGGGTGCTTCAGCGTGCTGCCAGCAACTGGAAAAGGAACTATAGCTGAACATCCAGCTTTAATGACAAGGGCTGCTAATGCTTCACAGGTATCTGCACAGTAGATGGGTGACATGGAAACATCTCAGTGTGTTCCTGGGAGCTGGAGGCTCACACTTCAGGCACTTGCTCTTTTTACATCGTGTGGGTATTTGATGAAGAAAGGAGAAAATGAAGCAATGATAGAAAGAAATGAAAATGACACTGTTTTCTGTTTCCAGCAAGTCACACAGTGTAACTGTGCTCCTCCAGGGAAGCTGCTATGACAACATCCACCTCACTCACCTGCTCTCCTTTGTCACCCTTGCTGCCCTTCTGGCCAGGCTCCCCGATCTCCCCCTGCCAGGTACAAAGGGGCACAGTTAGTTCACATGGTGACACATCCAAGCCACAGTCCCGTGTGTCTACATGCTCATCCTAAAGGTGCCAATTCCTACAGAAATATCCCAGAATGTTCTGAAAAAGGCCAGATAATTGGCCGCTCCTGGTGTAACTGAATCCTTTTACATCCCCAAGCTTTCCTTAGCTGCAAGAAGCATCATTTTGCAGACCTTGTCAGCAGCAAGGAGTGATTGATCCCAGCTAAAGTTTTCTAAGAATCCTCCAGTCCTGAGGGGCTTCACGAGAGACTGGGGGGAGGTAATGAATTTGGAAAGGCCCCATGGGCAGGCCACCTGCTACAGGCTTCAAGGGAGGCCAACTGGACTTCAGCAGTCCAGCTGAGAGAGCACACCCAGCCCAGTTTGCCCACTGCTCCCGAGACAGGATGCTGCTGATCTTGTGGGATTGCAAGTGTCATAAATTGTCCTTGTGTTACAACCAGAAGCACATTCAGCCTGGGGTGGCAATGGGGCAGGTTGCCCAGTTTCTTCCCAGAGTGACCCTGTGCATCAGGGAGCTGTTCCTACCTTGTCTCCATCCTCTCCGGGGGGGCCGACAGGACCTGCTGGACCTGGCAGTCCCACCGGGCCCTGGATGCCATCCCGGCCAGCCGGTCCTTGAGGACCTTTCTCACCCTGGAAGCAGAACAAACAGACAGGTCACACAGAGCTCCTCTCCACCCTCCAACCAACCCATTACATCCCATTAACATTTATTCAGCTGCTAATGACCCCTGACTACATGGGCATGTACAGCAAAACCGGTTTCCAGCTGCTGTTTCACCAGGCTCTCTGCGCTCGCTCTTTGAAACAAGACAGAATTTCTATCTCAGGAGATAAAGGAAGAACAAAGAAATCTAAATGGTGAATACCCAGATCACAGCTGCAATTTCACCACTATAGCAACATCATCAGATTTCATCTGAACCTTCTGCCATCTCCCTCCGAATGACAAACAAGACCTCCACTAATTTTGACTCCCAGAGGCCAGTTTTCACTGATGCTGGCTCACGGCTGCCCCAGCACCCAGTGCCTCCTCCCTCCCTGGCTGATCCCCAGTTAACGGGGGTTTCTCAGGAGGCCTCGAGCTCCCTGGACATAGGAAAACATCTGACATGAATAAAACAGTCTCCTCCTTAAACATCTACTCATGCTTCTCAGACCTGGAGCCTTCACTTGGATTTGTTTGTTTATAGGAACAGAACAGTGAATATTTTCCAGTTTCCTCACACGCAAGTGAATTGCAACTGAATCCTGGGTGCTCTCTTCTAAATGATTAGATGCCACTTAAATTGCCTTTTCATCTATCCACTGATACTTCATATAGGCACTTGGCAGGACAGATATTCCTGAAGCTGATTCACCAGAAATTTCTTGCCTCTGGACTAGCTGCTGGAGTTTCTAATAAGCCAGCAAATGTGGAACACAGAGACTGATAAAACACTTTTGCTAACAACAATCAATCACCGTAAGCATCCTCCTGCAGCCTGCAAGCACCGGCGCCAGCGCTTGCTCATTTTGCTGGGTCTGAAGCTTCAGCTTAGGTTTGAGACAGACAAGCCAAAGAGTCCCTGCGAACCTGGTGGGGCGTGAATGAAGAGGCAGAGCCTTCCTCCTCGGGACCGTGGCGGGGACAGGAATAGCCTCCCCAGCCCACTCTCTCCAGCCCGCACGTGACATTTCACGCGGGTGAGCCTGGGGAGCGAAAGACGTGCGAGCTTGCGCGGGCTGGCTGCTGAAGGCTCCGGAGAGGGACCATATGGTAGGACTCAGCCACGTTCTGCTCGGGCTCCTGGTGAGAGCAGCTCTTTCCACGGGTGCCAGCGGGCTGCCTGGGAATGCCGGTGCTGCGGCAGCACACGGCCCCCCGGGGAACGGGGCCAAACCCTGCGCTGTTGGGGCAGAGCGAGGGTGAGGATTTATTTGGGCTCACTGGAAATAAATTGCTGTTGCCACTGCAGCCTGGTAAGTGGTGATGGGCTTGGCTCA
The DNA here is from genome assembly GCA_025345505.1 of Todiramphus chloris collaris. Taxonomy (NCBI): domain Eukaryota; kingdom Metazoa; phylum Chordata; class Aves; order Coraciiformes; family Alcedinidae; genus Todiramphus; species Todiramphus chloris. The sequence goes on from JANVCC010000185.1 coordinate 3,606,502, forward strand.
GTTCTCCGCCCAGAGGCCTCTCCTTTGGCTGCTTGTCCCCAGGAGGTCACACAGGCTGTCATTTCACCTGTTCAATCCTCATCCCTTCTCGGTGCCTGAAGATATTTTGGTCCCTGGGATCACATCCGCTTTTTGATAGCACCAGTGTCACAAATGGGGCAGTTGAGCAGCTAATGTTCAGTGGTTTGATGCACCCAAGATGAGAAAATTGCTTTTTAATTCTGGTTTTTTTTTTTTTTAAACCTTTTATTACTTTTTTTTTTTATACACCTACCCCAGAGAATGTCTCCATGCTCACATGCTCAATTTCCTACCGTACACATTTCTATTTGACCCACGGCTGTTAATCTTTACACTGGTACTTACTGGGGCTCCCTTTTCACCTGCAGGTCCTGGAGGTCCCTGGGGTCCAGGTCTCCCTGGCAAACCTATGGGACCAGCTGATCCCGCAGGACCACGCTCACCAGGAGAGCCCTGTTCAGAGAAGAAAGAAGGAAGCATTAACTGGAGCATCAAGCTTCATCTATCTACAGACAGAAAGAAATCCACCAGTAGGATGCTGCAAATGCATCACCAGTAAGCGAGGAGATTTAATGGGGTGTCTGCCATGGGATGTCTTGGCACCATCAGCCTAAGGGGTCCTGCGGATCTTTCTTTTTTCCAAATTAAAACCCCCAGTGAAAGGGTTGGGTTCTCCTCTGGATGGTGCTGGGAGCTCACTTCCTGAGGACACATTATCAGCTTGGAACAAGAGCATGGGCCACTTCCACAGCCAGTGCAGCAGGGAGGGTCGGATGGTGAATATTTTCTTCCAGGAAGGCTGCACTGAGCATGAGTCTCAGCGGGGACAACTTTCAGAGGCAAAGCAGGTGCCTTAGAAGCAAAATTCTCCATGTCCCAAATCATTCCAGAGTCCTCAGCTTGTCACGTACGGTCGTAGCTGACACCACAAAATGACTGAGCTTTTACACACGTGCCTTATAAAATAAAGCCATATCCAGCAAGCCTTTAGTGCGAAGAAAGTAACTGGTGAGGTGCTGAGCTGTGACTAACCCTCTAGTTCTGGCTTGCCAAGCTTGTAAATGCATTAGGTGGTGTCTGCAAGGGCAAGGAAGGATACTCACGGCTGGGCCTGGAGGGCCTGGGGGACCTTCGTTGCCTTTCAGCCCCTGAGCACCCTGGAGGGAGGAAAACAAAGTCATTTTAGAAGGTGGGTGCTGTACCACCTGGAAACCCTTCCCCCTGGAAGGACCAAGCAGCCTCTACTCACAATGGGGCCAGGGAGACCTCTCTCTCCGGGGAAGCCTCGCAAGCCGGGGGGACCATCCTTCCCTGGGAGGCCAGCGGGACCAGGGTCTCCCTGCAACAACAGTGATAAAGAGCTGAGGATCTGCAGACTCTACAGAGACCCAGCTCCTTTGTCTGGGCTCAAGCCACGATGAGACACTGAAACATCACATCTGTTCTGAGTCACCCCTCTCCATCTCTGGGAGAGAGGCCCTTGCAAGAAGGGTGAATTCAGGAGGCTGCTGGTCCCTACCTTGGTTCCTTCTTTTCCAGTGAGGCCAGGAAGACCTTGTTCACCTGGAGGTCCTGGAGGGCCTGGATGTCCTCGCTCACCCATTGGCCCAGTCTCACCAGTTGGACCCTGAAGAAATAGAGATTGGGGAAAAGGTGGGGGTATCAGCAGAGCAAAGAATGAAGTGAAGCAGGCTATCAGTTTAGTCCTTTAGGTTGCAATGGGATAGAAGATGCTCCTTCCTTTAGCTGTCCCCTGCCGTGCCCCCAGGAATCCCCACAGAGACGTTTCCTTTTGCATCTAAAAGTGGGAAGTGGGCAACATCGTCCTGGACAGGCTAGAGACATTGGGAACCTCTGGAGCAAAAGCGTTCACAGAAATGAGACCTTATGGCTACAACTGTTACGCTTTGGCTTTGTTTTGGTTTGGTTTTTTTTAACTGAAAACATCCAAAGTACTCTGCAATCACACTGATTCTTTCTTCCATGGGGCATAAATAATGGATGAGGCTTGTACTCCCTGGCAGTTACCAACTGCCTCCGTGCCCTACACGGGCACCAAGGCTGATGAGCATAACGTAAGTCCCAGCGCAGAAGGTTCCCAAAGCGGCCCATTTTGGAGGAGGACAAAAGCCAGAAGCACCAGGTTACAACATCCCTGTGCACTGGTGTCCGCTGGGAAGGCGGCTGTAATTCCCGTCCCCCCGCGGGGTGCCACTCAGTGTAAGTGGAGGGATCAGGCTGGGATGGCTCAGCAGCCACACATCCCTCTAACCTCACACCGCAGCGCCAGAGGAAATTGCCACGGTGCCTAATTTGCACTTGAGAAGACAGACACAGCCAGGGAATCGCCCCTAATCAGGGAATTTACAAATCGGGGCCTTTACGCTACCATTAAAGAGGACAAATTAATTGCTTTCTAATTAAAGAGGAACCTCCCCAGCAGTTCAGGAAAGAAGACGGAACCCAAAGTCAGTTCTGCTCCATCCAAGACTCTGCCTCCAAAGCTGACCCGCGAGCCTTGCACGCCTGTACCTGAGGGGTACAAATCCTGCTTGTGCAGTTACCATTCCCAGATTGCAGAGGGTTCTTGGTGACTGACAGAGAAACAGCCCAACTCTGACAGAACCTGGCAGCGCTTTGTATTAAAGAGGGATGCATTTCTTCATAATGACATGCAAGAGCACTCCTGCATCGTGCTTGCGCTGGCCTGCACGCCCCAGCAGCTACGCAGCCCTTTGAGAGAGGGTTGAACTCTGGTTGCTTAAGGTCTTTCGGTCAGGTTGCTTGTAGCTGGTCTCTCTCTCACCCTACATCAATATTACACCAGGGTAGCTCTGCTGAGTTCACAGGAACCACCTTATTTACTGCAGCCTTCAGGCGTGTTGTCTAGATAGTAAACTAATGCCTGGACAAGGTGGACTGGGACCCACTGGGGTATTTCACACCCTGGCCAGGAATTTCAAAGCCATCAAGCTTGCTTCAACCTGACTTTGCCTTCCCTGGAAGAGGAGCCTCCGTGCTGTACAAGCCGTGGTCCCAGCAGCTCCAGAGCTGACAGAGCCTGTTGTGCTGAACCAGCGAAGAGAAGAATGTTTCTTACCTGAGGGCCTACGACACCAGGGGGTCCTGGAGGACCAGTCTTGCCTTGGAAACCCTGTTAGAGAAAGGGAAAAGAGAGAGAGGTGACACTTCTGCCAAGGAGTGCTGCAGTGAGGGTCACAGACTGCCACCCGACCACTCTTCCTCTGGTGAAACTACTGACCAGGAGCAGGTGGACACCCAAAGGCAAAAGCAACAAGAAGTCAAACACACGGTGGGAAGTATGTCTTTGTACATTTATACAAGGGTGAAACAGAGGAAGAAAAGGGGTTTCTGAAAGCTCAGCTCTGCTGTTTAGATGGAGCTACTGTGGTTTGGCTGAAGGACTGGCTGTATATATAAAAAAATCTGCTGTGCTCATAAAACCTATAGAGGAAAAGGGCTGTTAAAAAGTCAGCGTGAGCTTCGTCACACTGAGCGATTCTGAGAGCCACTTCCCTTCTCCTGCTCCCAGCTCTAGTACTGGTGAAGGCTTAGCTCTGGTTTAGGCTTAGCACCCAGAGACTGGGTGACCATCTTCCACTTCTGGCACCAGCAGTGCCCACCTCCAGCCCTGCTGACTCCCCCAGCCCACCAGCCCCGGGGGCTGAATGAAGCTTTCCTTCCTTCACCAACGTCTGCTGAAAGAAACCACAAATGGGTTTCTCTCCAAGTGCTCATGAGCAGCGAAGTCTCCATGACAGCCACTTATAAGGACATCTCCAAGAGTGACAAAAACGAGCTATCACCACTGCAATTGTTTTGCTTTCCTAAGCCACTCTTTAAAAAGCACATTAATTATCATTCTTACTATAGCGTGCTGACAAGCTTGAGAAATGTCATTGAGGGCACACAGGCTATTTTCTCCTTGCCACAAAAGAGGATCAGATAAATCCCAAGCCAACAGTAATGTGTCATGCTAAAAAAACCCCCTACTCGATGTTATTCTAGCCGTCTGCAGATCACAGACACCATCCTGTCATTGATGGCAAAATGGAAAAACATCTTTGTGAAATGAATGTACAATTTCAACTCTTATCGTAGTAAAATATTTCATCCATTTCTGTGCAGGACTTTTCTTATTAATCTGAAGAAAGGGGTTTCCTTTTATCCTGTTGGAGCCTTGGGGCACAGGCGGTTTAGAATTTTTCACGTTTTTTTTTTTTTTCGATTTAATCTTCATCCATTTAGTATGGCCAAATACTTCAGCATCCTTCAGCCTGCCTATTTGCTGCTAAATGACAAGTAAAATAAAGGGAATTATTTGACACACAGATTTCAAGTCTAGGTTTTCTCGCATGAAGGTACAGGGCCACTGATGTAGAAATTGTATGGAATTTGGTTTGGTTTTTTTTTTATTTTGATGTTTCTCTCCCCACTTTCTGGGGGGGAAAAAAGGGACTTTGTCAACCTGGGTCTGTACTTGTCAGCGTGTACCCCAAGAAGATGCAGAGGCAAGTGATCTTTGCAGGCTTGTTCATGGCACAGATTAACAGGTTTTGTTTGCTGGAAGGAATTGCTGTGATAGGCAAGTTACTGCTGCAATGACTGAGGAAAGATATCAGGGAGTATTTTCAAACCCCAAGTAACTGAAAGCCCATTCTCCATTTGGATTCCTGCAGACTTGGATGCTTGATTCCAGTCTCAAACACTGCTAACAGCAGATGCAAGACAAGTTTTTTATTGCTTCTTCCAATTTGAAGGTAAGTGCCCTGGATGTTATAAGATAGTGAAGGAATACTGAATGTCACAGCCAGGCTCTGACAGGTGAAAACTCTTCATCTTTAAGTTAATCCTGACCTGAGGACTGTGTGTTAAAAAATACCACAACCACTGCCCTAAAGTCACCTGTAGGGAGTGTAAATAACTATCTGGTGTTGCGCTGAGCAGTATTTGCATTGCCTTGCGTAGCAAATGCCAGGCAAGTTAATTAAATTGTTGTGTGATAAGTTGGGAAAACTGCATAATGTGCAAAGCCTTTTTTAATGCTCATTTGCTAGGAAAGGCAGTGGAGAAAATGCAAAGCTGAGTAGAGGAAATTCAGGGTTTTTTCCTGGCAAATAAACACAGAACAAAGAGTCTACCCGCTAACATGCAACGTGCAGTGTTGGGGAGGGGAAGGTACCAACGATGGTGAACGAGCTGAGGAAAAAGAATATAAACATCCCCCAAAATGCCAAGCAAAAAGCTACTAATTACTGCATGCAGAGGAATACAGGGCAGAAGGGTCATTTTTGCTCAGGGTATCCTTCAAGCAAAAAAAAGGTGCAGAAAACAGACCACCAGAGATGCACGACAGCCAGGGTATCATACCTTCCACATGCCTCATCGTTCTCCCTTGGTGAGAAACAATGATTGCATCTGTGCAACAAAACCTTTTAAAATGGACAAAGCAGTATGTGGACCATACAGGGAGGGAGCTACACAGCCAGGAGCTGCTCCCTGAGCTGCAGAGAGGGAGCATTGCAGGAAGGGGCTTAAACAAAACTCAGTGAGGCCCTTGTGCATAGCTCTGGCTAAAAGGCAGCATCAGCAGAGAAGCTCTTCTTACTCGGGTGCTAAGGCAGTGGCTGATAGCACAAGTGTGCTTCAGTAACTGGTGTGGACAGAAAAACTAGTGAGAAACCACTGCACCTCTCATCTTGGCCAGGAATTGGCTTACTTTTAAAACAAGCACTGCCAAAAGCAGGCTGTAACTCCATTTTGCTGTGCAACAATTCTTGGTGTTGGCCATGTGGTGCATCAGGATGTGGAAAATGTACATTCATAGAATCATAAAATGATAGGGGTTGGAAGGGACTTCTAGAGATCATCAAGTCCTTTGCAGGTTCCAGAGCAAATAAAAACTGCCCCTGACCTAACACAGCTGGGTGTGGAAAGCTGAGCTTGTGAAGGATGAAGCCCATCCTGCATCAATAATTTCTGCTCTTACAGCCCTAGAGACACATCTCAGAATAGACTGATGTAACACCCACACCTCTCCAAAGGATGGAGTGGGAAAGAAAGCACGGAGGTTACCCTCCAGAGAGCAGAGGCACAGCCTTCCCCCTTTGGAGGCCAAAGGGATGAGCCCTTTGGCGAGTCGTCTGGGTACAGAGCCCAGCTGCTCAGGAATCACCCTCCAGCTGCTCCTCCACCTCATGAAAGCAAGAGCCACACCAAGTGCTAGTGCTGATCCAGGCTCAGCCCCAGCCAACACCCTCCCACTTCATGAGGAGCTGCCTCTGGAGCACCCATCATGGCAGAAACCCAACAGCCTCCAACTCCTGCCATCAGCATCGCTACATCTCTCCATTCCTATTTTCTCCATGCATGATGCACATGTTGACCCCCACCATCTGGTAAAGGGACAGAGAGAGAGCAGCTGGGGCACAGCTTCCACAGAAACCATCATTAGACCGACCTGTCCTGCTCAGAAGAGGGTTGCTTCCCGTAGACCATCCCATTCAGCTGGAGAGACACAGACCTTCAGGGAAAATAACCGTGTGGCCACATCTCCCCAGCTGCGCAGAAGGGTTTAGGAAAACCAACCGGCAAGACGAGACTCGGGACTAATGATCTGCCCATTATTTCTGACTACTTACAGTTTCTCCTCTCTGTCCGGGGTGACCAGGCAATCCATCCTTCCCAGGAGGACCCTGCAGCAGAAAACCAGGAACACCACTAAGCACTCAGCAGTAAAACCATGATAAGGGCTGGATCAGATATGCTTGTATCCTTGCATTAGTCCCCATCCACTTTACAATCAAGCAGGGGTGCTCAGAACCCTAAATGACACGGCCCTTTCCCACCCATCTCCCAAAGGAAAGATTTCTCTTGCAGGTCCAGAGCTGGAGAAAGCTGTTCACCACAGGGAAGGAAATCATTCCAAAAAAGGTTTCTGAGGTCCCCCAGCAGCGTATAACAATCACTTTGTCGTGCTATCCTCCCAGTATACAAAGGGAAAAATAAACAGAGCAACATGAAAGATCCCAGTGACACTGAGTCATTAGGAAATGAACGTTTATAATCAACTGCAATTTACTCCTCTATTTAAAATCTTAAACCACCGGGTTGTTATCACGATGGCTCAGGAATGCCTTTTATTGGGTATGTCACCACTTGTCAGAGAAGCAGCTAAGACTGAGCTGGTACAGCTGGATGGGAAAGACTCGATCTATTTCTTTGCATGTTCTAGAGAGAGAGTTACTTACAGGGGGGCCTTTTGGTCCAGGAAATCCAGTCGGTCCTTGAGGCCCTGGTGGTCCCTGGGATGCAAAGGAAGACAGAAAACATGGTTAAGGAGCCAGTCACACTTTGCTATGAAATACTTAGCTTGGGGTGAAGAGCAGATGAGCACAACGATACAGAAAGTCAACCCCAAAGCGACGCCCCAAAGTGCACGATGCAGATTCACGGGGCTATCCCTTGAAAGGAAAAAAATGCACTGAGATAAAAAAAAACCCCACAGGGAATGCTTAACCAAGTGGCTTGTCCAGCTGCAAAAAGCACTGCAAATGTGAAGGGAGCTATCAACCGCTTTGTGCCTTCCCTCCCAGCGCTATGAAAAATGGAGCTATTCCTACCCCAGCACCTGGGAGCTGCAGGGCAGCTGATGCTCTTCAGGGCAGCAGATGCAAAGTAGTGACCAATTTCATATATTTCCTACTTGGGCAATTTTGTAAACAATTTACAAACAAAACCCAAGAGAAAAAATAAGCAGAAATTGAGGCAAACATCATGGAAGTCCCACTGTTTCAATATTTTCCACCTAGTGTGCTACAGTGTGGAGAAAGCAGCAGAAGGTCCTGGAGGACACCTTCTCCAGAAAACTTGGGCTCTGGCCATCTCCACAGACCCCCTGGGTGACTTTTCCCTTGTCCCATGGAGCAATGCTTACACTGGACACCCAAGTTCCCCCTGGAGACTTCCTTGGAGAGCTCAGAAAGGACCTAAGGTGACTTGTGAGACCTCTCTCCACACAAGCACATCTCACTTCATATTTCTAAAACAGAGTTATCCTTTTTGCTGCCCGAGGTGTGCTAAGCTGTGCCCTGGCTCCAGCGAGCTGCTCCCCTCTCTCTGCTTAACAGGGTACTTGTTCCCTGTACAAAAACCCTCAGCACCATCTCAGCCCTGTAAACCCTCTGTGTTAAACTATCAGGCTTGGACCAAGTCCTGCTTTAGCCCCGGCGAATCACCTTACCCTTTCTCCAGGAGGACCAGGGGGGCCATCACCACCGGAGTTGCCCTTTTACAAATGAACAAAACAACACACCATTAAAAATACAGACCTCACCATTGCAGCTGCTGCTGCACACAAAGACTTCCAGTGGCACCAAGCCCACGGTGACACCACACCCCAGCAGCTCCCCCGGCCCCTCTCCCATTAATAATTCTCTATCAGGAGCAGCATCCAGTGACAAACGAGCAGCTGCTCGTTCCCCCCACGTCGCTTAATAAAAATACAGGAAAGATAGCATCAGTGAGCTCAGGATATTTCCACCACATAACAGCCTCCCTCTGAGAGATAAATGCCGCCACAAAGCCGAGGTATTTATCAAAAATTCATGGCGACACAAAGCCCAGACATTTATTTTTAACGCCGGCAGCGCGGTGGTGACGACGTCTCGCTACAAAAGCTTTGCTTCCATCACGCCTGGCGATCGATGGTCACCTCATCGGTCTCTGGCAGCAGGTTGTGGAGCTGAGCGTGCCTCCAGATTGGCTGCAAGGAAATCCCTGTTTTTCCCAGGGACCAAGCGTGGGAGCACGTGCTCTGCACGCAAAGTGGCTCAGCAAGGTGCGAGGTTCTGGAGCTCGGCAGCAACACGTGCCCCTTCATCACCCGTGGCACAGCCCAACGCCTCCAAGGTAGTTCAAATGCTACTTAAATAGAAAAAAATAGGGCTTAAGGGAAGCAGCAGCGGATAGCAGGTTGTGCCGGTCCCTGAAAAGGGGTTGCTCCCTCTTTTTCTGGTTGCAACAGCTTTTAACCTGTGCATGCACTTGATGTCCTGCTGAAACGCGGGCCATGTACTTTACAGGTGGGTTACGGGCCGTTTGGCTGGGCAACGAAGATCAGGAGAGAAGGGAAATGGATGGCAAAGAACCAGGTGGTCTCTTATCCTGACACTTTAGGAGAATTCCGATACGCTCCCCAAAACCTTACCTTTGGGCCAGGCTTCCCAGTGCTTCCCCTAGGGCCTCTTTCTCCACGTGGACCCTTAAAAAGACACAAAAGATTATGTTTTATCCCCTCTTGCTACCTACTATATTGTGACCAGACAAAGCACCCAAGCATCTGAGCTGCAGTGGGTCATTGAGTCATCCCACCAGCAGCAAGGGGATGAGAGGAACCTTCATCACTGCCACTGGAGTTCTGATGACTTTAAATCATATTCACTGGTGAGACCCATCCCCAGATCAGCGTCCCCTCTGCTCAGCTTTAACTGCTGCATGCCAGAAGCTACCCAGTGAGGACACAAATCAGATCTCACTTTCTACTGGCCTTAACAAGCTTTCAAACTGGACAAGAATGCAGAAATGGATCATTACCGTTGGACCCCGCTGCCCCCTTGGACCTGGTTTGCCAGGTGTGCCCTGGAAGGAAAAAGAAACAAAGAGGAGTTAGCAGCCAGCTTCACAAGCAAATGAACCCACAACAGAGCCTACTGCACACAAACTACCCCCAGAACCTCTCTGCTTCTCATTTGCAAAGAAAAGGACAACAGCAGGTTTACTTTCATCTCCTGATTCTTGTATTTTATTTTTTTTAACTGTAATGCTTGGGCAGGTCTGGACAGTCATCCCAATGCCCAGATGTCATCATCTTAGGGAAGGGATGTCCTAAGAAAAAGTATCCTGAGTCCTTTAAAACCCCACAAAGACTTTCAAAGATAAGGTCATCCACTTGGACCACGCACTCTCCTAAAAAGCCTGCAAGAAAGCTCTTCAACTCTGCCAACCCAAAGCCAAGAATCCCTTTTCCTGCTGATCTCCACTCATCCCTTCCTCCCAGTGAGGGGAAGGGCTGGTCCTCTCCCCGGCCGGGAGCAGGGCAGGTTGGCTCCCACCGGTGCACACCCGCGTTGCAAGGCTCCTGCTGTTAAATAGGGAAGGAACGACAGCAGCCGAGCAGGATTCCTGCTCTGAGCAGTCATTTTCTGCCACACGAGCCAATTAAGCTGCCCCACATATTTACCAATCATTCTTCATCTCTGTGAACTTTTGTGCTAAACAAGTAATTTAAGACATTGTTTTGCAGCAGCGACAAAGCAGCAGGCTCACGAGATCTGACAGATGCACTCAGCTTCCCGTAATGGGGGACTGTGATTAATTCTGACAGGAGAGAGACAGAGATGGCTGGGTCCTAAATCTGGCAGTGCGTTAAGCTCCATTACCCTGTGCTGAAAAGAAAAACTAATGGCCTAGAGCTTGCTCCCTGAAAACGCTGTTTTGGCTGGTGTCAAGGTACCAAAGACATTTCCAATAGGTTCAACTTTCTTCCTTTGGCCCTGCGGTCCATTATTGGCACCAATCGCCTGTCAGAGGAAGGAAGAAGAGAAGACTTGCTTCCTATGTAAGCAACACAGAATGCTTAAAATATTACTTGCCATTTTCTGCCCCAAATCCATCATCTCACATTCTTGCCTCCTCAGATTTGGTGCTCATTAACCAGGCGAACATAAAACAGGAGCTGGGAAAAACTTTACAATCAACTTTCGGCAAGCCACTAAAATTAGTCCTGCTGAATCCTCCTTGTTCTGCAGCTCCGTTTAATAAACCCTGCTGGCACACCCCTCTTTAATTAATTACAAAAATCATTTTAAAGTACTCTGCCTTGTTTTTCTTTAGCTCCGGGAGGCTAAATTCAGAGCAGGTGGAGGAGTGTGTGCCTCCTCCCTGCAGGTAGCCCCCCACGCTCCTCTCCTTCTCCCTCAATTCTATTTTTAAGCAGAATTTTCCCCTGCTTATTGCTATCATTAATCATGCATACAGCACTGGGTGCCACTGCGAAGAATTTATATAGCACTATAAATGTACGCAGACCTATATTTTTCAAACAGGGCTACTGAGGCAAAGGCATCTAAATTCAGATTATTTTCTAGGCACCCAAACAAATGGTTGGGTTTCGGTACCTCCACGCACCCCTCAGGCTCTGTCAGAGTGGGCGAGCGGGGAGATCTATTACCCCATGCTAATGGCAGAGGCCTGTTAGCTCTAAAAATAAGACCCACTTATTCACATCTAACTATTGATTCCATGATCAGGTTTTAAAACCATCCATGCAAGCTCACCTGAGCTCAGGCTGCTGGGTGAGGGCACGGCAACGAGCAGCTGCTCACCAAAACTGTTGTGATATTTAACAAGCCACACTTTCTCAAAACCACCAAGCACCCTTTTTTTCTTTTCTTTTTTTTTTTTTTTTTCTCCCCATCTTTCACTTTGCCAAGCCCTTTTTGTGCAGCTGAACAGCCAGAAGCTGTGGTCTCAGGTTTGAGGAGCTTGAGCCCCATGGGCTCTGCCAGCACTAAAATTCAGCTGCCCTCACTGGTGCTGGTGGGATCTGCTGGTTGCTGCTCTTCTGCCTCTGCTTCTCACCTTTTGGGTTTTATTATTATTTAAGGACTCGGGAAGGCTATTCGTGTTGCTGCAATAATGAGCTGGAAAACTTATTTCCATTCTTAGATGATGATGATCATCAGAGAAATGTGCGATTCGTGTTATTTTGGACACACGAACAACTGCTTTGAATAGCATAATAGGAACACCAAAACAAAAGACAAACGTGTGATTTTGGGTTGTTTCAGCTGCAAATTGGGTTACTCCACAATGCACTGGAGAAGCAAATCTTAGACACGCTTTTTCTTCACTATATGGGAACAAGCTCATAAAAATAGCAAATTTGGTGGTCTCGGGAGAAGCAGAAGGGGATTTATCAAGTCTAACTCAATAAGGCTTGAATTAAGTTGATGGTCTCCATTTGGTTTGGTGCAGTGTGATCCCAGCTCAGGCTATTGTTCTGCACATAATTGCTTTTCACTTATTTCAAATTGGATACATGGGAGCAAAAAAAAGGAGAGGAAAGAAAAAAAAAAGGAGGATTCCAAACCAGTTACTGAAAAGCAGAACTTCTGCAATTCTTAGAAAATTCATCCATGAAAATCTCTGTCTCTCACATACAAATACACTGATAAAACAAGTGCAAGCTGCTGGATTGGGTGTAAAATGGCAGAAAGGGTTCAATCACACATGGGAGAGAAAAAAAAATAATAATTAAAATGTCCATAATTATTCTATGGACACTTTTTCCCTTTGACAGAGGCGTGCCAGACCGTGCTCTCGCTTAGGGGTCAGGGTGCCACTGCCCCCCAAGCACAACCCCCCCCCAATTTCTCCCCAGATTCCTGTCTCCTTCCTTTACAGCAGAAGTTTTGGGGCACGAAGCCTCTCTGCAGGGCACTCTGGAGCTGACCTGGCTCAGGAGAGGGACAGTGGCCACCAGGCACCTCTCAACTCATCAGCCAGGACAAGATGAGCTTCTGAACTCAAAATACAAAAAACTCCTTTTCAATTCCTAAACTGAAGAAGCGTGTGGCATGCCAGGGGGTGGAACTGTGTGTCCTCACTACCTCTTCCTAAGAGCACAAAGCTCATTTAGAATCACAGTGAGGAAACTGCTGAATTTTTTGTCTTTTCTTGTCTTATCACCGCTTGGTCCTGAAGTCTCTCCCTTTGCCATCACGCTTGCTCACTTCTCAATCCCTTTCAGGCTGGATATTGCCAAAAGTCAACCAGCCTAACCCTTGGGGGTTTTTTTAACCCTGCCTCATAAACCAGTCTCTGGTACCCAAAGGGTTCCCATCTCAGCAATCTGGCTCATTAGCAGATGGAACAAGAGGGACGCGGATGCTCAGGGATGCAAAGCAGCACATCTCTGCCCCACCGCCCATCCCCGTGCCCTGCTTTACATCACCCAAAAATCCAGCCCAAGGATTTTATTACTGTGTGTTTGATAAGGCGGGTGGTAATTATAGGGCTACAGTGAATTCAAGGCTGTTGTGGCAGCTGCTTTATTCACAACCTCCCTCCTCCTGCCCAGCCAGAGCAGAGGGAGGGGAGAGAGGATGTTGCATTTGTAGTTCAGAATGAAATGAAAATTACTCAGCAGGGAAAAAAAAATAAAAGGGGGGAGCGGGGCAGGAGCTGGATATAAACCAAATTTCAGTGGCACGATACTAATGCAGTGTAAAGTGATTTATATTTTCCGGGCTCCTATCACACATGTCTGTTAAAAGTCATTTGTATTTAAATGAGAGTAAAAAAGAAACTAATTTCACTCTCTCTCCTCACTCTCCCCGCCTTTTTGTCCCTGTGACCAGAGCTGGTGCAGAAAATGACTTTATGTTTGTACTCTGAATCCCCTAATTCAAGCATGTCTTCCACAGAATAAAGAAACCCCAACCCAGTGTATTTATACAGTCCCTACTTCAGAGTGAAGCCTGTGGAGGTGGGTGAGAGGTAGAGACAAATCTGGAGGATGGAACCTCCACATTTTAAGAGTGTTTGTGAATTTATTACAGCCCCAGTTATTAAAAAGAGAAACCTGTGTTTTCATCTCTGCATTTGGAGTCTCAAGTTAAGGCTAAAGATGGTTCTTTCTGCTTCTGAACAGATTCACCCATCTCTAATAATTACTGTTAATTAAAAAGTGCTTCGTGCCCTGAGCAAGGTCTGACAGCGCGGGAAAGATTCAGATTCAGAGAAATCTCTTAAAATATCTTGAGGGAAAAATTTCCAGTCTTTAATTGGAAAGCTGCTGTCTGCAGAGCTGACTGTGCTATTACTGGCATCTTCCTCTCCCAACAGCCGGTGATGGGAGCCTCTTGCTGGTCCTGCAGTGACCTCATCCCGGGATGTGAGAGGGTGGGATGATGCTCTTTGGGCAACCCCTTTGTGCAAAAGCAACCAGAGCATCATCCCAGCAGCTGCCTGTGATGGAGCATCCCCCACATCCTGCCCGAGGACCTTTCCTGGGAGAGGAAAAAAATGAGCCAAGCGGCCAGACAAAGCAGCTCTTACCCGTGTGCCCTTCTCTCCGTTGGCTCCTGGAAATCCTGGGAAGCCGATTGAGCCCTTTGGGAAAGAGCAAAGAGAGAGTGAGTGGTTCAAGAGACCGAAAGGGGCAGCTCTGTCCATCCATGCCTGGCGCCCGCTGGCCTGGAATAACCCCCAGCGAGCTCCCACTGACGTCCACAGCTCCCAGTGCCTTTATTTTTTAACCTTCCTTTAAAGAAAACAAAACCCAAAATGACCTCAGAAACTACATTTCATCCAAAAATAACAAAAACAAACAAACAAGGTCCATGCCTCATTAGGAGTCCCTGCAAAGACTGAAGCCCAGGGTCATACCAGGCGCCTGGGGAACAGGCAGGCTTTTGTTTTTTAGCTCCTAAGTCACTACGTTGCACATGAAAATTTAACTCCTGGCTTGTTCCTTTCTAATGTGAGCGCCTAGAGAATAACTGCTGCAGCTTTTAAAACATGAATTAGTCAAAGAAATGCAAAAAAAAAAAAAAAAGCAGCCCTACCCCAGATATAAAATGCAAATGAAAAAATAAGACCATCGACACCACAACCAGGAAACAATCTCTTGAAGATAATGATGTCTCCAGTGTTAAACAAGCCTGGGTTTTTTTTTTTTTAGTAATTTTTTTTTTTACCAAATAATGAACATGAATAATAAAATATGATTCTTAAAAAAAAAAAAGTAACAAAAACGTAAGTTCCTAAAGCTTCCAGGGCGTGTAAAATCTGGGCTGCAGCCTTAGTCCATGGAGTGGAATGCACAGTTTTCATTTAAAAAGAACACTTGAAAATGGCCCAAACAAAGGTGGGCATGTAGATAAGATACAGAGGGTGTTTGCAAATCTGAAATTGGCAGGTTTATTTTCATTTCAGGGACACCCTGATTCATTAGCTATTCTCCTTCATTAATTAGTTAACACTAGTGAGGGTCTTTGAAGATATGAAACATAATCTAAGGAGAAGGGACTATTAGTAGCATGAGAACTCACATGAAGCCTGTTTATACCCATCACCAAAGCAGCCCTGGCGTGCTGCAGCCCCTATCCCACTGCATCTCTTCCCACTGCTTTGCAGGATGCAAGAACCAGTCACTGATTTCCAGCAGCTAAGGGCTGGGAGCTATTTCAACCCATCTATATATTTGAAATAATAATATTAATAATAAAAAATAATACAACAGCATCATAGATTTGTCCTGCATGGGTGCAAAGGTGGGACATGCTGCCAGTTCCACCTCATCCCATTAGCAGGGGATTGAGTCCTCTGCAGGACCCCACCATCAGAGCTTGGCTGGCATCCACGGGGCTCCTCAGCACACCCCACACCTCTCGAGGACTGAAGCTGGCCGAGTTACCTTTGGGCCCTGCCTGCCCGGGTAGCCGGGCAGTCCTGGCACGCCGAGTTTTCCCTGCAACACAAAACACAAAACCAAGTGTGTTAATATGGGCAAGAGAGACCTCGCGAGCAGCTTCAGACGGGCACCGGCAGGAAGGGGAGATGCCAAGTGCAGAGAAGTCAAGAGCAAAGCAGACACGACATGGGTGGACCAAACCTGTCGGGGCACTGCGACTATCCTCTGCCCTCCCTGGGGACACGTTTGATGCAGGGTGAGCTCTGTAAATGTGTTGGGGACCTCATGGAGAATGGTTGTTTTTAGCTCTCTTTTTTTTTTTTCAACTGGGTGTACCTAGAAATTAGACTGGGGTTCACAATACTTTACCTTCCTCTACCTTTTTCCTCTAGTCTCTTATTTGAGACACTCCTATCTAAGCAGATAGCCTCAAAGAGACCAATGTCTCAGCGTGCTCAACTCATGCCGCTGCAATAAAACCATCTCTCTTGGGTCTCCTCTCATCTTTGTGTTGAACAACTCAGGCCAGCCTTCGCACGAAGCTCCCACAGCTCCTCTTCATCTCTCTGCCCTAAAACTGCCCCCTTCACACTGGGCACTACCCCCCCCCACCCAAAACACTCAAAGAAAAGTGGGGTTTACTGTGAAACATCCCTGGGCGATTTTGTCCTTGAGACTCACCTTCTCTCCAGCAGGACCAAGAGGACCGGGATCTCCATTGGGGCCAGAGCGACCCTTGGGACCTTCAGGACCATCTTCACCCCGGGGACCCGGAGGTCCAATTTCCCCCTGTTAACCACAAGACAAGTGTTGACACTGCAGACAGGTCCCAGCCCCTGTGTTTGCTGACAGCCATACCCTCACGGCTGCAATCAGATACTCCATGGGGCTGGTAATACAACCCTTGGAGAAAGCTGGTCTTCACCAAGAGGCTCAGACAAGACTGCGAGTTGCAGAGGGTTATTAGAGCACCGAGCTTTCATTCACACAGCCTGGTCATTATCTCCAACAACAGCCGTCTTGTCCCATGGTCCAATTATCCCACCTACACGCAGCATCTCTGCAGCAACCCAGCCTTCATTAGCTCTGATTGCAACGCACCCTTTTCCCCACCTCCCGCTTGCCCAGTCGCTGTTTGATGCGCAAGCCAGCCCTGGGAAGTGTTTAATTGAGGGTTGAGTCAGGCAACTGGAGAAGAAAGACCAGGCTGGAGCTTTTGTGGTGAAAATCATTAGGAAATCTGAGAGCAGAGAGGACTGAGCTATTAACAGGAACTGCTGTGACACTGCCAGCTTCGCACACAAAACAACAGTTGTCACTTGGTCACGCAGGGTAACAGGAGATGCTTCCAGGCTGCAAACACAGGCAGCCTTCTTCTCGCTCACCAGAAGCTGGGTGGACTCAGATTTATCCATGAGGCTCTCCAGTACCCCTTGTCCTTTCACTGTGCATCATAAAGCACAAAGAGCTTGCTGGTGGGAACAGGACTCGCAAGCTTTGTTTGAAGGAACTTCTGTCTATCTGCATTTGGCGGGGACAGGAGTCACCTCCCTGAGATGCCACCTTCAGTTCTTCTTCCTCAGTAAGATGGAAGTGTCCAATTACTTTAACTGTTCAATTACAGTTAAACTCCAAGAGAAATGGAGGGTTTGATGTCTACTTTTACAAGCCTTCACACAAGGCATTCATTTTTCCTTTAAACACAGGGATGAACGATGGCAGATCCCTGATCCCTGGGGGGCTTCACAGCTTGGGGAGAACACCAAGCCAAGGTGATGTATCACTCACAGAGGGGACAAGGACAGTCCCCTGTTCCCAAGGGCTGGGTACAGAGGACAGGACCCTCTTATCACCCAGTTTTATTTTACCTTCAGGTCGGGACTAGCAAATTTAGGGATTCACAGCTGCTGTGCTTGAGGTGAACATGAAGCTCCCGCATTCCTGCCTTGAGAGCAGGCGTGCCAGAAGGACTCTGATGGGAGCTCACTTTGCTGCTCTCCTCGAGCTGCACGTACATGATGGCACACAGGCATGAAAGGCAAAGCTCTACAAGATCACATCAGTCATAGACTCTTACCCGGTCTCCTTTGATGCCCATATCACCTTTGAAGCCAGGGAAGCCATCTTCACCCTAAATAACAGAGAGGGGGAAAAGACAGGCAAGTGTATAGGCAGAAAAAAAGTCTTCTCTAGCCTCACTGTGTCACCCTGACCTGGGGAGGACAAGATTAGGTCCCCTCACTGCCTGTCACACTGACTTCTACGAGTCTTTGGCACAAATGGGCACAGAATCCCAGACAGGCTGTGACCGCCGAGGTCCCCAGGGGATCCCAGCAAGTATTCCCTACATCCCGCCCTGGCCACAAGTCAAGATCACAGATCTGGCCCGATGTGAATAACAAGACCTTGCCAGTACTGGGAAGCAATAATTTCTGAAGTACAACTGGTTTCATTTTCACGGAGGATGTTTTACATCATGCTTCGAGGCAACCTCTAGGACAGTGGCAGTATTTCTTACAGCCCAGAAGGTTTAATTGCAGAGCTCAAATCAATAATGCATTTCATCCTACAGCAAATCTCTCGTAGACAATGAAGTCCCAGAAAGACTTTTAAAGTTTGGAAGGTCCCTGCCAGGGTTCCTTAGCTAAAGCTGCCAGTTTTGCTGCTGAACTGCTGGGGCAGGAACAAAGGAACACGAAGCTGTTTATGGCACCAACCAAGATTTTTCTCCACCCTCTGCTCTTTCCCCGAGAGAAACCAATTGCATCTTTGAGACATGCAGAGATAGACTGTGTTGACTTTGTTATTGACTTGGATTTCACAAGCTGCTCTGATGACCGGGCTGGGCAGCATATCCCGTATGCTGTTATTCAGCTGTAACACCACACAAACTCTTCAGCTCCATCGAATCACTCTAGCTGCAGATTTTATCAGGAGGAAATCACCCTGGTGCTGAACCCTGAGCTGTGGGTAACAGCCCCAGAACACAGCTCCAAACCTGAGCGTGCCACGGAGGCTTGATTACTCCCAGGTCTGAGCCAAGATGTGTCAGGACATTACAGCAGCTACTCAGCCTGTGCCCACTCCAAAAATAAAGAGTTTACTGGTCTTTTGGGTGCTCAGCTGCCTATTTGTCTAAGAGAAACCCTTTGTGCAGGAGGAAGTGTCACAGGGAGCATCAAAGGCTGTAGAAAATCAATCCGAATGTACAGTGTTGAACTCACCTTTTCACCTTTGGTGCCTTTCAATCCACGAACACCGTCTGCTCCCTTGCAGGAGATAAAACAAGATGTTACAAGGAAATAGGTAAGCTTGAGAGCGAAGAATAATTAATCATGGTGATTTTTGCTTCCTCTGACATTGACAGTGGTATCTCTGTGATCTGTGGTGTTGCTAAACACACTGCTAATCAAATCCCAGCCACCCATGTCTGGCTTTTGGGTCACCAGCATGTAACTTATAGTAACAAACCTCTGCTGACTTGACCTGGCAGGTGGGGTTGGTGGTCTCGGTCCATTCCCTGCCCAGGAGTTATGTTCCCAGTGATAAAACTCACTATGAAAAGTATATTTTCCAAAAAAGGCCCTTTCCACCAATACCTTGCCAGCACACTGAGTTCACAGGAGTATTTACAGTAAACCCAGTGCTTAAGCTGGGACACTTGGGAAGTGAATCCAGTTCAAAATCTCTGATCATGAAGCCGGACCTTTCCGTGCTGCTCTGCAGTGGGGAGCAGCACTTTGGTTCTTCTTTTCCCATGGTGTTCACCTCTGTGCATGCAAAATCGGTTTCAGAGGATATTTAGGCATAAAAAAGCAGGAAAAAAAACCCCAAAATGAACACCACTGGTGTGGGCATTTGTGATACCAAGGCAATCAATCCACAGTTTTCAGCCTGAAGGTGCTGAGTGTGGTCAGGATCTGTCCCCTGCTACGACACCAGATCAAACCTGTTGGACCCCCATGCTTCCCATCTCAGCATCCTCAGGTATCTACACCAGCTATACTGTGCAATGCAAGTCTTACAGTAAAAAACAGAAGTTGGAGGTTTTTTTTTTTCCTGAGGAATAACATTTTGCTTGGGGCATTTCAAATTTTTCCTTCCCTTCGGCATGTCAAGAAAAAGTATAATTAAAAGTACATCAAAATTTGTGCAGCAGGAAGGGTTCTGGTAAGCAAGGCAGGATCTAGAAGTTATTTATAGCTGCAAACACAATGAGATGCATATCCCCATCTCCCCCCGAAGTGGAAGCTCAGGCAGTTAATAGAAATGCTGCTTGGAGGAAGCAAAACCTGTCTGTACACACGACGGGCCTGGTGCGTGACACACTTTCTCCAGATCACTCTAATGTGGAACAGTTCCACTTTAGTGGTAAACACAACAACAAACCATTCCCTAATGGACCACTACATCTCAATCTGCAACCTTGCAAGAAACAAGCTGAAAGCTTGTTTTGGCTAAATACATCCTGCTTAGATTTTTGAAGGCAGGATGGCAAATGGGATTCTGCTATGGAAAAAAATTATACGTGGGGATTTTAAGAGGGTTTAACTTCACCTCTAGTCAGTCCCCGAGCTGTGTTTGTGTCTGCTGGCACAGGTCCCTGCAGATTCATTGGACCTCTGGGATGCAGGATGCATCTGCACCTCAACTAATACATCTTGATGGGTATAGTAACCAGAGCTGAATGGGGGAAAAAAAATACCCAGCGCCACCTTATCAGCATGCGAGAGCTGCAGGCAGCGGGAGCGAGGAAAGAGCTGGAATTCAGGCTGGTGAAAAAGCACATTGCTGAGACGCACAAGCCCCATCTAACAAGGTTTTGGATCAGGAGCATGAAAAGCTTGCTTTGTTTTAGTAATAGGCTATTTTGTTTTATTAACAAGCCTTGTTAAAGTCTTCGCATTCTGGCTGAGATTTACTTTGGCTGTAAACTGGAAACGGTTGGAATGGGACTGAGCCACGCTCACGAAGAATTAAAAGAGAAATGTCTCCAAAGCCCTGAACGATGCTAGGAGGGGTTATTGGAGAGCAGAGGAGTTGCAGCCCTCATGGCCTGTGAGAAGATGCTGGACCAAGGATCGCTCAAGCAGTAAATACAGCTGGTCACTGAGGTGGCCCTAAGTGCCCTGGTAGAGCATCTATGCCACTGGCAGTGTCCACCTCCAGCACAAACCAGAGAACTTGAATTGAACACAGATATTGTTTCTGAGTCCTCCTTACCTTGACTCCACGTGGTCCTGGATAACCAACGGGGCCCTGAGGACCTGGTGGACCCTGGAGTGAAAAAAAAAAAAATGAAAAAAGAAGAAAAACCCATCATAAAACAGCCCAAAGGTGCAGCAATGTGTGGAAAACAAATATCTCAGGCATTTGTTTGCTTCATTCAGACCAGGTGGAAACAGCAGTGGCCTTCCAAAAATAGTACACAATAGTACAGAGAGCTACAGGAGCATCACCTTGAGAAGGTGTGCTGGGCTGAGCCAACAGTAAAAGATCTGTAAGATAGGAAAGGAGGATGAGAAGAGACAAGACAGCAACAACTTGTTAGAAAGAGGATTTATATATGAGATTGATTTTTTTTTTTTTTTTTAGATTAAAGAACAAGTTCTCTGAGAGTGGAAGAACATGTTCTACTGTCTCCCCACTCCCAAACAGTCCTGGATTTGTAGTAACACAGTAGAGCTTGTGATGATGACGATCAGAGAGAGCAGTTACTGTTTGCGGCACAAGCCTTGGGGTGATGTCCTTTTGCCCCAGCCGTGTGGGAAAGAAGATGCTCGCAAAGTTCCTTTCTGCCACCAAAGGTCTAAATCCTGAAGGACACCATGGGCTGTGCTGGACATGGTATCTGACAAATGTCCTGCAAAAACTCTCCCACCTTCACTGCCACACTTGCCCTATGCCTGCAAATAAATCACATTCTCTATTCAACCCAGTTGGCTCTTATTTCACTCAATTCCCTAACTAAACAAATACCCTTCCACTTCTCCCAGCCTGAGCTGGACAATTTTTTCCATCCTGACAGCCAGACAGAGCTGATGGGTCCAGCAGCATTCGCAGCCTCGCACAGACGTTGGCTGGAGGAGTCCTGCAGCACCGGCCCTGCTCCGAGATCACCTCCCTGACATTTGTCAAACACATCCCAGCACAGGGAGCACCAAGACTGCTTCTTGGCTTCTCATATTCTGCAGAGGCCAATGTTTCAATTTTTGGTCTCATGTGACATCAGCCGGACAAACGGCTGTGGCCATGGGTCGTGCTCTGTGAAGGACCCAAGCGAGGCTGAAGCAGAGACCCATCCAACCAACTGTGCTCTAATTAAAGACTTTTGACAAACACAATGTTTTCCAGCTGAATGGGACACGGTGGGAATGCAGATGGTAGATCTCCCAGACTGATGACTACCATTCAAGGCCTGTAGCCTGCGGCAATATTCTCAAATATATTGTTAAAGAGAGATTTTGATGGGGAGAGGAAGAAAAAGGAAGACCTGGAATACAAAAAGAGTTCTTTTTCTGCATTCTCAGTGACACAAAGGATTTTTATTTGTGCCTGACTGAGTGAAGGCTTCCCTGCACACTTCCCTGTTTGCATGTCCACTGCTTGCCAGGAAAGCTTGGAGGAGTTGAGAAGAGAGCAGGCCAAGCACCAAGCAGAAGAAAGCTGGGCTCAGCTTTCAACTTTTAACAGGGTTCGCTTCTTCCACCTCCTCTGACCCACATTCCTCAGGCTGAGCAGTCATCCTTGGAGCCCTATGGAGATGTGTCTCCTTCCAGTTACCGTCACCTTCCCCTTGGTAGTGATGAAGATCTTGCTGACACCTACCTGACTCCCCTTCTCTCCAGGAGGACCTTCCTTGCCAGGGTGACCCTATTAATAAAAAAGACAAAGAGAAGAGAGAAATGGGCTTAGCACATGTCTGATGCTTCCAAAGCCCACAGGCTCACTCATGCAGCTACAGTTTCTTTGTGAGAGAACAGTTGCTCTGCAGGAAGCTCTTACTGATACAAGTAGCACTCCCCAAAGCCAACTTGCAAGAGTAAGCATTCCCCAAAAGGAAGGAAGCTGCATCACCAAGGATGGTGATGTACTGCTTGGCTATTTTACAGGTTTATTCTTCACCACCTTTCAGCAGAGAAGCACAAAGCATTATGTAATATTCTTCATGTATTAGAGCACCTCAGTGAGTCTGGCAGCAAGCAGCGTATAAGTTTTGCATATGGGAAAACAGGTAAAATTAACTCCATGTCTTAGCAAACTTGTGAAGGTCACAAGATGCCCAGACTGGTCAGAGCCTCTCATTAATTTCCTAATTCCTAGAGTCCATTACAAGATCTCATGACAAACGCTCCTGCATCCTGGTTAGACACCGGCTGGCTGGACACTGGCCAGCATTCCTCTTGGGATTTGATGCTGAATAACTCAACATCCAAGAGTTTCCAACACTTTCTCCTTCATAGCCTTTAGAAGCCTTTTGCTGGGATTGCAGTCAGTAGAAAACAGAAATGTGAAGTCCCTCAGATGGAACTTGAAGGATTAGTGAGAAACTGGGGAAATCCATAAAGTAGTTTTTAAGAGTTGATCTCCCTACTGTTGAAACTAAAACAGAGCCAGGATGGAAGGTGACTCTCTGGTTGGCAGTGTCTGTGCAAGAGCAGTAAGCTGCCGTGAGGGCACTCACTGCACACCCAGGGACTTGTTATTTTATAGAGATGGTAAAAGCACATCCAGCTGCTCTAAAGCCACTAAGACCTTGTGCACTCAATGGTTTCTTTACTTATGAACTCTCCTCTAAATACACAAACGACTTTCTACCAATATATCGAGGAAAACCCTAAGAGTATTTTCTATCCTCGGTCTTCAGAATGGGAATGTCAGGCAAGCTGGATTTCATTATACAAGCTGGTTTAATAAAGAAACAAAATGACAGCTGTCATTTTCATATAAACATAATGCAGGAGAAAATGTAATTTGAGTTCCTCCTGTGTGTTTAAATGGCACCATGAGCACTGCTGGACAAAGGGGGGTCAAACACTCGTGTTTGCCTTCAGCTGCTGCAATCTCCCTGCACCCCAGGAGTGGCAAAATGCAAATGCAGCAAGATCTCAAAAGCCTTTGTCCATTCTGCATTAAATCACCCTTTTCAGAGTGTCCATCTCCATTACTGCTATTAAAATCAAAAATTGATGAGCAACTTGGTTGGTTTTCACAGCGAGATGCTTCAGGCCCTCAGGGCTTTTCAGATTTCTTCCAAGACCAGTATCTATAAAAAGAACACGGGCTGGTTTTTGTCCTTAGAAAGAGCAGCCCACGCTCTTGCAAACCTACCAACTGTCTGCAAACTGCAGAGCTACCTGCGGCGAGGGACCTGTGTCCAGGCAGACCCACACGTGCTCAGCTTGCAGGTCTTCTACAGCCTTCGCTCTGCATAAAAATAACCCTGGTGTCTTCTCCAGCTGAACTTCCCTGGAGGCTGCTGCAGGAATTTCACATCGAAAGCTACAGCCTGAGAGATGTTCTGGGCTTTGCTTGAGCTGCTCTGTTGACTCAGCTAACAATTGTACGAATGTTCGAGCTGCCCTCGGTAGGAATGATTATCCCAGGGTGGGAAATGTAATTTTTTTTTTTTTTTTTTTTGCCATACTTTGCATTTGCATTAGTGGAATGTAACTATTTTACATTTGTCACTTTTAAAACCAGGTGCCTCTGAGGCATGTAAAAAATGAGATCAGGTTTAAAAGCCAGAGATTTTTAAGACCAATTTTTAGAGCAAGGAGCAAATGATGTTTAAAGTAGGATTAGGAGGATGCTGCAAGAATACAGCACTGACATGCAATTTCAACCTGTTCTTATCACTGTTCTGCAGCAGTTCCCAGCAGCCCTGAGTGAGATGAGGACCACCCCGTGCCAGTGCTGCAGTACCAATGAACACACATACATAGGAGACCAGCCCTATCTCTGTGAGCTGCCAACCTACATAAAGGAGAGGAGAAACAGGAGGAGGGGAAAGTGAGACATGAGGAGATGGCGAGAAGTTCCTAGTGCTGCACCATGAGGCCAAGCAAAGCTTGGAGCAAGGTCAGGGCTTCTCAGACTCAAATCCTTCAACCTGGCCTTGCAAGCTCATGTGCTTCACAAGCCCATGGCACAACCCAGGGTGGAAGGGTGGAGAAAAAGACCCCAAGCTCTGCTGCCAAGCAGAGACCAAGGAGAGGATGACTTACCGGAGGACCATCTGCACCAGGCATGCCAGGAAGACCGGGTTTGCCCAGCGGCCCCTAAAAACAAGCAGAAACCCATCAGCTGCAATGGTCAGAGTCTCTGGAGCATTGGAGAATGGGTCTTTTCAGACACATTTTTTGCTTTTCCTAGTGGTGAAAGGCTGCAGAGAGGTGAGTCTGTTGGAAAAGCTGCTGGGACTTGTAGGGAGTCTGCTTATTTCTATGGGCAGTGCTGTTCCAGCACCATGGGATGCTGCAGCATTAGTGCCACCACCTCACACGGACCCGATACAGCAGCTCAGCAGGAGATGCTGGGGCACGAGGCATCGAGGTGCTCTCCTGCCGACAGGGCCCGATGCTGCACACATGCATAAGGACAAGTTGGAGGATATCAAACTGTGGGGCTCACTGGACTGCTCACTTCACCCGTTCTTTAGTGACCAATGGCAAAGGAAGAGCGGAGCTGGCCCAGGTGCCCACGCTTGCTGCTTTAGCACCGGTCAATGGTCACCTTTTAGAGTAAGCAGCCCCTTGATTTCCAACACCACCGCTGCTGTCATGAGAGCAGGACTCTGCACTGAGAGCTGAGAGCCCTTTATCTGGCAGAACTGCTCATGTGCTCCTTGGCAGGAGAATTATTGATAATTGGAGTCCTCCCCATGCTGCCAACAGAAGCCGGGGACTGTCCCGGGACACAGGCTGGGTCAACAGGAGCTGAGCCAACACCTGGAGAATTCCTGCTCTGTAGGCAAAACTGGTCCCCTGGTTTACATCTTGATGCACCCAGGGCTGCTGGGGGGAACTGAAGCCAGCACCTACCCCATGTCAACGGCAGCAGAAAATCAGAGCGAGCTGGTAGGGAGCAGGGAAGAGGCAGAGGGAGGAGATTTCAGCTGAGCAAGCCAAATCCACAGGCTCTTCCCATTACCATCCCGCTCAGACTTCCAGGCATTTAGCCCACAGAAAAAGACAATTTTCTGTCCTCTCCTAATGTTTTACCACAGGCTGCCTTCAAAATGTTTCTCTTACGAGGGGAAATGAATGCAAATATTATGAATTAGAGGTAAACCGTGCTTTCTTGTCTCTCTTCTGTCTGGAATGACAAGCATTAGACTTTCATAGACATGGCTGCAAACAGATGTTGCATGTGGGGCAAGGGAGCAGCTGAAGTAGCAAATGCATATTAATGGGAACAGTTGTTTTAAGTCAGAGCTGCAGTATTTTAAACATACCTTCTCTCCTGGGGGACCGATTGCGCCTTGTGGACCTGGAAGACCCTGTGAAAAAAAGAAAACAAAAACAACAAAAAAAAAATCCCCCAAACCTAGGGTCATTAAAGGAACAAGCTACTCCTTCCAAATACATTTTGGCAGTGCCTCAGCTGAGCATCATCCTAGCGCCTGGGATGGCTGGGGATTTCCTCAGCTCCATTCATTCTCAAAACGTCTTACAAGGGACGATAAAATTTCATTTCTGCACGGCATGGCTCCCCTGGAGAGCCGCCCCGCTCAGCCGTGTGCAGCCAGGCTCAGCCCCAGGATGGAAACAGAGATGCTCAGAGGAGCGAGACTTGCTGAGAGCCGTGGAAAAGGCTGACAGCGAGGCTTGGACATCTGTATTACCCATCTGGCTCCAGAGCAACTGGACCATGGGATGCTAAAAAATCAGACACGAGCCGCAAGGTGTGGCTTGGCCAAAGACACTGCTTGGGCCTGGGTCTGGCTTTGCATCACGGCAGCAAAAGCCAGGTGAGAACGAGGGGGGATCTGAAACCGGGAGCATTTTCAGGAAGATTTTGGGCCAGTGATGCAGCGTCAAGCCAATTCCCAGCAGATCTCCGTATTGCTGGTCCCACCTCTAGCAGGGGAGTGAAGCTTGGTCAAAATTATCATTCCTTCTTCCTACCCATGGAAAAGGAATTGTCTTCTTACCTGAGCACCTGGGTTCCCCTGCTGTCCTGGGGGACCTGGCTCACCTTGAGGACCCTGTGAGGAGACAAGGGCAGAGCTGAAGGCAGGAGGTGTGAGAGCAGAGCCAGTTTTTGCTTGAGCACCACAGCTCCTGCCCCATGCACAGCCCCCCACCCTTGACCCTCTCTCTAACCTGTCGCTGGTAACCCAGAGCTCCTGGGGAAGGGAAACAGCTTCTCTCCACGGTGGGAAAGTTAATTCAGGGCACACTCTCTTCTCTGCATTGACATGCAGCCCAAATGAGCTGGGCAAGGCTTTACCACTACCTGGCTTTGCACTGTCTCTTCTGCAGCGAGTCCATTTCATCCAATTAGTACAAAGTGTGAGGCACATAAAGATTTTTTTTCCTCTCAGTTAAATTACTATATTTTGGTATTCATTAGGGCAACACACATCTCAATGAAAGTGTTTGATCTTTCATGGAGAAATAATGTGTAATTCCATCAGAAATTATAATAAATTAACATCCATTTGCTGTAGAAAGATACTCTCTGTGGTTTTCGCAGGCTCTGACAGGAATCTGGACTAGGCTAAGAAGCAATTAGCAAATCTAATTTAAGAGAGTACATTTTACATTTTGCTCTATATAATATCCGAACTGCCTGTGAAATTTGCAGTGAAAACTTACCACATTGCCCTTGGGACCTGTTTGTCCATCCATACCAGCCATACCCTGAGAAAGGATTGAAAAAACAGCACTAAGAAAAGATCATGTTATTTCGCAGCACAAAAAGCAGCGAAACTGCCATAAAAAAATCACCAAACATCAGGAGGCCCTTTGGACAGCGTGGAAGGGGAACGATTTTCTGAAGGTGTTTGGCAAAGCAGTCAATTCCAGGAATCCAGTTTACACTTTCAAAACTCATTTCAGTGCTTTCCCTACTGGTTTAACCTGCTTGTGAAGCAGAATCAGCACCAGGTCAAGGAAATCCTGAGTAAGTACCACAGCAGAGTCACCTCCAACAGCGAGCAGGCGTGGAACAGAGAATAAAAAGGACAATCCAGGCTAAAGACCTCGCTCGGGACACGAGTGCATCGTCCAACAAGGCAGTGGGGAAAGGAAATGGGGCTGTGCTGCCTTGTGCCAAAACAAAAGGCAACTGGGGTCAAACACCTCCTGAGAATCTTCATTAAGGGGGCAATATGGTACATGGTCAACTGGAGGTGTCCCGCTGGAGTTTCCCCTGCCTCTGTTTTGCTCTGGGGCAGGACAGGGTGCCTGGTGTAATAACACACTCATGGGAGGTAGAAGAGTTTTGGAGCAGATCCTGAACCCTCATTAAATTTCAGCAGGTCTGGAAGCTCAAGGCGAAGATGTCTTTGCATCCCAGGAGGGTCTAAGGGCTTCACAATGCTCACCATTAACTGCTGACCCCTCTAGCTCTAGCAGCAGCCTGGGTTTCAGCTGTTACGTTCTGGGACTCCAGCGAGCTGCAGTGATTTACAGAGAGAGCTTCTGCATCAGCACTTCCAGCAGCGCACGACAGATAAGGTGACTGTCTCCCGAATAAAAAATGGCATGTTCTTTCCTTGGCTTTCGCCCGAAATATGAACAAACTGCTTTAAGGTCTCACCAGCCCTCAGGCAAAAGTTAATAGCAAAGCCACTGTGTTAATAACTCTCATTCTTCCCTTTCAGCCTGAGCGAGGCATTAATATTTACTCAGGCGGGCCGGATCCTGAGCTGCTGTAAATGAACGTGATGCCACTGGAAATGGGGGAGAATATGGACTTTGAGCCATAACTTTTTTTTCAAATACCACCTTCTTTGCATTGCACAGATGTATAAAATTATGCAGCTGTATCATCTCCTTGAATGAATAATAGGGACAGGGTATTTTGCTCGGAAAGCTCAGCTGAGGAGGGAAGCAGCCCCAGGAACTCACCGGTGGCCCTGGGGATCCCGGCGGCCCCTTCGGTCCCAGCAATCCTCGGGGTCCCTGTTGGGGGAAACAAACAGGGTCAGTGTTCCCAGTGTCCCCTCGTGCTGCCGTGAGCCTGGGTCGTGGGGAGCTCGTGCACGGCTGAGCAGGGCTCTGCCCGCGGCAGCACCGGGGCTGGCATGGCCATCACCTTGCTGGTTTTGCAGTAAGGGACTTCCTTGCTTTATCAAGTCTGCACACAACCTTGAATTATAAATCTAAATAACAGGGGCACAGCCATTTATTCTTTGGATTGTAAGAAGGCCCACTTAGACCAGTATTTTTGTTCATTAATTTAATCCTGTTCCTGGGATTTCCCTGGAATGTACACAGTGATGTGAAACACTTTGCAGCCAAGTTATTCTATTCTAGCCAGGGAGTATTATGAAGAATGACCTGATATCACTAGTAGATCATTAGGGTTATCATTTAAAAATCTCTCCAGATTTAATTTTTATCGTTCACAATCTATACGACTCAGCAAGGCTGGAAAAGGTTTTCAGCCTGCAGCATGAATTTTCAAAGGCATTTGGCTCTTAAAACTGCAACCAGTCAGGATTCCTGGTATCATGGTGTTTCCTTTCCAGTTCTAGCTTTCACCAGATTTAACCTCAGGTCATTTTCAGGTAAATCAGTAGGACTGGAGCATCACCTTGAATAAGCAGAGGCATGATGGGAGAGTTGTATTTGTTCAATAAGAAGCTTTGCAACTCACAGCCCAGCACCTCCTGTACCTTGAGCCTTCAGGTGGGTTCGTAGTGAAAGGAAGGGGATGGGGTCTGGTGTGCACTCAGCTACAGATCTGAAAGCTCACTTTTAAAATGCAGAGCCTTTCTTGAATTAGGGAAAATAGGGGAATCCTTTGTATTTATAAAGATGGTGCTCGTTCACTGTCACAGAGGAAAATTGGTCTTGATTGATGGGCAGTTTTATCTGTCTACCCAATTATTACACAGCCCTTTTTATGATGCAGAAAGAATAGAGGGCTTAAAAGGAAATGTTACAGGATGAGATAGGAGACATTAAGAAAGTGTCTAATCTTGAAGACTGCAGGGAATTTTGATCCTGAAAAAAAAAAGGCAAGTTTGCAGCAAAAACTGGATGCATCAACCAGCCTGTCCCAGGCACTGGAGGCCTTCATGGGCTAGAGTCTGACATGCTAAGCACCAGCAGAGCAGAAACTCATATCAACTGGTGATGGAATTGGAAGGAAATGGAGCAGGATGAAGAGAAACAGATTTTGAAGTCCCACCATGAGTTTCAGTTACCATTAAATTTGGAAAGAGCCTATTTTGGCTCAGGGCAGAGAAAAAGACATACATGAAGATTTAGGGGGTATGTATTTATAAAAGAATGGCTAGGGTTGGAAGGGACCTTTACAGCTCATCTGGTCCAAGCCCCCTGAACTAAGCAGGGCCATCTGCAACCAGTGCAGGCTGCTCAGAGCCCCGGCCAACCTCCCCTGCAATGGTGCCAGGGATGGGGGGCATCAACCACTTCTCTGGGCAACCTGGGCCAGGCATCTTTTGATACCTCAGCATTAAAAATCTCTTCCTTCTCTCCAGTCTAAATCTCCCTCTTTTAGTTTAAAATCATCACCCCTTGTCCTGTCCCAACAGGCCCTGCTCAAAAGTCTGTCCCCATCTTTCCTGTAGACCCCCTCTAAGTACTGAAAGGACACAATAAGGTGTCTCAAAATAAGTTTCCTGTAGCACAATTTAAACCTTTACTCTGGCCATCACATATACTTTTCACTCCTGTTGCTGCAATAAAAATAAACCTCCCTGCGTGCCTTGCCACCATTTGAGTCCCTCTTTTGTGACTGTGTTACCTGAGCACATAAATGCTTTTAAGAAGTTAATAACCCATAAGTTATTGCTTAGACATGTGCTAAGGAGATAGCTGAGTTGATTAATCTTTCCCAGAAGTTAATCAGACATCTCGTCTATAATTTAGTCCCAGCGAGTCCGTAAATGCCAACCCTTCCCTTTCTCACATGAAGTGTGTCCAACAGTTCCCATCAATTACTCTCAGGCTGCCACGCTGGGCCTTAGAACAACAAAATCAGACATTCTGAAAGCAAAGCTGATGGTGAGTGATAGATAATGCTCTTTTCATAACAAAGGAAATGCATTTTGGATGAAGTTAGCAGCCAACAACTGTACTACACTGAAGAACCTCCAGACGGCCAGAAGCAGAGTTCACCATTGCCAATAAAGTAAAAAATACTCAGCATGAGGGAAAAGGTGCTTTCGGAGTCTTAAATTGACAACTCAAAGGTTTCTTTTCAGAGATGCTCCCCGAAATAATTTCTTTTGGTTGGTCAGGAGGTTTTTTTTTATTCAACACTCCTGGTGTCATCTCGAAACTTTACTGATACCAGGAACTCCCTCCTTCGCTAGCCCTGGTTCATCTGCTCTGGTGGAGGCCCAAACACTGACAAGCTCTGCAGGATTGATGAAGTTTTATGCACTGTGAACAGAATATTGACCCCACTGATGCCAGGATAAAAGTCCTCTTGAGTTCCATCCTGACAGGATTTCATCCCAAGGTTTCAAAGGGATCATTAATGCTACACAAAATGAAGCACGTGGGCACGGGGAGCTGCCTGGCTAATTGCTGCTGCCACCCGTGCAAGAGCAGAGGAAACCATTCCTGACTGGAGTTGACTATGAACACCTATGAAAACTGTATCTCATGTATGTTTACCATGCATAATTTCTACCTCAGACTACTTACCTGAGCCCTGAAGAAAACATCAGGAAGGACACATGCAGGAAAGGTATGAGACCAATTGAAGCAAAGCTTTACATTTAAAAATATGAGGTTTACATTTCAAGTGCTAGGCAGGGAGCAATCTAAATCATGACAATTTTACTCATCAAGGAACAAAACCAAGCAATCAACCAAACAATAAAACCCAAGAAAGCATCTTCTCTTTTTGGGAGTCATCTTAGTTGGGGGTGGGGAAAAAAGGCAGCAAAACAGAGTTGTTAAATCAAAGAACTCTCCAAACTGGTCACATGGATCTTCATCTTCAAGCAAAAGCATCTCAGTCCCTACAGGACCTCAGGGGTCTTGCTTAACGCCAGAAGAGCTTCCCTACAGGACC
Organism: Todiramphus chloris collaris; assembly: GCA_025345505.1. NCBI lineage: Eukaryota > Metazoa > Chordata > Aves > Coraciiformes > Alcedinidae > Todiramphus > Todiramphus chloris. The sequence continues at coordinate 3,638,249 of JANVCC010000185.1, forward strand.
CCTAAACCATCATTATCATATCAAGACCTTGCCCAAAGCAGTGCTGCTGTACATCATGCCAGAGAAGATACTCACAGGTTCTCCAGGTAGACCTCGGGGTCCAACTTCTCCATCATCTCCCTGCTCAGCAGCAAAGGTGCAGAGAGAAGCAGCAAAAGAGACAGAACAAACCAGTTATATTTCAGTCACATCCCAGGTGTTGTTAAATAATCATCACACAGAAAAAGCAGCTTCCCTGGAGTAATGAAAGGGTAGCTGTGCATAAGGAAGACCTCATAAGCCTGGAGACTAATACTGCATGTGCAGAATTTACTAAAGATTAGAAATGCTGTAAGGATACTTCATAATTCATGTCGGTGTTTATAAAGATGGATTTTGTTAATAGACAAGATATCATAGAAACAATTCAGGGCATGTGAGTCAATAACTGCAAGATTTAGTAGCAAACTGAATGGGAAGCCAGCGTGGATGCACTGCCTGGGAATGGGATTTAGCCAAACAGGGGCTCCTCAGAAAAAACAGAGGCAGCAAAGGGGTAATTCTTCATCCCTCCACTCCCATCTCCTGCTGGTACCCAAAACCTGAGGCTCCCTCCTGGGGAATCAACCCCATCAGTCAGCCCTTGTAAATCCTCCTCTTCTGCCAAAAAAAATTCATGCTCTTCTTTCTCAGTTATGTTTCTTGCCCTGCACACCTCGAATGGTTTCTTTTTGTCTCTAGGATTAAAGCTCTCCAGGCAGTTGTTCTTCCCCTACAAGACACGGGTTTGGTCTTTTCAACTTCAAAGCACTTTACAGCCACAACTAATTAATCCTCACAACCCCGTGGTGAGGAAGGTGTTATTATCTGGGATTTGCAGAGGAAACAAATAGCCCAAGGTGGAAGGAAAGCATCATGGAACAGGATTAGAGCCTGGGAAATCCATACTCGCTCCTCCGATTAAACCAAGTGCTCCTCACAGCCTCAGATTCAGCCTTTTCAATCTCTTCTCTTAAACCAGCCCTTCTGGAGCTGTAATCACTTAGTTTGAGCTTTGCTAAAGGCCTCTGGCTATTGACTAAACAGTGTGGAAGGAGAAGTGAACATCTTAATCTTTGATTCCCACATCTGTCTGGAATTTCGATTCCCCGAGCCTTGCTGCAACTCGCTGAGCCTTAGAAAAATCACAAGTGACCCTTTGCAAACCCGGAGGATATTTCAACAAACCCAGACTTTCCTGACCAGATCTTTAAAACAAAATTCTTCTCGCTTTTATTTCCATCCTCTTGCTCATCTTCCCTCTCACCCTGATCACCCTTCAGCATCCCCAGGACACCAGATGACACGCCGGTGGCTCGTACCACATCTGCTTCTGCTTTACAGGGGTTAGTTATCAATTCAAAGGACTGCTGAATCCAGAGATGGACTTACCCTCTCCCCATCCTCTCCGGGTGCCCCTGGGGGTCCATGGGGGCCGGGCTCACCCTATAATGAAACAACAGGGAAGCTTCAGAGGAGACAGAGGTGCTCCAGCAAGAGAAAACACCAGGTAATGTTGAGAAACCAAGCAACAGGCTTGACAAATTTTCTGTCTGCTGAAGGTACCTGGACCCTCATGGTTCCTGTGCTCTCTGAAGCAGCAGCCCCTCTCTACCTGCTCACACATGGGCTCCAGCACTGACAGACTAATGTACTCCAGGGGCCAGAGCTCATGGGATTTACTGGTGACACTTTGGCAGGTGTCTGGGAATGGAGCAAGCACTGTGGCTCCTTCAGGAGAGGGACTCGGGCTCTGCAGGCAGTTACTGCTTTACCCAAGGCATGTTATTCCATTTCTGGCTGATTAACCATCTCTCCCAGGCACCGTCTTCCCTTTCCTGTGTAGCTTGTAATCACGATGCAATCTCCACTGTTCAAACACTCCCCTGCTTTATAAAGCAAAGGCTGTGCTCCCCAGGGAGGGGAGGCACAAACAGCCTGCCAAAATAACTGGCTTCTTGCATTCTTTTTTCTCCTGTTGTTTAATTATAAAGCAAAGACAACAATCCCGTTATAATTTTTGGCAATTTCCATCCACAAATGCACTGTCTAAAAGCAGGTTTTGCCTCTTAGTTTATTTTTTAGCCTGTTTTTTATTAAAGCTTCCCCCCCTGCCACCCCTTTCCAATTTCAAGCAGTCACAGAAGGATCTCACAGCTTCCTGGGATGTGAATGCTGTGTCTGGGAAGGATGCTCTGACATCTCAGAGCATTTATGGGGATGCTATCCTTTCCTAATAGCACCATCATGCCTCATGCCCAGCAATAGTTGCCCTCCTCCCAGCACCTCCCAGCCACCTCCTCCTGCCAAGGTTCCATCACAGACTGTGGCCAAAAGACAAGTGGAAGGCAACTTACCCTATTTCCCTTCTCACCAGGCAAACCAGCCAAGCCGTCAAACCCTCGGTCACCCTAAAAGAAAAACCAGTTTAATACAGATTTCCACCTGCTGTTCAAAAACTTTCTAATTTGTTTCCTTTCTTTGTCACAGAGAGATTGATTTTTTTCTCTCTCAGACATCCAGCCTTCACCTCCCATCAGACCAGGGATGAATCCAATTTTCTAGATTAAAACCAGAAAGAAGCTCATAGTCATTTTACCTCCCCACTCTTCCCCCAGCCCCTATAGTTTCATGTGGTTTTCCATGTTTTTTAGAGCTTCTCTGGGTGATTTCTCGATGATCCAAAACATATATCCCTTCTGAACAGGTTCTTCTGGTCCAATTATTTATTTTTATTTCCATAGAATTAACAAACAACAATCCACTGATGAGCAAACTGGACCTCAATATTCCAATGCCTGCCAACAGGCCTCCAAACACCTGAGCTTTACTACAATCCATCCCATACATCCTTTTATCCCTCCTAGACATTCCAAGGCAACAAATACATATACAAATAAATTCTGAAAACTCTTAAAGTCAGGGTCAGAAGACAGATCTGTTTTGACTTAGAAAGGAACATCAACAGCTGGTAAATGTGGTGACTTCTCATGGATGCTCAAGGGGCACTTCCATGGTATTCTGCAAAGAGCAGCCTGACCCAGCACAAAGCCAGATGTGAGACAGGGGCTGCAGAAAGGATATATAGCTCCAAATTACTGATACTGGGACAGCAAAGCAAGGCAAGGATGGTTCCCAGCATATCTCTTTTCTTACACATCTCCAGGTCTGCCACTGCCTGCTTAGTTACACTTACGCTACACTTGCTTAGGGACACAGTTTAGTTGGTTTTGGTGTGGCTGGGAATAAGGTTGGACTTGATGATCTTGAAGGTCTCTTCCAGCTGAAACTATTCTATGGTTCTACTGCTGTAAATGAAGCTCTGGGCATCCTTCTGGGGAGCACGACGCCAAGCTCAAAATAATGAGCTCTCCTCAAAGGCTGGGTGTGTTAATTTGTGCTTGGCACCGGGTTGAGAAAGTCACACAACCTCACGCTGGTAGAGCACAGGCAGCTCCAGCCTCTGCCTGAGAATGACCATGTGGTCATCCCGGGTCTGTGGATGCTTCCAAAGGAAAGGGACAATGTGGAGAAATTCAAGCGTGAGGAAGAAAAAGCCAAACCCTGTGAGTCCTAGAGCAGGAGGGCAGCAGGAACCTGCCTTTGCGGGGCTTTCACCCGTGTCTGCACAGCTCCTCTGGGTTGGTGTCTGGAGAGCTCATGAGGAACCATGGCAAGCTGCAAGAGGGTTTCTCTTCAAATTTGTGCCCTGTTCCAGTCCCCTGTGCTCTGAGGGAACACAAAGGCAGGAATGCACAGAGACAGCCTTCTCCTGAAAGCCTCAGCTCTTTGGAAGAGAAAGAGGACATGGAGCAGGGGGATTCTTGTAAATTGTGGGTGACACCATCTCCTAATGCCCAGGGCAGAAGGCAACAAGCACCACCTAGTAGATAGAAAAGTCTCTTCTTCTCTGTGAAGAGATGAAGCCACCTGCATTTTCACATTCTAAAGGTAAGTGAAAATAGTACCAGCTCCTCCCTTGCACAAATCCTTTACCTAGCAGCAAGAAAAGGAGAGTTGATTAAACTTGAGCAGATGGAAGGGCAGATCGGTCTGACCGAGCTGCACCCAGGGTAACCAATGGCCCTTTTCTTTTGTCAAGTCCAAGAGCATCACTCCGTCTCTGCTCACAGCAGATTTCCTTCTCCTTTCCAGTGCTGCTCGTTATTCTGTTTTCCCTTCTTCCCTGGTATCCACTCCTTGGAGGGCAGTTGACGCTCATTAAGGCACTTTACTGGATAAATGATTTGCAGTCTCCTGTCTCTGTATCAAAACCCTCCATCAATTCCAGCTTTAAGTATCTACATAGTAAAGTACTTAAACCTTCTAACACATGACTCCCTGAGCAAACTTTCTCTGCATTCAATTCCGGTGGAACCGCTTCTTTCTTGCTTGGTAATTCCAGCAGATCACAGCTGAATGAAAGGATTTAGTCTCAAATAAAAATACAAGGACATTAAAATTCCTCACCACGCCTTCTACATTTTCTCATCCAGTTAATAGGTACTTTTTTGTTAGTTATATTTTAGGATGTTTCCAGCTGCTCATTCATGTTTGTTTTTCATAATTGGGATTCCAAAGTATTTGTTCTACAACTGCAGCCAAGGGAGCATACTTCATTCTTAAGAGGATCCAGTGATTTAAAAAAATTTGCATCCAAAAAGGAAAGAAAAAAAAAAAAAAAAAGATTGCTATCCTGTCTTTTAGGTGTTTAACTTCCCTCTCTCCAAAGTGGAGCCCACAACTTCACAAGTGTCCCTGGACCATTTCAACAATCTCCTCCTCTGAGCAATGTGGGCTCCTTCTGCCAAGGGTCCCTTGGCTTGTTCTTGATGAAAAGCCAAAGCAGGTTCCAAAAGCACACAAATACGATTCCAAAAGCACATAAATACATGGAGCTACCTTTGGTCCCGTCTGGCCTGGCATTCCCCGGGCACCGTCACTGCCAGCTCGTCCCTGCCACGGAGAAAAGCAAAGTCAAATACAAAGAGTAAGGCAGGACCACAGGGACATCTGCTCTTTGGTCTGTGGCTGAGCAAAGCTTTATTTAAGTTGGAGCTTGCTGGCTGGGGAGCTGTTTCCCCTGGTGAAGGAAAAAATGCTGCTCTGTTTTTGGAGCAGCACCTCAGGCTCAGCCTGGTGATAATGAGGGGTGCGAGACAAATGGTAGCAAAGCTGCTTCACTACATGGGATGCTGAGACAGGATCATTGATTTTAATTTGAAGTAATTCTCTTCCAGCACATGTTAAGATAGGCTAATGACAACAGCCACAAACTGAAATGGTTTATTTTTTTAAGAAAGCCAGAGGTGGATCACACAAAAGACTTTCCTGGTTCTTCCTCTGGCAAACTGAATCATGTCAAGCCAGAGGATCGAGTAAAATAAAAATCAGCATCAGGGATGTTGACAGATCAAGGGAGCACAATTTATACCAGCTCCAGAAACTCTCCAGGGACTGGATCCTCCTCATGTGCTACCGAGACTTGGGGACTGTCCAAAGCACCCTGGAGTGTTTATGCAGCTACAAACTCAATGCCACCAAAAAAAAAAAAAAGACAATAAAAGAATGAGAAACGTGGACTCACAGTTCTCCCCACACCACCCAGCTCTTAACCCATCCTCATTTGCATCTGCCCAGATGGACAGAGAAGTCCTGGACCAGCCAGGGGCTGGCCGCTGGCCTGCTCTTGTGCAACGTTCTCAGCGCTCAGAAATTAATTGGCAGCAGAAACGATTTCTAGCAGAAACTGTAATTAATGCAGTCATCAGCTCAGCTCCCAGGACACTCACCCTGCGGCCTGGTTTTCCTGCTGGACCGGGAGGACCCTGGATGCCTCGTGGACCCTGCAAAGCATCAAGGAGAGAAGAAGAAATGCCACCACCCGAAGGCATGACAAAGGGACCCGGCGCCTGCTGCCATCGCAGACCAGGTGCTGCTGGGGTCACCAGGGCTACAAACTGGGATGTGAATCCCTCGAGCAGAGCCTGTGGCTCAAAATCCACAGGAAAGGCTCTGAGCATCATGCTCACTGAGCAGCTCTGGACAGGAATTGCAAGCATTTACCCCTGAGGAATCTTTTGCCCTCAAGCAGCTCCACGCAGTGGAGACAAATCACTTCCCCCTCCATCAGAAAACGGGAACGTTCCCTTAACACAGGATTTATGGGTTGGAAGAACAATTTCCTGAGCATTAGCAAACTCCCCACGCTCTGACCTATCTCATATTTACAGGACTCCTCTGCAGATGTCTTTGCAGGAAAGGACCACCACCTGCAGCATTTTACGCTGTTGGCTTAAAATTATGTCCCAAGTCTGCATTTGGAGACTTGAAGGGACATTTATATGCAAAACAGATGTTCCCACACCATCCTGCTTTCAGCTGGCACTGGGTTGCTGAATCACCCCTTCACACCAGCCTCTAAAACAGGACTGGCTGCTCCACACCTTCATTTCACCCAGATTGCCCAGTTTGCCCATACTTACCTGAGGTCCCATTTCTCCAGCTTCTCCCTTTAGTCCTCCACTTCCTGGGGGTCCCTTTGGACAGAGAACAAGGTTTATTCCATGGTTCCACGACAGAACCAGAGGGAAGATTCATGGCACGTTAAGAAAGAGCCATTCATGGGGGTAACCCAGAGCATCCACAAAGCTGGTGCCACCTGGGTCTGCTCTGCCCTTGCTCACTTACCATGGGGCCCGGCCGCCCCGTCAGCCCCATTGGACCTGCTGGTCCTCTCAGTGCCAGCTGCAACAGAAAGAGAAAGGTTGCTCAGTTGGTGTCTCTGCTTCATGGCAACCATCATAGAATGGTTTGGGTGGGAAGGGACCTTTCAAGGTGATCTAGTCCAATCCTTCTGCAGTGAGCAGGGACATCTGCAACTACAACAGGTTGCTCAGAGACCTGTCCAACCTGGTCTAGAATGTTTCCAGGGATGGGGCATCAACCACCTCTCTGGGCAACCTGGGCCAGGGTCTCACCACCCCCAGTGTGAAAAATTTCTTCCTTGGACGGGAGTCCAAATCTCCCTCTTTTAGTTTAAAACCATCACCCCTTGTCCTCTTGTGCCACCAGCCACATAAAATCATAGACTACCTGGTTGATATTCCATAATTTTCATATTCATCTGGTCCAATCTTCTTGGCAAAACATGATCTTTCCACGCCCCAAGAACCATGAACCCCTGGAGCAATGTTCATACCCTCAGCCAATTTACCCAAGGATGTCCAACATGCTGCCCCACCAGCTCCTTTCTGCATCCACAAATGGCCAGTGCCCCTGGACGGTGCATTGGTCTGCTAAGAGGACATATGGACCTAGATGCCTATAGGCATTCTGCCCCAGTACACCCACTCTGCACCATGGACATGAAGTACAAAAGCCTTGTAGAGATTCCTATGGCCAACCTGGTGCAGATCCAGGGCAGATGGAGGGGTGAGGAGTTACCTGCATTCAAACCAGAGGAGAATCTGCCTCTGGAGGTCAGACTCCCTTTGGCACCATCACGTACAGACACAGTGAAACGGGCACTTTGGGCAACACCTTATTGAAGGCAAACGTCAAAACTTTGCCTGGACAGACTATAGGGGTTTGTTCAAAGAGATTTATGATCCCAGTTCAGTTTTGGGAGGATTTTATCTTTATGAGCCTAAGAGTTCGGCTTTGAGGGAAATTTTTCCTGGTTTTTGGTTACCACTGAATAACCTGCGAACAGAATGACAATTCTAGTTGTGACAGGGGGCTTTTAGCTCAATAATTAAGGAGTCACGTAACCATGCATCAAGTCAGTAATTTCCACAGTGGGTAATGGGGCTGGTCTACACTTTAAAACATCATTCGGACAATTTGTTCCCTTGTGGCAATTCCAACACTTGAACCAAGTTGTAATTATCTGTGTACTCCAGTAATTAAAATCTCCCCGTGATTGCACTTGAAATGGCATAAATATTGCCCAAATGCTAGATTATATGGCAGCTTTTTACAACCCCCCATTAAAAGGGAGATGCTCTGAAACACTGCCGGCTGGGAAAATGCTCGGTGTCTAACGAAAGCCAAATTTGAAGGGACTAAATCAATCTAATAATGCAATTAACAACAACGATAACAAGGAAATGAAACCCCACATAAGGAAAGAAGGTATCCTCCCCACTGCAGGACTCCTCTTCCATTCCTGCTGTATCATCCCCACAAAACAAAGAAGTCATTTATTTCCCTTTCCGCTTTGGTTTTCAGATGAAATTGGCTGACAATAGGTTGAAGCTAAACAAAAAATGCATTTTTTTCTTCTTTTTTCCCCCCTTTATGGAAATATTCAACTTTTCATCCACAGCCCAAAAGTCACCCAGATTTGTTTGCTTTTTAAATTGCTCCCTCAAACTGAAAATTAAAAAGAGAAGCAGAGAAAAGAGACTTTGAATGAGGGGAGGGAGGTTCTTTGGGGTTTTTTTCATAACAGTCACAATTTTTAACAACCAAAAAAAAAAAAGAAAAAAATTAAGAACAAAACCAGTGAGTCTAAGAAAGCAGATGCTTCTCATGAAATGTTCATCTGGTCAAACCTCCTATTTCCCAGAAAAATAAAATGCTGATGGAAAAAACGTAGGCAGACTTGAAATTAAGACTGACAAGGCAACACAAAAATATAATCCACCAATATTATTCACAGAGCAAGGTTAATAGATGGGAAAATGCAGAGGCTGATGGCATCAGGGCCCTGTACTCTACCTGAACACATACAGAATCACACTCCTTTGTAAAAGAGGAGTTGGATGGAAACCAGAAGAGCCCCAGCTAAGCCAAAGCCCTCGTTATAAACCTAAAAGGGGCATGTGCCACTCAGCTGGGTGAAGATCCCAATAGGCTATATGCCATCCAAGGGTGAAATACATTGCTTTTTAGCCTATTGCAGCAAATAGCCCCAAAAAAATCTGTGCTGGAGCAACCGCCAACAGCTCTGAATAACAGGCTGATTATATCCGAGCCACGTGTCCCAGCTGCAGACAGATGTGGACCTTCAGACCTGAGAAGACGACCAGCAGAAAACCCAGGCCAAGGTCTGTAGGCAATTTAAACCCACGTTTCTAGGGTCTGGCCTATTGCTGGCCAGTAGTAAAAGGCCAAGCCAACCAGATGCCATCACCTCGAGCCACACAAGCAATACCGTCTCAGACGAGAAGCTGTTTCCACCACCAGCACCACAGATGGTGCAAGTATGAAGGCATCTCCTCTAACACATTTAATTTGGTCCTCCTTCTCTTCCTTGGGCACCTGCTGCAAGAGACATCCCCACCACCCTTCACTTACCCTGGCCTGCTGCAGGATGGCTTGGGCTTGGGCCTCCTGGGCTGAAACAAGAGGTCCTTTAGAGCCAGCATCTCCTCCTCCACTAAAGCGGAACTGATGGGAACAAGATGGAGAAAGCAGGTCACAGGGTTGCTGTCCCTCCATCCTCACGCTAGCCTGGCTCTGAAACAACTCCGTTCAGCACGACTGCCCCAACCCCATCACTGTCCTTCCAGACCATCCTATTAACCACTGTGCTCTTAGGTCACCCAGCTCACAGGCACAAACCGACCGTTTTCCCACATCCGCACAGCCAATTCTGCCAGCTCAAAGCAAGGCACAATAAGAGGGATTGTAGTCTCTGAACTGTAAGGACCTCAGACACCACCATTCAAAACGAAATGCAAAGTTCTCACAGGGCTGATATTCCCTGTGTGGATGCCGTTGGCCAGGAGACCCCCAGAGATGGGGTTGCATCAGGTTATTTGGCTGTAGCTGCCTGTTTGCCCCAGGACAAAGGCTGTATTTCCCAAGTGTGGCCGAGTCCTTCAAAGCACAGAGTTTGGCCTATTGTTCAAGCCAGGATCCTTCAGCACACAAAGGATTTTAAAAAACCAAACCCTGAGCACTAACATTTTATTTTCTCAAACTTGAAAGGCAAGAAATTTAATGGTTTTTTCTGCCTCCTTCATCCCCAACAGCTACAAGCCCACTTTCCAGGACACACACCCTTCTCTTTTCTGAACTCCATGTGTGTTTGGGGTTTTGCAAGAAGGACTCTCCAGGCTGCAGAACCTACTTGGGATGGCTCCTTCACCTCTGCATTTCACTCGGTTGGCACTAGGTATACCACCACGGGGACTTGGCAAGCAGCTTCAAAGAGATTTATTTAGTCCAATAATTTACAGGCCTACAGTTGGTTACTGTAAGGGCCAACAAATGTATTGTAATGGTCAGTTAAGCTCCATGTTGAGCACTTGGTCCATGCTGTCCTAGGCATCCTGCCAGGAACCTACAGAAGTATCACCCTACCATTTGGAGCCCGTACAAGAGTGCTGTGGTTTTTCACTGAAGACTCTTTCCCTTTGCCACCTAACCACTTATTTTCAGTGTCTGGTTCCCTTGGGGCTTTCTCACATCAAAGCAAACAAAATATAACCATCCCTTTAGCATCCCAGGACCAAGAAGGCTGACTTGGTACTTGCCTGCTTCACAAAGGAGAAAGAACCCAATGAAATCTAACTCCTGGTCATGAAAAGAGACCAGGTCATTCACGTGTTTACAATTCTGTAACCTGCTTTGAAAAGCTGTTAGAGGTTCCTCACTGTAGGAGGGAGGGTTCTGTCTGGAAATTGGGCCTCTGGGGGTGTCTTCAGTTGCTTCTTCATGACTTTCACTCTCCACCACCAAGCACAGTCAGAAACCCTTATGCTTATTCATCACTTCTGGAAATTCTAACCTACCTGTTCTGTGCTTTTGACCGGTGAAGAAGTTACCAGTGCTTTGCAAAAAGTATATTTACAAGAAGAGCCATTCAGATCCAACTTTTATACCAAGAAAAATACATTCTCGGTGTAAAAGAGACAGACGACTTCAGCAAGAACAGGCACTAAGCAGTAGCAAAGCCAAGAAGCCTGACTCATATAAATTCTTTTTCAATTATGCTTGTACTTACAGGCAACATAAGCATGGTCCCTGGTGGTCCTGGTAAACCATCTGCTCCTGGAAGACCTGGGCGACCAGGTGGTCCCTACAAGAAGAAATAACACTAATAATAAAATTTCATAGCATCATTTTAGTCATGCCTATACATACATAGTCATGGCTGTAAAGGCACATATTGTGACACAAAAGGCTCCCTGTCTTGTTGGATAGGCATTGAGCATGGAGGCATCCCCACACTACGGCAAATTTTGTGGAAGCACATCTGTAAGTGCACAGGATTCTTCTCAATAATTCCCTCTTCTTACATCCTGGCCCCCATATATCCAGGCTCTGCCACATGCAATTTTTGAGCGAGCAATAAAAGGCTCTACAACGTTCCAAGTTAATGGAATCAATGCTTAGTTGGGTCTGTTCAAACCTATTAAAAAAAAAAAAAAAAAAAGAAAAAATGAAACTTCATATCTCAGGTCAGCGAGATAGAAACGTGGAAAGATAAATACATTTCCATATACGTTCAGTCATCTGGGTCATTCCATTTTTCTCTCTTCTGTCTTTTTGATTTTTTTTATCCTATGAGACCATTTCCATCTACAATGGAGTGATCCTGTCAGGGGCTGTAAATCAGCAGCGCTCTGAGGATCTCAATGGAGCTGTGCTGATTAACATCAGTTGAGTATCTTTAACTTGTACTAAGGAAACAAGTATGCAGTAAAAGATCTATTGATGAAGTTATAAATAATCAACTATGGCCAATTTTCCTAAGACAGCCCATAGATTATTTGTATTCCCAACTGCGTACTTGGCAAAAAGTTTACGTTAACCCAAATCTGCACATCCATCCAGCAATCCTACACTCAAACGAGGATGACATCCAATGACTCAACGTGAATGCCTAATTGCACTCTTCACACCAGCTTAAGGAGCCGAAGGTAAGAGCAACTTGATCATGTCCCAGTGAGGCCAAAAGGAGCCCTGATGCCCTGAGGAGCCATGATGAGACAGACAAGACTGCTTGGCCAACAGCTCAAGCTTGAGGACTTGGCACTCCTCTATTTAGCAAACATCAATAATAAATCTCATCTGTGGAGACCCCAAAGCTCTTGGAAGGGAAGCAACAAACATCTATGTTAGTTCTTACTCTCTTCAACCTGCCTGAAGCCCTCCAGCCCATGCAGACACCAAATGGAAGGAAAAATAAAACTCTGCCACAAATCACAGATGTACGTGGACAGGCTACAGGGACGTGGAAGAGCCAGAGCTTGTCCAGAAAGTTGCAACTCACCCCACAAGGTAAAAAGAGGCAGATAAAGGTGGGAAATAGAGAAGGGAAAGAGAAGTAGGTAACAAAGTCCCTAAAAATTACAACATAAAAAAAAAAAAACCCCAACAACAAAACCAAAACACTAGATTTCTTATCCTTGCCCTACCGCCTTCCAGCGAGGTCTTGGCACATCTTTGTTCCCTCCTCTTCCATTCTCTCTATCCCACATTCAATTTAACATTTCCCTCACCGTCTGCCTCTTAAAAAGCAACCCAAACCATTCGAGCTGTCCGAGCACTAAATTAGAGCCCAGCAGCGGGGTGAGGGTGAAGAGCGCCCACGGCTCCACCCTGCCCCAGCCCACCCATCACTCCAGTCAGGCTGTGGCACAATTAAAGGGCAGAGCAGCTCTGAGGACCAGGAGCTGAGCTCTGCACCACAACCAGCCCGGAATAACACCACGGCTCCCCAGTGCTGCAGCAGACACCGCTGCAGCCAGTGATTTATCAGCACAAGAAAAAAAAAAAAACCAACTCAAAACCCAAGCCCAGCAGCTCCCTCGGCGCTGAAGGGAGGCTGCGGAACGCACCAGCCCATCCATTTTTCAAGACAGGCTCGTGATGTTACATTCGTGCTGTTTACTTAGTCTGGCTGACACCGGAGTCCCTGACTCCGCTGATGAGGTGCAGAGGGCAGTCCCATCTGTTGGAGCAGAAGCACAATAAATAATTTAGGCCAGACTCATTTTATATAATAAACTTTCTTCCCTCTCTCTCTCTCTCCTCCTTTAACTCCGATCCTACCTATGATGGATCAGGAACGAGCTTGTTTATCTCTCTGTGTGTACTCTGCCTGACAAACGTCGATGCAACGTTTTTATCCATAAATGCCTCTTTTTGTTGCAGGTTGGGTGCGTGAGGTCTATTCCTTCTGGGCTGGAGCAGCGGGGGGTCAACAGGACGGAGGCAAAGCAACCCTGTAAAGCACTGTGTAAATGTAAATCCATGAATGCCGTGATGAGATGCAGCCCGGCAGACTCTCCGCTGGTGTAAATCTGTGCCACTCTTATTATGTAAATAGAGATTGCTGAGATACAGCAGCCGGGGCTGGGGACTTCAACTTTCATTTGGTGCAGTGCTCTAAAACGCCACGCTGAGTGCAAACACCGACGCAATATTTCAAAGCAATGGGTACACTGAAACCTCAGTGTGTTAGTGCTCGGGCTCCTCGATTAGCAGTGACAGGCAGAGGGGTGCCCAGCAGCCCACAGGGCTGAACCTCAAAAATTGCCTTCAGTCTCTCTCTCTCTCAGATTATTTTTCTGCCTTTTTCAGCCCTGCTGAGAAAATTATGCAACAGAAGAGCTTTCTCATGGTATTTGGGGTCTTCTAGGAAAGGCAGCGCTTGCCATCTGATGGGCACCCTGCAAAATTCAAGCCCTTCAGAACCCCAGTAAGGATTTTAGGGATCTTATATACTAAAGTATTTATATGTATATATATATATAGAGAGAGAGAGAGGGATCTTATATACTTTAGGGATCTTCAGGGATCTTATATACTTCTGAGACACAAATGAGTCCCCAGGGGCATCCTCCATTGGGATGTAATGACTGCAAGGTCTTGGGAGACAGAGCTATTTCTGTGCCCAGCTTCACTCCAGAGGCCGATCCCCCCGGAGCATCCAGCCACCCCAGATTTCCAACACACAGCAGAGGCAGCGACAGAGCTGCCGTTTGCTCTCCCGCTGCAGCTCAGCTCATTCAAAAGAGCACATTTTTCCCCACTTCCTTCATTCCAGTCCGGAACAGCCGTGAAGTAACTCTCCAAAGTGCCACATTTCCTTCTTCCTACCGCTCGAAGAAACCTGCCTAAGTCATCCTCAACCACCCTCGCCCCCGAGACGAGTCCTCTGAAACCTCCCACAAACAGGCTGCTCTGCAGGGGCCGCGGGAGCTTCCGTGTGCTGCAAAACAACTGGGGGAAACCAACCAACCAACCACCCAACCACCAGGAATAAAACAGAGCTAAATGAGCGTTGGCCAATATGAAGATAGCTGCCTACTGTCGGTGTGTTAACGTGGTGCACCTGCCTGCTTGCAAATGAAAACTCGTTCTGTCAGGTGCTGGTAGGAAACGTCGTGTAAATTCATGAGCTGTGCGCAGGGTTACTAATAAACAACTGAAAAGAGGAGCTGCTGCCATTGGAAAGGAGCGTTTCAATACAGTTGCGGTTCCTGGCTCTGCAAGTTCATCACTTCTCTCTGCACAGTCTGTTGCATTACATTCCGTTCTGGACGCTCAGAAAAGGGGGAGGTGCTGCCTGTGCTAGAATGCGAATGATGCCTTTGATTTCAGGGTGTGGAGCAACATCAGCAGGGATGGGGTGTCTGCTGCTGAGTGGCTTTGCGTGGCTGTTCAAGAGGAGCCTGGCCAGCAAATGTCTGGAGAAACGGCAGAAATACAGCCTCTCTTGTCACCAGGGTCAGCATCCGTCCTGCCAGGCAACTGACTTCTTTGAAGCAGAAGCAGCACATCAAGGGGAGAAGAAAGGAAAGCCGTGTAACACGTAGGACACATGCAGGATGAAGACACACCAAGAGCCTGATGAAATCACACAGTTCTTTTGACTAATCCTAGGACCACTGCGAGATGCAAACCACTTCTGGGACCTTGCCCCAGTTTGCTCATCCTCTATGAAGGCTGACACCAAAGGACGCAGAGCCCTCTCTTGGTCTTTTTACTGGAGTAGTGCAGGAGGAACGAGGACAGTGGTGTCTCGAGGGTTAAGCCAACCTCTCTGAGCAGTGGCCCTGGCTCCTGGCCACAGGCTGAGCCCGCAGCTGTGTATTGACTTTCTGAGCTTGCAGGCACCGATCGATGGAGCACAGTCAGGGCCTCTCGTTCTCAATCATGTCACAACCACAAGAAACGTTATTACTGTTCCATCAAAAAACAATAAATACACCAGGAGTGTAAATGGGGGGCAGGGGCATCTTTACAGCAGTGGCCGGGGGTGATGGGGGAGCTCAGTGGCCAGTGGACTCCAGCCAAGTCCCCAGGGACCCACAAGGTGACAAAGAACCTTAATTAAAATTGCAGGGCCCAGGTTAGGGTCATTGCCTCAAGAATGCCCCAACACCAGAGTAATCTCCTCAAGTACACCTTAAAACCTCAGCAGATGCTTCCCAGTGCAGGCCAGCAATGATTTTATTTCTCTCAGTGGTTGTATTTTGCAAGGTGCTTGTCATTGGGCTGGGAGGTGAATAATGAAGGTTTGGAGCCAGCTGGTTGCTTTGTCCTCCAGCAGGCAGGAAAGCTGGGAACTCAACCCCTCCTGCCACTATCCCTGGGGAAAGCAGCCAGGTCCCGGGGGTCCCAAGCCCACCCCGATGGGATGACAATTTGGAAGAACACCAAACTGCAGAGGGATAATTTCCCATCTCCTGCTTTTTGCTGATGAGCAGCTGGGAAGATGAACACAATCTTGGTGGGTGGGAGAGGAACTGCCCTGGAAATACAGAGAGCCCAGGTCATCCCAGTTTATCCTTCCTGGGCACTCAGGAAGCAAATAGGATGCAACTCCCCAACTGGAAGCCAACTGCTGGATGGGTGGAGGGTGCTGTGGTGATAGGTAGCGGGCAGCCTTATCTGCCAGAAAAAGGTGCTTAGGCCCTCAGAGGTCACAGCGTGGGGAGTGTGCCGACAAGCGCTCCCTTCCTCGGAACGGTGTTTCGCATTCCCTGGGTGCCAGCTCTGACAGCAGAGGGATGTTGTGTGCTCAGGCGCATCGCCGGTGATCGGTGACGCCACCGCTTTCCTCCCTCCAGTGCTTTCCAGGAGAAACTCTGCAACAAGCCACCTCCAAGCAAGGCTGCCTTCAGAAAACCACCTCCGGGCACATTTTTTGCTTGTTTTGCTAACAGGGTTGTCAAGATGCCTCGGGTCACAACGAGCTACCAGTGTTGGGGCTGCTGAGAGACCCATTCCCCAGATGAAAGAGCAAAACAGCAGAAGAGACTTTGAAAGTGTATTTGACTGCACTCAACAGCAAGATGCGTCAAGGCACCGAAACGGTGTCAGGCTCCAAGCTCCGTTTGTTTTGTTCACACAAACCTGCTGAAATCAATGAATTTACTCATGTGAGACGAGTGCTGCTGGTACACGTGTCCCCTGTGCTGCTGCTGCGCTGCAGCCAGACAGGAACTGCTCTTCTCCTGCCAGCACAGCCCCCCTTATAGTGTTCCATCACCCAAAACACAGAATGGTGGGGCTTGCAAGGGACTTCTGGAGATCATCTCATCCAACCTCTCTGATAAAACAAGTTCACCCAGAGCAGGGGGCTCAGAACTGCAGTGTCCAGGAGGGTTTGGAATCTCTCCAGAGAAGGAGACTCCACAGCCTCTCTGGGCAGACTGGGCCAGGCTCTGTCATCCTCACAGCAAAGAAGTTTCTCCTCCTGGTCAGATGGAACCTCCTGGGTTACAGTTTGTGCCTGTTGCTGGGCACAACTGGAAAGAGTCTGTTGACCCCCACCCTTTAGATGTCAGTCAGCATTGCTCAGATCCCCTCTCAGGCAGCTCTTGCTGCTCGGTGCTTGGGCACCACTCACCGACCCGAGGCTCGAGTTCAGAAGCTCCCAGATCATTCCTGATCCCAGGTGAGGACGAGCAATAACAAACAAATAGGGATCTCTGAGTGAAGCGTGGTGCTAAACTATGGGATCTGGGGTCACAACCCACCAAAGCTGCCTTCGATGGGACACCCCAAAGCCAGAGGCTTCTGTGGGCAGTGGCTGCCAGGGACAAAACTGATTTAAAGTAAGGTCAAAACGAAACACGCAAAACATGAGGTACTGCATTGCTAAAGCACACAATCAGTCTCTAGCACTTGCTGGTACAGACCAATAATCCACCTGCAGAAAAGATCAGGTGCTGCACAAGAGCCACCTCCCCACTGGGAGCAGACTGGGACACAAAAGAGGTGTAAGGAAAGGCCCCCAGCAAGGGTGCTGGCATCACCCTGGGACCTTCCTGGACTCACCCAAAGGCAAGCCCTCTGCCAACACTCACAACGCCAGCTGGAATGAGGATGCAGAAGTGCCCCTGAACTTCATTTTACCATGCTAACAACTGCTTTGTGTGTTTGCTCATCCTCTTTCCCCAGTGCCATAGCCCAGTTCCCTCACTGGAACAAGCAGCCGTGAGCCAAAGGGTGCAGAGGAGAGGGTTCCTCAGCCTTACTCTTGCGTTTTAACCTGGGGAAAAAACTACTTAATGCATCCGATGAGTGTGGCTGTTCCCCAAGCCTTTGTCCCTGGATTCCAAAGTCTGCCCCGTACCCTACCATAAACTGGTTTTGGGGCTGACTCAGAGGAGATTGCTATTACAGGAGGAGCAGTAATTTAGGGCTCCAGCAACACACCACAGTCCCACTCTGTACACACAAAATGACCCAAGACTTCAGCCAAAGAGAGGAAAAACACGAGTACTTACTCTCTCCCCAGGGTCACCCATTAAACCCACGGGTCCAGTTGGTCCTGGAGGTCCTGGTAGACCCTAGCAACAAAGACAAAAAAAAAAAAATAAGCCACTAAAAAAAAAAAAGGTGTTATTTGTAACTTTTGTACAAAGAAAGGGAAAAGAATTAGAACTTTCTGTTTATTTTTGTACAAGAAACTGGATCCCAAAGCACTCTGTGGGCATATGGAAGTGATAGAAGAGCTGTGTGCTGAGCCCTCCACATACACCCAGCAGCCCAAAGCCACACACATCCTTCAGTGCAAGATGTAGACAAAATGCCACTTACTGCTGGGCCTTCGGGACCAGGCGGGCCTTCCACCAGCATACCCTGAGCAAGAGGAAGGGAAAAAAAAATAAAAAGTGATTAACAAGGCACATCCTCAAAGTCA
Source organism: Todiramphus chloris collaris (assembly GCA_025345505.1). Classification (NCBI taxonomy): domain Eukaryota; kingdom Metazoa; phylum Chordata; class Aves; order Coraciiformes; family Alcedinidae; genus Todiramphus; species Todiramphus chloris. The sequence continues at coordinate 3,656,385 of JANVCC010000185.1, forward strand.
CTCTGACTACAGGGCTGGAAAGCCCAATGCTTTATCCAATCTTAAATATTTCAGGTCTTGCTGCATGGTCTAAGCATCCCAGAGCTGAAGGGTTTCCACTCTTTCTGGATGACATCTCCCACGCCCCCATTGCCAGAGGCACAGAAGGTGCTGCCCACTGAAAAGCCAAGTACCATCTGTTTGAATCAGGCAGGGCACAGCGAAACAGCTTTTCCCCCCAGGCTCACCCTCCTAACCACGACCCTTCTCCCTTAGTTCATGGCCAGGCAAAGGGCAAACCCTGGGGCACATCCAGCCCTGATGGTGCTGGAGCAAGAAAAGAGCTTCTCCTCAGGAAGAAGCTGTTTCTAGACTCCAAGTTCATAATCAAATGGCGATGCTTTTCTGAAATGACTTTCCCAGCAGACTGCACGCTGTGATTTACTCTGTGTACCTAAGAAATCACTGTGTGGGCAAAATGGTAGAATAATGTTATTCCATTCCTTTTAATCTAAATATTTTGTCATAACTTTAAATCAGGTCTATCATGTATTCAGCAGAACTGAGGTTTTCTCTTTTTAGTCTTTTTTTTCCCCCCATCCCTCATGGGTGTGTAAAAAGCAGGAAAGAAACCTCCCAATAAAGCTGGCAAATGCTTTCCAGAAGGCATCAGGATGATCTGTTGGGAAGTGCCTCACAGTGATCACTGTTCTTTTGTTTCTGGGCCACTGGCCATGCCCCTAACAGCACCCAGGTCAAGCCAAAGCAGCCCCAGCATTTGCCAGCTCATCTGTAGCAAACAGGAGCATTTTTCCCAGGGGATGAAATCAGCCTGTTAAAAGTCTGCAGATAAGCAGTCAGCTCCTATGGGAGAAACCCAGAGGAAGCAAGTGTGGGGACTAGTCTTAAATCACTCTTGGCCAGTCTCCTGGGCTGAAAGCCTTGGCTGAGCCCACAGCAGCCACTACAGCAGATAGGGCTGAGTTGAATGAATCTGAAAAGTCTAGAGGAAAACCCAGGCATTCCTGCCCCAAAAAGCCACAGTCTCTAAGCTCAGAAGAAATAAAATAGGGTAAAATGCACTGCCATGAGCCATCCCTTCTTCCATTAGTAGGATGGATGTTTCTGTACCACTTATGCATGGCCAGCACTATTTTCTGTCTTTCCCAGTGTCCATACTACTCATTACCACCTCATCTAAAATCCGGTTTCCGTTTCATTTGGAGGAATTAGGGGAAACTTTCTGCTGCTTATCATCACAGGCGCGCGCGCGCAGTTGTTCTTCACCGCAACTTCACCCTGTGCCCGTTCTGGCAGCAGCTTCACTGCCACGGAGACACTGCTTTCTTCTGGGGCAGAATCAGGGGTGAACCCTACACAACTTTCCTCCAACCTGCACTAAGTACGAGCTATTTCTTGTTGGAGGCTACCGAGAGGCAGCAAGCCATGCTGCTGGAGACAGTGTCCCCCAGCACGTCCACTAAGGCTGGCTCCTTTGCAGACTCTCAGTGAGGACACTGCACAGAAAACCCTGGAGCACCCAGCAAACCTTTCCCTACGTGGACACCCTGAGGTCCCATCCCTGTTGAGACCAGCAGTGGCACATTTTGGTGTGCCAGGCTCCGAAACAGAAACTACTCCTTGTCTCTAGGCTTGTGCAGAGCACTAAGGCCCACGTAAGTCTGCCCAGGACATTTCTGGGCTGCTGGGTGCCAGCATCACCACGGTCTGAGCATGCTCAGCACTCAAGTTCTGCTTCCCATGGCTGACTGCAGAGCCTTGGGACTCTCATCCGGCTGGGGGAAGAGTCTGGGCTAATTAACCAATTTGCAATGCAAACATCCTTGGCATCTTCCCATATTTATCTGTTGGTTTATGTTGAGCTCTAGCTTTAGGGACATCTGGAGATTCTCCTCGGCAAGAAACCTCCACTGTTTATATGACTGCTCATCAACAGGAGCGATGGAAACGGGGGAGGATTTTGGGACCGGGACCAGGGGGAGGACACTACCGAGGGCAAGTGTTCCTGGGGGTAGTGAGCAAGCCAGGGATTTGGGAATCTCCCAGGAGAAAACAGGGTGTTCCTTCCACAAAACCAACACTCAAGGGCTACCCATAAGAGAAGCTAATATCACAGAAACGGTCTCAAAACTGGCTGCAATGTGCTATGAAAAGCCTGATCAAACTCTCCTGGAAGGTGGGGCTAAGCCCCAGGGTCCTCCCCTGCGAGGGCCAGAGGGTTTTGAGGAGGTGAAAGTAGTGCCTGGTACCTCCAGAGCTGGGATTTAGGGGGGGTCCTGCCATCCCTGGCTGCACCGAGCATCCCTGCCGTGCCTGTGCTGCCCGGCTGCCTCCAGCGAGCGTCAGCACCGAGCAAGGATTGAAGGTTTGATCGAAAAGGAGAGGGGAAAAAAAAAACCCAAACCAGCAGAATCTCACTTCTGCATTTGGTTTTTACTCCCCTTCTGCTGCAACTTCCATGGAAAAGAAAAAACAACCAAAAAAAAAAGGAGAGAGAAAAAAAAAAGGGGGGGGGGGGGGGATTAAAAAGAAAAAGCTCTGAAGAGCACAGCAAATCTGAATTTCTCTCTGCTGAAGAGGAACTTCGTGGAGAGGGAGAAGGCGGCATTTGGTCTTGTTTACTTTCTGGCAGAAGCTGTACGTGCTCCACTGTTTGGAAATAGCAAAGGCGGCCAAATTCCTTCTGGATGATTAAACCGAACTATTTCGTTGGCTTTATAGCCTTTCAGATTGGTTCTGGACGGGGCAGGCTGGGTTTCTGCCCTTGTCTTCGTGGGGTTCAGCTGCTCCCCCCACACCTCCAAGAAGCCAATCGCTCGCTCCTTTTATCTGAGGAGCAAGAACGAGACCCAGAAGGGAAGAGTAGGAAGGAAAGGTTGGAAACGCTTTCGTAAGGCACGCGTTGAGGCTTTTCAAGCCCGGCTGCTGCACCCCAGCTTCTCCCTGGCCCCCCCGCTGCTATCTACAAAAGTGTCAGGCAAAGAAGGAAAGAGAGGAAGAATTAACAAAGAACCAACGGCCCCGGAGCGATGGGAAGTGTCGCCGCGACACTGGGCGCCGTGCTGGCCCTCTGCCAAGCAAAATTAGGTTAATTGAGTTGCTGGTGTGCAGCGAGCGTGCTCTTGACCCCTCCGGGACGAGGAGAGGTGGTTGCAAAGCCCCAAAGCCCTGTCTCCAGCCCAGGGAGGAGCAGACACGGGAGGACCTCGGCATCCTGACACGCAACGAGGGACAGAAGCACGGCCATCACCCAACAGCCTCTTGCTCTGCTCAGCTGGCACCTCTGAGCTAACTCCAGCTGTGCCCATCGTGAGGGCAGCTGGGGACCAGCATCATCCTCACCTAACGGGGTGCTCAGTTGGGCACCCATATCTTCTGCAGACTGCAAAGGACATCGTCAGCTTATAACCACTCTTTAGAGAGAAAACAACCTCAGCAAGAGGCCAGGGTGGAATCGCAAAGCTAGAGAGCACCAGGTTTCCCTCCCGGGATGACACAAGGCTTCTCTGAGAGCAGAATGCTGGTGGCACCCTGAAGCAGGCATAGGAGCAAAGCTCTCCTCTCCCACAGCTGTGTGCAGGGAGAACCCTTTTATTTCCACCGAGATGAACCCATTAGTTGCACAATTAAAGCCGGCCCCAAGCTGAAAGTTCAGGTCAGGATATGACCCGGCCACCAGCTATGGGTGCTCAGGGAAGCGGGTTTGCTGCCGAGCCGGGGGCACTTCCAAACCCCCGGAGAGGTGAGACATGCCCTGATGCTGCAGTTCTAAAAGGCCTAGGCTTTAGTTTGCTAAATGAGAGATTTCATGGGAAATTTTGCACTTCCTTCCTAATTTAGGTCGCTTCTTGAAGGTTTTGTTGTTTGGGTTTTTAAAATAAAATTACAGTATTGTATATTAGAAGTTTTTAAATGAACCAAGTAATTCTTTCATGCTAAATTTTCCTCCCAGATGCACTACTGAGAGCACCAAGCCACAGTAAATATACCCCCTGTACCTTTTTCCTTGAGGAAAAAACAACCAAAAGTGAACATACCCCTTGCACCTTTTTCCTTGGAAAAAAAAAAACCAAGCAAGCCCCAAGCCCCCGAGGGCCCCTACCGGCCCAAATGATGGCAGGCTCTCCCTTCTGTCCTTTCTCGCCCCGTGGGCCACCAATCTGCAGCACACAAGAGAAACACAAAGCCAGACAGTCAAAGAGGACATTGCCTGCATCAGCATCACCACTCCCAGCAGGAACTGGAGATCCTGGGACAACTTCTGCAACCAAAGGACTGCAGATGTTCGCGTAGAAAAATGGGACACCTCTTCCTTGCCTCACACAAAACACACGCTGGGGGTGGATGAATTCAAGCGAGATGCTCTCAACTGACTTTTGTGTTGGCAATCTCTGTGCTCGAAATGATGGGAGGACAAACGTTTTGAACTAGGCTGCTCTCAATGGAAAATTAACTCTCTTACCCCTTCGTAGATGGTGTCCTGGTTGGCAGGCATGCCAGGGCCAATATCAGGAGAGACTGTTCGGTCATAATAGTTATCATAATAATTCCCATCGTATTCTTTTATTGTTTCCTCGGTGAAATCTTTATCCAGATCCTCTCCTCCTTGAGTAGCCTGGAAGCAAAAGAGCAGCAACATGTCAGGCTACAAATCCCTCCAGGCTACTAGAAATACAAAGAGAAGACTGCGTTTCTTGCAAAGTGATGATGCTTTATAATAATAGTTGCAAATAAAAAGTACAGGGAAAGTTAAATTCTGGAATTTGAAGGTCTCCAGGGACCTCCAAGGGTCTTCTCTGATGGCAGGCAAGAAGGATGGGAGGATTTTTTTTATGTCAAAGCCTATACCCTGACTTTCCCCAGGATTTCTCTGTTGACCTCTGAGAAATACTGAGTGTAAGTTTGAATGAGGGAAAAACCCCAGCACAAAGCTACAGCTCACATCAGGAGTATCCCACAAAAACTAAAAGTCTCTAGCAACAGGGGATGGAAGTTTCAAGCATCAAGCCCGACTTGTCTCTCTGAGCCTCAGTATTGCAGACACTGGATTATTAAGCGTAAAAAGTCACACATCCAGTTGCATATTTGAAATGCACATCAAAACCACAGCGTGTCATTTTGAGTAACTGATTATAGGAGGAAATGTGGAAAAATCCAAGTTCGCTTCTACAAAAACCTCCTGTTTGTTTAGTCTGGGATCCAAGCTGCGATTGCGCTTGTCCAAAGAGCAGAAGCAGAAATTTTTTACAAGTCTAATGCATTCATCCCCAAATCCTTTCTGAATTCTAACAGCAACAGATGTTAGGGTCCACAGGTGAGGACATCTAGACAACTACCAGAATTTCCTTGCTTCTCTCCATACCCCTGTGCTTTCCCTAGCCTGGCAGGCAACCATCTCTTGGCATCCTTTAGTCTGCACGGAATGGTAAAGAAGAACATGTGCTGATAGAATTTTTTTTTTTTGTTTGTTTCTTTCCCATCCAGGTAATGGCCAAAATGGTTCATAAATTGAATCATTTCCAGTGCTTCTCAGAGAAATTATCTCCTCGCTATGAATTCAGTCACTTAAATGCCACCACCACTTGCACACCTTGTTTCTGTGCCAGCACTGCTCAGGCTCAGATCTCTTAGGCATGAGCATCTGCATCTAAATGAAAGGGGTTTTAAAGTAAGAATAAGCCCAGCACTAAGCAAATCATCACTCTGCCACCACATCCTCTTTTACCTCTGCAAGTACCAACAGGTCTGGCAACTAGTTTGGCAATTACCCACTTAGAAAAATTGGAATAGTTAGCATTATTTTTCCTTTGTACCATCCAAACGGTTCTAGTGCTGTCACACACGTCTTTTATCCCGTTGGAAATCTTTTATCCAGGTTTGCACTTTGAAACCTTAAAAACCTGCGTATCTTGCTATAAAGCTTTTGGGGATAACAGAGCAAGATTTTTTTTCACATGGCATTTCTTGAAATGAACGTCGAAAATGTCTGGTTTCATGTTTTGCTTAAGGTCCCCAAGTCAATTTGCACAGAAAGAGATGATAATATAACTGGAATAACTGGAAAGAGGAGGAAAGTTCTCCATGCTGAGATTTGCAGGTGCTTTGGAGAAAAACCAAACCAAAAGCCTAAAAATAATCTCCTTAACAATGCTGTTAGACAACCTGCATTGGAAAACAGTCCACAAAGAAAAGAGGAGGTCCAGGAAGGAGTGGGCAAAATACTGTGATAACAGCTTCATTTAAATCACCTTTTGGGCTTCCCTTTTGAGAAGTGATGCAGAGACGAAGCCCTGGTACCTGCATCTGGGTAAGTAAAGCAAACTGCCTGATGAATAGCAGGCAATGAACAAAATATATCTGTCCCCAGCTCCTCCTGTTCACAGGAGTACTGCTGCCCACTAAATCTCAGAATTGCTTCACTGGCATTTATCACAGAGTTATTAGCCATGATGAAAACCAAGCCCAGGAGAGCTCCATCACCACGGCTGCTCCTAAAACCTCTGGCACAGGCTCTGCAAAGTATTCCCGTTGTAGGAATTACAGTCTCCACTTCAACAGCCACGGACACATCCTGCTCCTGCAACAGGTCTGGGAAGGGATGATAAAAGTGACCATTCTGCACCAGACCAACATTACCCCGTTCGATGCCATGAGTTACAGCGAGCAGTGCCAGGGCTGGCACCACCAGCAGCTCAGGGGATGACCAGTATCCCAGTCCATCTCTGCCCCACCACATGCTTGCATTGGGGCTCCAGCTACAGAAACCTGGGATTACTTGAAATTCTTCTGTGCTTATTCATGACCACGAGCACTATTTTGTTTCCTAAACTAGCCAAAAAAGTTAGGAGGGTTTTTTTATATATATGTATTTTTTTAAGAGCAAATAAACTTCTGCAACCACTTTAGCAGACTATCCCCTCGTGAAAGCCTATTTCTAATAACAGGTATCAAGCAAGCAATTCACACACGAGATCCTGATCCTCACTCCCGTATTGCTCATAAAACAGCTTACTCTGCTGCTGAATTCATAGAATGGTTTGGGCTGGAAGGGACCTTTCAAGGTCATCCAGTCCAACCCCCTGCACGAGCAGGGCCATCTACAACTGGAGCAGGTTGCTCAGAGCCCCAGCCAACCTCCCCTGGGATGTCACCAGGGATGGGGCAGCAACCACCTCTCTGGGCAGCCTGGGCCAGGCTTTCATCACCCCAGTGTCAAAAATTTCTTCCTTCTCTCCAGTCTAAATCTCCCTCTTTCCCTCTTTTTTTTATCCTTGTCCTGTCCCAACAGGCCCTGCTCAAAAGTCTGTCCCTATTTTAAAGACCCTGTTAACGACTGAACAGTCTGAACATCAACAACTCTCCCAACCTAGCCTCCCAGCAGAGGGCTTCCAGCCCTAGCAGCATTGCTGGGTTCCTCTGGCTCCACTCTAACCAGTCCCCATCTCTCCTGTGCTGAGGACTCCTGAGCTGGACCCAGCACTGCAGGGGGGTCTCCCCAGGGCAGAGTGGGGCAGCAGAATCACCTCCCTCCCCAAGAGTTCATGGCTGCAGGCAGGGACCTCAGCTCCCACTCCAAGGTGTAAACCCAAAATCCACCTCCTCTTGGGTATTTGTCCCTCAGGCTGGCACTTCCTGAGAGTCTTCCCCGAGTCACACCGTGTTAGCTTTGCCTCAGTGCACAGGAATCTCCTTCAGCCAGGCAAGTTACATCCTACTCTCTACTCATCAGCTAAAAGATTCATTGGAGCATCCTCCCACCTCAGGAGCAGTCCTACAACCCTGTCCAGCTCAGTGTCCCTTCAGGAGCTGCTGGAGGTGGGCAGTTTGCACTCTCTCCTCACAAGACCCTTTACTAAAAGCAGGCTCAGCTTTCATATGGAAAGCTTCACTGTGTGCTTCCCTACCTGAACTTTCCTCCTATTTCCCTTTCCTAACAACTAAAGTGGCCCTTGAGCCTCTTATTTCCTCCACCCATTTATTTATTTTAGGGTCACACTATCCAAACTTTAATTCCTCTCTATTAGAAAGTTCGAGCTTGGCCAAAGATTTCTGGCTCTTTGTCAGGAATCAGGAAATTTTCCCATCCATGTGTCCCCTCAGGTTGGCACTCGCTTCCTCAATACTCTGGAGCTTTTTCTGTTTCTCCCTGTGTAACATTTTGGGCTGCTCAACCTCCTCCTCCACCACCACATTTTTTTCCTCCCCAGTTGGCTGGACTCAATCCCCACCGCCCCACCAGCCTTCAGGGTGGCTGGCTCCCCTCCTGCCTCACTCCAGCTGCTCAGCTCTTTCCTTGGACACTTTCCCCAACACCTTTTCATTCAAGCTTCCAGGTCCAATGCCAAACGCGTTAGCCAACTTCTGCTGTCTCTTTTACCACCCTCCAGCACTCTCAGAAAGCCTTGAGTTTCAACAGTCCCATAACCAAGTAATTCTTCTCTGTTTGAGAAGGAACCACAAAATCTCTGCCAAGTCCCATCCTACCTCGCAAGAAACGTCGACCACTATCGACCCCTCTTGCTGATGCTCCTGGGTAACAAAGAATTTGGCTCATCTAGGGCAGTTATTTCCTTGCATAGTGAGTTTTACAGCACACAGCTGCACGACAACTCATCTTGGTCTCATCCTTGGATGAGACCAATGTTAATCTACTTGAGCACCAATATAAAAGGCATGAACTGGGCAAGTCTTAAGGATAGAAGAGTCTCAAGTGCAACATTTCAGCTGAAGCACGGTGAAGTGACGGTAACTACAAACGCAGGCACTCCAAGTCATCTCATCTTGGAGCACACTCATCTTCCTGTGCACAGAACGGAGGGGCTTTCTCTGGGTGAAGACAGGCATTTGAAATCAAGGGTTTGACCCAGTCTTTAAATGTTGGCTTTCCTTTAAAATTACACTTGAAAAATATAAAGATGCCATTCAGTAGAAATGGCAAAATCTTGAGGATCCCCATCAAACCAACATTTTAAGGATTTATATTAGTAGCTGTGAAATAAAACACTTTTACTTAGATTTTTTTAACACCAACCCTCATTTTTCTTTTTGTCAGACAAGCACTTTGCTCAGGGAAATGCAGATGTCAGCATGAACAGATTTTTCCAGGGGAATAATCCTTAACAAAATCCTAAATATCTGTGCTCGACACCATGAAATATCAGGAGTAAAAATGTTCTGCAAGAACTTCCTCCTCCAACATCTGCCCAAACTATTTACAGATCTACCATGGGGCTGATCACATCTCCTTTTGCTCACACTGCTGTAAAATACCAGAATTAATAAAAAAAACAAAGTGAAAAGATAAAAAACCATCCATTAAAATTACATCGGTCTCGTTGTAGGTGATGACGGTACTCGTGGGGAGTTCAGCTTCCACGGCATTTTCAGTGAGTCCACCCTGGGGATCTACTTCCTCGTTGTAGTTGACATCTTCATAGGGGAGAGGGGTGAAGTACTCTTCGTTTATGGTTTCATAGTTGTACTCGTCCACGAGAGGATCATCCACCGTAGCATCTTCCTTTGGCTGCTTGCCGGGGTTTCCTTCATCAGGTGCTGGCGTAGGGGCAGGATAGTCCTATTGCAGAGACAAAATACCAGAATCAGAGCAACAAAAAGAAAACTGACCCTCATCCTCCACCTCCCCCCTCTATAAAGGTGCCATTTATCAACTGCATCATTGCCAGAACCCCGAGTTGGTACCTGCTTGGTTTCAGGTTTCTCTCCAGCAGCCACTTCGGGAGTGCCAGGTTTGGTGGTGGGAGCTTCTGGCTTGACAGCTTCATCAACATCTTCGTAGTAGGGGTACTCATAGTAGTAGGTGTCACCTTCTCCCTCCCCATCGGTGTACTACAAAGACGAGACGAGAAGCAGAAAATAAGCTGCAGCACCCAGTCACATTCCTATCAGCCATTTTAGGTGTTATTTCATGCCAGTGAGGCCACATTATGATGCAGACCCACACAGTGAAATCTCTCCCTTCCTCCTGTCCACCAGCTTCTGTGAAACCTTCACCAGGAGCCTAGTTTTGGGCTGCTTTGGCAGTGGCTGATTTGAGAAGGTTCCAAATCATCTCTCAGTCCTGTGGCACGTTCTCCCTTATCTTAGAGGATGGACCTATCCTGCAGCAACTCAGTCATCCACGATAACACAATAAAGACAAAGAAAAAACGTGCTTATTTTTTCTTAACCTCAGATTGTTGACACCTCCCCAGGTCACACATCTGACATATTCAGAGAGGGGAAGAAAACAGCTGAATCCCACAGCCGCTCTGAGAAGCGGAGATGCTTTTTCACTCATCTGACTGCACTAATAGCATCCGTGTGACTTCCCATCCACCCACGGCCCGCAGGCAGAAAAGGCTTGGAAAACAAGATATTTTCAGCGGTTTCCACAAGGCGTCAGTCATTCTTCAAAATGAAATACAAACAAAACATTTGGTTACAGCCGGGCATGGCAAATTTCTTTGCCATTCCATCGCTCTCACTGGCAGCAGACGCTGGCACACGGAAGAGTTATTCTTGCACGGAGCAACACAGCCCTAAGACAAGCCAGCCCTTGTTGAACTGCTGGCTCCAAAAGAAGAGTTTTATTTTCCTACTACCGCATATTTTGACTGTACCAAAGTCTATTTTATTTTACTTATTTATTGTTTCTCCAGAAGCGCTGGCAGAGCGGTTACGGCACTTCCCTGGAGCCGGGCAGCTGTGCCTTGCTTATGAGCATCCCTCTGCTCCCCACAGCCCTGCCAGGCTCAGGTTTTTAATCGAATCCCAAAGCTGATGGCATTCGGCAGGAGTCTGCAGATCCAAGAGCAGCTGAAAGCAAGAGAGGGGGCATGGACCAGCAAATCAGACCAAGAGAGCAGCCAAGATGCTGAGAAGTGGCCGAGGATGCCAGACACGTTAATTGCTGTGAGCTCAGCCTGAGACCTCTTCAAAACACATAAAATTCAGGTGATGCTCTTCTGGATATCATCCACACCCAAACACATCTAATTGAGCAGCAGAAATAAAAAGGTATCCTGCATCAGCCCTCTCTTAACACAAAGATCTGAGGCTAACTCTTTGTAAAAAAAAAAATATATTGAGAACAGCAGCTCCTACAGATGAGCTGGGAGTATTCCTGCCAAAATGAAATTCAAATGTCAAATAAACGGGGCAAACATATTCCCCCTCTTCTTTAACACCTGCTGTTTCAAAGCACGTTGGAAAAGAACTGCTTAATCTTTTTACAAGTTCAACAGTAGAATTCAAAATTTTGAACCAGACGCCTGTTTTGGACAGGATTCACCCTGCCAGAGAAGGTCAGAATTTCACCCTCGGCTCAGGTTGTCCCTCCTGCAAGTTTTGGAGCTCCAAGCAAATAATTAATTTCAGCCTCTGGAAATGGGAAGAGTGCAGAAAAAAAGGGAAACTCCCAAGGGTGAGAGCCAAGACCAGAACCTGCAAATCCTACAAACAAGCTCTGCCTTGGCCCTTACAGCTGAGTCCCAAGGAAGCTGAACAGGAGGAAGAAGCTGAGTGCCTTTGCAACCCCAGTACAGAGCTGGATGCTGCTGCCCCCAGACCCTGCAAGAGACTTACGTATTCATCCTGGTTGGGGTCCTGGGACTGGGGGGAATCGGGGATGGCCGTGTCACAGTCGGGGCTGTAGTGTTCACAGTAATCGTAGGCTGCTCGAGGGTCTGCCACGATCAGGAGCTGCTGGATGTCACCCTGCAGGGAAGGAAAAACTGAGTGTCAGGGAGATGGTGAATGCAGGGCCATGAGCCCAAGACTTCAGTCAAGGAGATAAATAACACTGAGAAATGAAAAGCAAAACACTTGGCAGGGCCACCTCCCTGACACGGGCACGTTGCCTGAGATGAGCCAGGCAAAACCCCTTCATGTCCAGGGCCTGGTCAAGCAGCCCCTTATCTCAGGCTGCTGAGGTGTGAAGTCACCCTGCTTCACGCCTGGTCCCAAAAGATAATCACATCTGCAGAGGTCACCCCCACGCCTACGATACAACAGTGCTGGCAGTGGGGCCAGTAAAAATAAGAGAAAAGGGCTCAATGCCCCCCAAATCAGCATTGTCCCGTGAACAATTAAAATCTCCTTTGCTGCCTGGTCCCATGCAGCTCTGCAGGGCTCCAGAGTTGCCCTGCCCAGTCCTAAAAGCCATTTATTGGCCTCAAAGCTTCTCTCCTTCTCCCATCCCATCAGTTGGTCTCATAAAAGCCATCACCTGCCCCTTCTACACCTTGCCTTGCGTTTTCCACTCCCAGCAGTGTGGCAGACACAGAAAGAGAGTAGGAATGCATCTGATAACCAGAAAAAAAGAGAAAAGAGGGAGAGCAGTTGCAGTGTTTTATTGAAAACCAGGTACAGAGCAAGCTCGGTAGGCACTGAGGCCACTTGCCTCATATATAGCACACGAAGCATGATGCAGCCACAGCCCAATGGTCAGAGCAGAAATCACTCTTTAGTTCCCTGAAGAACCACCCCACTGCTTGACTGTAACACCAAAACCCAGCTTAAGCAGACAGTTACATAACACAAGACTTTACTACTTGGATTATTGAAGCTAATACTTTAATTAGGAGGGGGAAAATAAAAAGTTTAATAATAGAAAACCATGGCTAAAGCATCAGGGGAAAAAGAAGGAGCATTACAGCAAAACTGGGAAGATGACTTGGGCACATAATAGAAACCAGAAGCTCCAGACAGAGCCTGGCCAGACCAGTGAACAGCCCTACGGAAAACCCAAGGATATATTTGAAATTTGGGGGCAAATTTGCCTGTGTGCACACAAGCTGCACACGGTCCAGCCATGGGTGCCGCTGGGTCCCTGAGGAGCTCAGCCTCCCACAAACACATACCATCCACTTCACCAAAAAAAATAAAAAGCACAGCTTACATTTCTGGCAGAAACCCACCAGGAAAGAAGGTGGCAAGGACCACATGGACCTGGCTGCATTCTGCCCAGATCTGAGGGGCAGGGGCAGCTTACGGCTGCCTGGGGTTTCCCTCCTCCACTTCCAGCCCATCCCATCTACCTCTGCAGCACCTCACCGTAATGCCTGGTCACCTCTCAGATGTCACTCAACTTAGCCTAAAACTGAGCATTGCTTTAAGCCTGTTAGTCATTGTTTCCTGTGAATAACCTTTACCAAATTAACAGAAACGTCTGCAAAGCAGTTTTCAATTTTTCTATTTTAAGAAAGAATCTTTCCTTCCCACTTTCTTTTTTTTTTTTTAAATAAAGCTGTAAAGCAGTTCTGTCATTACTACTCTTTTTTTTCTTTTCTTTTATTCAACGTAACCACCAAAAATGGGGATGTGGTATTGGGAAAACAGAAAATGCCAGGTGTTTGTCTCATAGAACATTTCCCATTTCCAGCCAGCTCTGGCCACCACCCGACAATGTGACCTGCATGGGGAACTTGGCCTTGCTGTGACCTGGAGGACATCACCCAGCCCTGAGCAGAGCCTTGAAGAAGCTGTGGGGGTGTTATGGGGTTACTCACATCATATATTATCATCCCTGTCTCCAAATCCAGTTCAGAGCAACAAGAGAGGCTGTCCCTTTGGAGCTCCCTCCAGTGGAAGATGCCCAATTTGCTTTAAGTTGATGATGTGAAGATCTTTCCATATGCTATTTCGGCACCCAGGACCTCCAGCCCCTGCCCCCCACTGACACTGGAGTTAAGGCCCTTATGCCCTTCCTCTCACTTAGGTGGTTAAAGCTCCCCAGCTTCCAGAGGGTTACGGGGAGTGGCCAGCACTACTGGGACAAGCTGAAATAAAACAGTCACAAAATCAGGCTTGGTACTTGTCTCTGAGAGGCAAGGAAGGAAAGGTTGAAAGCTTTTTCTTCCTGATAAGGTTGGATTTACACCTCAAGAAAAGCTGATAGTCTTCATCCTATAAGTGACCAGAACTATAATTGTGTTTCCTTGAGGAACAGATAAAGCAAAGAAAGGCATGTTGGCTACAGAGTGCAAAAGGTTAAGCAGAAGAGAATTTTCTAAAGCTGGGTTTGCTTTTAGTCTCAGCTGATGGCAGCTCCTGAGCTATGCAGGGGGAGGGATCCTGTCTTGGTCCCACCCTGCTTCCTTGCAACACAACAAGAGCTGAGCATCCTCTGGCTCCAGTGGCTCAAGCCTCTGGCAGCACCTTTGACTACAAGGAAAGACATCACCTGCAAGTCCCAGGGGCTACAGGCTCAAGTCTTGGGGCTACAGTAGAAACCCCAACCTCACTCAACACACCAAGGGACAGCATTGGCCTGGTGGTTGCTGCTGAGCGAGCAGAGAAGGATGTACATGGGAAGCTTTCTGCTAGTTCTGGGTCGAGAATCTGAGAAAACCCATGCGTAACTGAATAAATTTGGTACACGAAGGGTGCCAGGAAAAAGCATGAGCCCCATCAGACAGCTCCTTCAGAGCTTGCCACACTTCACGAGCATCAGTCAACAGGCCTACTATTTTCCCATTTCCTTTTCAAACCCAATCAATCACCCAGCCCAGCAAAGTTCATCCTTTTCTTGGTCCAGCAGCAGCCTGCAAAACCAGAAGGAAAACCAACGCACCCAATTTTGGAGGAATGAGAGCCCTGGGGAGCATCTGAGCTCAGTGCACGGCGATGGGCTGAGCAGCTCAGTGGCAGGGGAAGAAGGAGAACTCACAGGGTTGCTAGACCATTCATCTTTGTTTCATTAACAGCAAGTGCACGGCCCTGGTGGATGCCCCGTGTTAACACTTGTAAAAAGCAGACAGGAGTAAAACCTTGTTAGCAAGATTCTCAGTCAACTGACCTCATCCCTCAGCACAAAACAATAAAATGGGCTAATTTAGCCCGTAATAAAAAGCCCCGCTATCCGAACTTCACAAAAGATGCACAAAGCTCTGCTGTCAAGAGCCCCATTTCTTTGATTTAAAAAGCTGACTCTAAATAGAGCGAGCCGTGCGGGGAGGTTGGTGAGCCTTTTGTGTCCTCTCAAGTGTGCTGCCACTAATAAACTTCACCAAGAGATAGCTGCCCCCAGCCCCGGCGCGGGCTGACAAAGGCTGCGGCCAGCTCCCCTCCCTTTCCTCGCTCGAGTCTCTATTTGTTTCACTGTTATGGTTACACAAAACACCCAAAGCTTCTCTCCTTCCTGCGTCAGCAGCTGCTTTCCTCAGCAAGAGCAGCGATAACGAAGATGCCATTAATTTCCACGCACACCCCCCCCATTCCACACACGGGTTTTCCACGAAGCCTTAGTTTAAGAGAGAACTTGCAAGGACACTAGGAGAGTGGTTTGAGGGCTTTACCAGCCCAACCACTTGGGCTTTTATTTGCAAGTGAAGAGGTACTGAAGTCAAAGAGCAAGTCAGTAACACTCTGGTATTGCTTTGAAGGAGAGGTCACCAGCACAGTGTCCTCCAGCCCCAGCCACCCATGCAGATGGCCAGTAAAGTCTTCTTTTGGCGTGTGAAGATGTTGGGCACATCTGGGCACACAGGGTTCAGTAACTGGGATGGCACTGGGCATGCAGAGGAGAAGGACACCTGCACTTCTGTGCTTTGACAGAAAAATTGAAGTAGGGAAGAAGGAAAAAAAAAAAAAAGGTCAATTTTTGCCTAAAAATAACCAATATTTCACCCATCAGAAGAGCTAGTTTTTGAAACAGGGGAATAAATCACATTTCGACCTTTCTTCCTAGAGCTTCCCATGAAGAAGAGGAGGCAGGACAGGACATTTATGAAAGTGATTGTGAATTGTGAGGCTTTTATTTGCTCCACCAGATGTAAGTGGTAACTGTCAGGACCAGTAAGAATCTGTCTGACATTTATGGTAAAGCCATTTATGCCTGATGACTCATTTGCTTTATGGATTAGGTTCCATCAAGCCAGTTTAATTCAACTCCCCAGCCAGCTCCCAGACAAGACTGGAAAAGCTCTCCTGGAGCATTTTTTAACACTTATTCTATATGTGTGCAAAAAATGTCACATCACTTCCAATGACATCAACTTCAGTAACTTGTGAGAAATCGCTGTGGTTCGACAAGACAAACAGCTGGCGAGGATCATCGGGGTGACTTCATCTGGCATTGGCAGCAGCTCCATAAATACTGGGATTCTTCGGGGTTTTCGCTGCAACGCACCGATAATTAATTGGACTGTAGTTTGAGTGCGTTACCCCAGAAGTCTTAGAGACTCCTACCCATATGTAGAAATACTGCTTGATGTGCTTTTTTTTAAACTCCTACATTTAAATTGGATAACTGTGCTTTTTTTAAAACTCTCACATTTAAATTGAATGACCACAGGTCCATGATATAAAATTGTAACATAAAAAAAAATATATCTTAAAAGTTATTGGAAGCAATTGGGATGGTGCTGAGTTTTATTATGATAAACTCACCGATTTCCTAAACGCAAACCCAGCTGGGTGGCTGAAGAATGGCAGAGGTTCACTGCAGGTCTATGATCAAGTGAAAGCTTAGAGATCCCAGCCACCAGCAAGCTTCAAAAAGCCTAATCCCCGTCTCGGAGACAGCCTGCCAGCCCTCAGATGTTCCACTTGATAAAACCTCTCGTTGGCACTTGCCTGGAGACAGAGGCTCTCTGCTAAGGATGCAGCAGCTGCCCTGCTCCAGGGCTCGAGCAGCTCCTTGTCTGCACAGGTTGCAATTAGAGTGGTATCGGAGAAGTCAGTGAAGAAGAGAAGGAAGGGGTGACCCAGAGCTCACCATACCCCTGGCTCTGCCAGCGTACTGAGACCTCAGCTCAGAGGTACGATAACCGCCCAGAGCATCAGTGCATCCTTTGTTGTACCAGCAGCATCCCAGAGGTCCTCATTTAAACACAGCTGCTCCAGGAAAGAAGCCAAACTGCAGCAATGGGGTCAGACAAAGCCTCGTCACTCCCACCAGCCCCTGTACCTGTGTCCTGATCCCCTTTTGCTGTGACCAGGAGTGAACAGAGCAACTGGTACCTACAGGGCATCCTTTGGGGTTCCAAAAATGTTACCCTACAAAATGGGTAGGCAACAGTGAAGGTCTGGCTCAAAAGAAAAAAATAAATATTGAAAAAAAAAGAGCTTGATTCGCACACAGTCATGAGTCAGCTACAAACACTTGGTGGTTTGGATCAATCCAACCCGGATGTTTGCTTCCCCATCTGTACAGAGGGGCTGCAGGAACCGACGGGACAGCTTCGCTGCGAGACCTCTGCTATTTCCCCTCTCAGGCTCCAGTTACCACAAGAATGGCTCCCTCTGGTTTCTGGCACTCAGAGAGGAGCCTCTTTTGAGCCCTCTTTAGAAAAAAAAAAACCAAAAAACCCAGGTTTAATTAAACAGAAAAGGGATAGAAGTTTCACTAGGAGCAAATATGGCTTCAAGGAAAACCTCTCTCTCAAGGGCTGGTAAAAGTCTCCCTTTCTCTCTGCAGCTCTGTCTGGGAGAGGAAGCACCCTGAGGAGCCCTGCTCTCACGACACGTCAGCCTAGCCCTGGCTCCCCACCCCAGAGCTAAGCCGTCAGCATTTCCGATATTAAACTTACAGAACACAAACTGCAGTAATTGCTTGGACAACCCCCGTGCCTCTATCCCTGACCACAGCAACGAGAAGAAAATAAGCCCTTTGGCTCAAAGGTAATTAACCTCCCCAGTAATTTTCAACCTTAATATTTCATCATTCCAGGGAGGAACCCTATTTCCTATCACCCGAGGATCCCTGAACTCGCCATCAGCCCCGGGTGCTGGCTCTGGGGGAGCGGGGCAGGGACGTGGGGTCCCCTCTGTGCCTCTTCCCCTCCCCTGAACCCCATCACCCCCCGCTCGGAGCTGCCCTCAGCACCCAGCCCTGCTCCCAAGGATGGAAACGTGGCCGGGCGATGCCACGTCATGCTTCATCCAGCCATAAATTGCTGGATCCTCGGGTCGGTCACTCCCTGGCTGTTTGAAGAGAGGCTTTTCTGGAGCAAGGGGCTGGATTTCGTGGGTGCTTGCAGAGACGGCAGCACGCTGCGGGGCTCTCAGGGTCCCATCGCCGTACAAACTGTGAGCACTTGAGCAAGGACTCTTGACTGGAAGGGAAGGACAAGCGATTCTCTAGGAGGAGAACAAAAGCCAGATGGCTTTGCTAAATCTGGAAACCTCTCCCAAAGAAGCTGTCGCTCTGCCAATACCCAAATACCAGTCAAGGACTCAAGTCATCAGCAGAGCAGCAGACACTAATACAAGGTTCACTTCCAGGCAGCTACTTCCTCCCCGAGTCCCAGCTCTGATAACCACACAGCACAAATAACACCCTGCCCTAACATAAACACCCCCCCAGCAGTAACCACAGCCACCAGCACGACACCAAGCACCCCTGGTGCAACACCAAGGACCCTCTGTGCTTGACAGAGCAAATGAGAGGCCAGAGCTTACACTGAAGTCATTTAAGTGCCAATGCAGAGCTAATTCCCAAAGGCAATACACAGAGTATCCATCAGCAGTATGGATTATTTACAGGACAGTGCTTTGCAGGTGACAGACAGACCCACCCACCATTCCAGTTTCCTATCCTCAACTGGTGAAAAAATTTCTAGCCTTTCCAAATGGCTGAGTTTCTCAAACCCATTAATCACTGCTGACTTCTTTCTGACACTTTCCATGGAATTCCAACCAAATCCTGACAGCTCAGACGCTCTTTGCTCTCTCCAGTCCCATGTAACATCCCTACAGATACCCCCTCCTCAGCTTTCTGCTACTTCAGTCCACTGAATCCTCGTGTCCTGCCCTGAGAGCTTCCAGTGTAGCGTCTGATAATGCCCTGAAAAGAACAGAAAAGGGACAAGACAAAGGAAAACCTGACCCAAGCTCAAATGGACATTTAATGATGGGACAAGAGCCCAAGCCAAGCTCCAGACTCACCACATGGACCACATTGGTCTCATTCTCTCTGCACCAGCTCCCAGCCCCTTCACTGCCAGCACCAATTCATTCCTGAACAATTCACCTAATTGAAACCTCCATCCTTTCAGAAGGGACATCTAATCACCAGTTTAAAGATCCCCAAAAGCCCTGGGGCTGCTTTATGCTCTGCAGCAACTGTACTCCCCCTTATTCAACCTTGACCCCGACTGACCAGGGTGGGTCACAGAATGTATGAAGCATGATGTGACCATCACCCAGTTTGTTATCCTGGGCCTCCCACCGTGAGCCGTAAATGAGCATCGCTTCCAGTGGGTGACGTGTCTTTCTGAGTTAAAACCCAGTACCTAGACCTTGGAGGACAGTTTCTATTTGAAAATTTACCAAATGGGTGGAAACACCCAGATAAGGCAAATTAGCAACATGGCATTTAATTAAGATGCAGGAACTTAAGGGCCACAAGGCAGAGAGAGAAAAAAACAATCCTTAAGAAAGAGGCAGCTTGGAAAACAGGTGGCCTTGGCAGAAGGACAGAAAGCATCAAATCTACCAAGTATTTACCACAAGGCTACAGCACAGCAATGTATTTCTCCAGGATTTTGGTTCTGGAGCTGGAAAAGCCTCTGTGGGGCCAGCACAGCATCCCTCAGCAGTCCACCCCACACAGCCCTGCTCCATCTCTGGCACTGCTGGGGCAGGACCTGCAGAGCTGGGCTGCACGAGAGGAAAAGCCACTGGCAGCAGGGGGAGTTTTCTCCAGTAAATGGGAAAACATAAGCTAGGGGGTAAAAAAAAAAATTAATATAAAAAAAATCTGAAGGTAGATGTGGCCAACAGAGCAGAAACTAGACAGCAGTTTAAATCTTGTCCTCGCAGTGCCGGCCGAGAGGCTCCTGCTGGAGCATCCCGGGTCAGGCAGCGCAGAGCAGGAGGCAGCATCCGTCCCACGCACGTACCGGGGGACGTGTCCAGCTTTCCCTTGACTCATGTCTGGTGCTGCAAACCAGCAGACACGGGCTGCGTGCTCCACTGCCTGCCCTACAGAGCCGACAAGTAACTTTTAATAACCATGGCAGCTAATGGCACAAGGGAGCGGGACCCACCCAGAGCAGAAATGACTCCTCGGCTGCTGTTTGTCCTGCTCGCTGCGGGTGGCCTTACATCAGCCACTGCAAACCTGGTGGCATCACCATCACAGAACGTTAGGGGTTGGAAGGGACCTCGAAAGATCATCGAGTCCAGCCCCACTGGGGTAGGATCACCCAGAGAAGGTCACACAGAAATGCGTCCAGGCAGGGTTTGAATGTCTCCAGAGAAGGAGACTGCACAACTCCCCTGGGCAGGCTGTTCCAGTGTCTGTCACCCTCAACACAAAAAAAGTTTTTCCTTATGTTTACTCAAATCCTCCTGTACTGCAGCTTGTACCCATTACCCCTTGTCCTATCACTGGATGTCACCGAGAAGAGCCCGGCTCCATCCTCCCAAGACTTGCCCTTCACATATTTACAGACATTAATAAGGTCACCCCTCAGTCTCCTTTTCCACAGGCTAAAAAGACCCAGCTCCCTCAGCCTCTCCTCTCCTAACAGGACGGTTGCAAGCTTTGCTTTTCCCTTCCATGTCAAGCTCCTCCGTGAACCCAAAGCACTGCCATCCCCGGGCCCGTTGAGCTGGCTGCATTCCTCTGCTTGAAAGCAGCACAACCACCTCGACTCTTTCGATGGGACGGAAGGTACGCCCTGGGCAAAGCAGCAGCCAAGCGGCAGGGACCGCAGGAAAGGCAAAGGCAGCCAAGATGCCTTTAAAAAATAAAGCAAGTACAAAGACCTGCTAAAAAACACCCGGGGTGTGCCAGATACCTTCAAATCAACAACCGTCGTGCTCAGGCGCTCAGCACCACTGGCTATTTTTACGTCTGTTCAAACAAACCGCGATCTATCTGCTAGGATTTTGGGGTGTGATAAAAATGGGTTGCAGACACGGAAAGTGGATGCAACTGAACGGCTTCCCCTGCTGCACGGCCCCAGCCTGGAAAGACAGGGAGAGGGGCTGCGTGGACTGGTGTGACAAAAGGCTGCTTTATATTCCCTCCTCCTCTAAGCCAAGCACTGCGTTAACATCAGCAAAAATAATACAAGAGGATTCTGCAGCTACTTTGCAAAGAGGGGAAAAATAATAGCTCACGGTTCAGGTTTTTAAGGCAAAAGACAAAAAGAAAGAAAGAAAAGAAATCCCTGACAGTCCCACCCCCTTTCACCCTAATAAAGAATGGACATTACTCTCAAATTTCATTTTCCTCTTGTAAAATCAGTCTTTACATTTGCAAAATGAGCATTTTTAAAGATTTTTTTTTTTTCTTTAAAACTGTGTGTTCTGGGCAGATGGTCTGAACCCCCCCAGCAGATTAGAAGCATATGTGAAGAACACGGACTCTAAACCGCATATTTTTATTAAGCTGCATGACTTCTAGTTCAGATTTCATCACACTGAAGTAAACATTTTCTCTCTGAAGTAGCAGCTGCACAATTCAGTCAGTCACACTAGATGCTTCATACACGTAGACGTGCACATCCATGCATGCAGGTGCTCACACACGGGTATCCCATGCTTGCTGATAAACTCTGACATCGACGCGAGACTGCGTAAGCCAAGCTGATTTTGCAGGTTTCCTTCTAAAAACAACTGTGAGCATAGAAATTAAAACCAAGTTACAGCTGCAAGAGTTCTCAAAGTTCAGAAATACCAGATTTAAGGTGGCATCCTCTAAATCTCTCACCCTGTACAGACTTATTAACATACGGTCATTAATTATTACCCAGGAACATGATACTTTTCCATGGTACATCCAGCTAAGGTGTTGCATAAGGACGTTTTCCTCCTTCGCACGCTCTCTCAGCTCCACTTGCACACGTGTTTTTTCACATCCACACTACCTATCTAAACATGGGTATTTTTAAGCGTGACATCTATAGATGCAGATGTCAAGCACTGCTAATTTAAATGAGCTCTTCCACCGACAGAGGAGGAAAGCATCCAATTTTAGGTACTTTTAAAAGGCTCTGACTTCCCAACGGCTTAGTTTCCACTTCTGGCGTGGAGCAC
The DNA here is from genome assembly GCA_025345505.1 of Todiramphus chloris collaris. Classification (NCBI taxonomy): domain Eukaryota; kingdom Metazoa; phylum Chordata; class Aves; order Coraciiformes; family Alcedinidae; genus Todiramphus; species Todiramphus chloris. Next base: position 3,678,375 of record JANVCC010000185.1, read on the forward strand.
GCGCCCTGCTAAAGCCTGACGTGTCCCTTGCAGCTTTCCCAAAGCCAGGGTTTAATTTTTATCCCCAGCCTCTTCCTGCAAAAGCTGGGATGTGTCAAACGCAGCTCTTGCCGGGTGTTTACAGAGCGCCTCGGGCAGCACCTCTGGAGCCAAGCGCGTGTTTCCCGCTGGAGCGCTGACCGCACACCATGTCCATGGGGATGGACCCGGACCCGGCCAGCACAGCCTCGGGAGCCTGAGCCAGAGGCATTGATCTTGCCACGAAGCAACCTGCAGCCAGGGGCAGGTTCCCCATACCACCCAACCCTTTGAGAGATATGAGTGTTCTCCATCAGCCCTGAACCCTTCACTGGCCCAGACCAGCTTGAAGCCATCCGAGTATGTGACATTTATCCTCCTCACCAGTCACCCAAGCCAAGCCCTAATAACCTTTGGGATGTCCATTACCTGCAGCAAATGCGAAGCCAAGCCACAACCTGCTCATGGTACCCACCAGTGCTCTGATTTCAGCCCCAAGTGTAAGAAGCCCACGCTCTCAGCTGGTGAACACCAGCTCCATGGGGACCTTAGAGCTGGAGGATTAAGAACTGAATTCATCTACAATGAGCAACCTGCTGTGACTCTCCTGGTCAGCTGGGTCGCATCCTCAGTTGACTCTCTTCTTGAGAAACCACTTACAGATCTCCTGCAGTAGCACCTTCCCCAAGAACAGAAAATGGGACAGGAGCTGGAGTCACTTGGCTCACTAGGACTGAGTTACCAAAAGCCCCAGAGGTTCTCATAGCTATGGGATGGAAACCTTGCTATGTGATTTATCTAGACCATGCTATTAATCAGGCTTGATTGGAAGAAGTAGCTCCTTTATTGGCTTATTTTTAAGTTGCTGTCTGGGCAAAGGTGTTCCTTCTATTTCTGGGGAAGAGTGAAGGGGGGAAAAAAAACCAAAAAAAAAGTAAAAAACCTGACTGCAGAGAACCCTTCCAAAGTGACTCAGTTTTCTTTGGCTTTTCCAAAACTCCCATGAACATGGTAAATAGTCTGATTCGCTCTTCCCCTCTCCAGTTTTGACTGAAAAATAGGAAAACACAATTCTGAGAAGAGCTGGAATGAGAGAAAAGCAGGTTTCAACTCTGCACGCAGGGCCAGCTTGGCAGAAGGACTTGGCACCCTTGCACCATCTCCTAGGGAATGTGTGAGAGACGTTAAGGTCAGACCTGGCGCAGGTCTTTAGCAGACCTGATCTGTGCGCACTCCTCGTGCGGGATCTTGAACGCTGCCCCCATTCAACCAGGTCTTGCATTTGTGCCAGCACAGGAGTTAGAGCAGAACGGGGTCTCTCCCTACAAGGATCCTACCTAGAGGAAGGATTTGGAGTAGAGCTGCTGTACATGTAGCAGGCATGCTGGAGGGAAACACCTTCAGCACAGAAACAACCCAGCCTCCTGGCCACCTCGGTAATTACAACTGCTAGCAACGAAACATTCAGCTCTCTGGCGTATACCAGAAACCACATTGAGAGTTACTTAATTTGAAGGTTTAAACTAACACACGAGGAAGCATTTTTCTCTAATGAATTCATTAGGACCACAATGCAGTTTCTTGGCTGGTTTCCTCTCAAAGCAAGCCATGGGTGATCTCTTTGGGCAGCCACAGGTGTGTCCCTCTATCCCAGGAGCTCTTGAATTCGATGTCTGATTTCAATCACTTCTGACAGAGGAAAAGGCTCGAGATCATCAAATTCCTATAAATATCATAGAAACAGCCAGAGGGTAAAAGACAGGCAGCATACAAGTTCATTGTCTGAGGGGGATTTGCAGTGAGTTCACATCTGATCAGCTACAGGCGTGCACAAGAGCACACATCTTTAATGTTCCTACCAGAAGAAAAGTTTAAGCAACCATGAGACGCAAATCAGAAGGAATCCAGACCTGACTAATCTCAAGGCATCTCTGAGATTCTCAATTCCCACAGTAACTGGAAAAAGATGAGCCAAAGCACCACAAAATAAGCAGTTCTTGCTTTTGTGCCTACACATGGAAAACATCCTCTTCTCCTCAATTTTCTACACCTAAGAACATGGAATGGAGGAGAAAACCAAGAACCTCCAGGTCTCGCCCAGCCAGCTCCCCTGGCAGCTCTCAGAGGAACATCACAGGACACAGCAGAACCCAAGGGTTTGCTGCTACCTATAATCAGATGTGGGCCACGTTCAGGTTGGCGTTGCCACCCGGGCAACCTCAGATGAGCCTTTGCTCAGAGTGGCTTCATCCATCTGCACAGCAGACTTGTAATCGCTGCTGGCTCTCCAGCAAACACACAAGGATCAAAACCAGAAAGAGTTTTGGGTTGGTTTTTTTTTTCCCCTACATGACCACACAGCAGCTTGTCACTCTGTGATTTCTGCCTTCAAAGTCTTCATTTGGTAACTTAAAATTAGCATTTATGTCATATTCCACACAAATTACAGCACTGAGCCCTAAAAATAGAGGCCCCACAATCACCATGTGCTCTGTTGTCACTGTCTTTACATCTAGTCCAAATATAACCTTTATAGCAAGGTCACTATATGGCTGTTGCTTTTTTTCCCCCCCCACCCCTCCAGATTACAAATGCTTAGGTGGGAATAGTATAAATTTATAGGCCAGTTTTGAAAGGGACACTTTAAAAGCTGCTCCAAAGTTACACTGCTGAGTTGACAGGTATTCTTCAATAGATTCATCCACCCTCTGCTTACCAATGATGTATAGCAACAGATTATTCAGAAAGAGCCAAAAGCCATCTACCAGAGACCTAGCCTGAATTCAAACACAGGTTTCTTTCTTTCTTAATCTTTTAAATGACTGCCCATTCCAATAGTCTCACAAAATAACGAGTGTGAAAAACTTCCCCGGCAGAATTTGTTCGAGCCGTTCCTTCCGATTGTGTTCCAATAGGAGCTGATTTGGCTCAGGTCTATTCACACGGTGTGGTTTTGTTCCCTAATTGAAGCATCAAGTCAGATTACGCTTCTGAACCCTTGCAAGCAGCAAATTAAACTATTTAAAAAAAAAAAAAAACAAAGAAAAAATCTCTTAATACTTGCTCAAAAACTTTGCTTCCATGGATAGGCTTAAGCAGGGCAACTCAGGAGGCACTTGGCAATGAGCTTTTGCAACTTGCAGCCTCCTCCTGACAGCCCAGGAAAGAAATTTCCATGCAAGGACAAAATAACAGGAGAGTGTGGCAAGGTGCTGCTCTCCCTGACAGCCATCGCACGTGCCCAGTGTGACAGTGGGGCTCAGACCCTGTTGACCAGTGGTGCTGGGACAATCTGGGAAGGTACCAGAGCCGGTCTGGCTTCACATCACTGGTTGCAGTGGAAAAAAACCCAACAAAAACCTAAAAAAAAACCAAACTGTATTTTCCTCTCTTCTGTGTGCACAGCCTGCCTGCTGCTCCCATGGTCCAGGGTAGGAGTGGGCAGCAGTTTGCACCCGCACCTCTGCCCCCATCAGGGTACCGATTGCTGCGGCCGTGCCTTGAGGTCAGGGTGAGGAGCCAGTGCAGGTTGGCATTGCTGGGGCAACAGCAGCATCCCACAAAACTCACATTCGGGAGCGCTGGAAAACGACGTTAACTGATAGCCCAGGCACTGTGGGAGGGTTTACACAAAGAGAGGACAGAGTCAGCCTGAGAGACCTGCAACCAGCCAGCATGGAAATTTAAACAAAACAATCCAAAAAACTCAGGAAAGCCCAGCCCAGGCCTCTGACAAATTAATAGGATAAAATGAATGGATGTCATTGTCTCTCCTGATCTGCCAGCCCTTTAACTGGCTGTTAATAAAGCTGAGAAGATGAAACAATGAGGCAGTCTGAATTAACTCCCTCATTTTGCATCCGGTGTATTCCAAATACCACTGCCTTTCTGCAGCACGCACCCGATACCCCGTGCTCCATAGAACAGGCTCAGAAAAGTTATTTACTCCATTTTCCTCACTGCATTCATTAGGATGCCCCAGAAGATACCCAAGTCCCCATTTCCCCTTGTCCTCCACTGTAGGTAGCCCAGGGCAGTCCAGCTCTCCCCACCCAGTGCCACCGCTCCCCAGGTGCCAGCTCTCACCACCTAAAGGCCATCCCCATTGCAGCAGGGCCAAGTGCACGTGGCACAAGCAGCACCACGGTCCTGGATGGTTTCCCCAGCCACAGCGTGAGGGGCAGCTCTGGGTGCTGCTGCCAACGTTTCCCAGGGGAAGTCGCAGCATTTTCCTCGGAGAGGGGCTGCAGCGGGTGCTGTTTCCTGGAGAGGAGCCTGCAGTCTGAGAACTCCATGGAAACCCAACTCAGGACCCAGAAGGCTGCCAAAGGCTGCCCAGCCTTCACATTTCTTCTTGTGGGCACGCAGACCTGACCACATACTCAACTCCCCTATTTTCTGTACCATTTCATTTAGTGCTGCATTTCCCCCATCCAACTTCATCTCCTGATGTCACCGCCGTGCCCGTCGCGCCGTTCCGAGTTTCCCCTCTCCATCCAAATCAAATAATCCACTAATACCCGAGGTAAAGGGCTGCCTTTTTCCTATAGAAGTTATTTTTCAATGACATATGCGTGAACCATAAGGGAGAGCTTTAAACCAGATTCTCCCTCCTCACAAGCTGCGGCACGGCGCATCGTGGTGTTGCTCTTTTGGGTCTTCCCCCTCCTGGCTCTGTTTTCAGGCGGATTTATTTCCTTTTCATCTGTGGAAAATTAGGAAGGAGATCAGCTTCTGGTGGTTGCTCCACCCACACGAAGCTGGATACACCAGCCTATTGTAAAGGGGGACTCTCTCCCAGTGGAAAATACAGAGTAAAGTGAAGCTCTTGGCTTAAGTTCTGCCTTCGAAAACTCATCGTTGGAGCTGCGCTGAGCTGAAGCAGAGACGGTTGCTCGGGTTTTACTCAGCACTGTGTCAACAGGGTCGTGGTGTCTGCCTGGGAGGTATTGGTCCCAACGACCCAGAAAGATGTGGGTTCATTCCCACCCCTGGATACGACGGAGTTGAGGGACACAAAGGGAAAGAGAGGGTCTAGGGAAGGTGGTGAACAGTCTCCAGACAGACTTGAGGAGCAGCTGGTCTTGGTAGAAAGAAGGAGGAAGCAGCAGGAAAGAAATCCAACCCAAAGGCTTCATCAAAAAAACTAGCCATAGCCATCTGCGATGGTCAAACACAGCAGACACCACTTCACAGCTCCATCAGACAATTCACAGCTCCACTACAAGGGCAGGAGGAGCAACCAGGGCAGCTTCGTGCTGCTGCTCTGTGGATTTCCCATCCTCTCGCCCTCCTCACTCCCTGTACACTTCCCAAACTCCACGTACAAAACCCCAGGCAAACCCCAGACAGCTCCAAAGCCCATGGCTCATTTCGGAAAGCCTCAGCCTCCTCTGATCTGGGCTCACTTCCACCACTGTAGGATGGCTCTCTGCTTCTAGAAGCACATCTGGGCTTCCTGCTCCCATCCCACAACAGCTGGAGCTCCTCTGAGTAACTAAGGTACCTAAAAAGCTGCACACTCCTTGCTTTTACCCCATTTTTTTTTTTTCCTTATAGCTGAATTAAAGCTGAGCTGACATTTTCCCAGCCCCACAGATGGGCTTTTCCATCCCCTGACTGCCACAAGCCCAAGATCCACTCTGGGGTTTTATTCTCAGCCCTCCACACCGAGGTGGCTCAGGACCAAGGGGTCTGTATACACAGAGGTTTTTAATCAGGACTTGGAATGTTTTCTACCTCGGGAGGTAAATACAGAATCCAGGTTTTATGGATTAAAGGGAATGGGGGAAAAATAGACCTGAGTGCCAAAATTATCTCCGGATAGAAGTGGGATTACACACTTAGCCATGGGGATAGCTGCTGACACACTCAGAAATTTAACTTACCACCAAATTTTGGTTGGGAAAGAATTTTCCTGCATTTGGCTCGCGACAATCACCAAGGCATGGAACACTGAACAGGACACATCTGCTGGGACCACCCGAGAAGGAAGTTTTTGTGGAGGTTCCTATGGCTATTTCCCAGCACTGCTGCAAATTTGACCAGAGCTGCTCATTAAAGAGCTGAAAATGGATAGCTGAGCACACGTTGGTATAAACACTTCTCGTCTGCACACCTTTCTCCAGGAAACTGGACTGTCTCCTTTGTCAATACTCACACACCTCTCACCTCCTTTCTGCCATCGTTTCAACACTTAATTGTCCATGAAAGAGGATTTTTTTATTAGTATTATCCCTGCAAGAGAACCTCTGTGCAGCCTCTCCCACCTCAAACTCAGCATTCAAAAAATCTTGCGTTTAAACACAAAAATCACACGTAGCTCCCATAACAAAGCTACTTGGGCACCACTCCAGCTTTTCACCCCAAGAAAGGGAGCCGGGTTTGCACACCCTATGGCCCTTGAAGAGCAGATGTGAAGTTCAGCCCAGAAATGTGATTATCTGGACAAAAGCCATTAAGGTACAGGAACGGACGCAGCGTGATCAGCAGTAGCTGAGCATCACAGCTCAGATTTCGGTATTCTGAGCAGCGAGCTGGAAGAAGGTAAACATAATTTGTAGATAAATTTGCTTATGCAAGGCATCAAAGCCTCAGGAAAACCTTGCTATGTTTGCAGACATTCCAGAGAGGAGAACAGCACACAAAAGTAATATTCACCAGGAATTCTCTCATCTCCCCACACATTTCGCTTCACTGGCCAAAGCACTGTTTGTTCAAGCAGACTTGACCTCCTGAACCACAGCCAGTATGTGGCTACGTGTGGAGAACAATGAGCCCACGGTTAGAGACTTTTTTCCGTGTTCTTGGAGGGAATAGAAAACACACATACACACAAACACACATCCAATATTCTGCACAACTCATTAGGAATACCCTCTTCCAGCTCCCATCCCCTGGGTGATGTATTTATTGTGAACATATACATTTGATCCCGCTCGGCTCTGTCAAAGTAGTACACCTGCACACTGGGGATGTCTGGAGTGGGCTCGGATTTTCCTTTGGGCTTTGGCAAGCAGCCCAGACTACCTCCAAAAAAAATTTAAAAAAAAATAAAAAAAAGGCCTCACCATGTGTAAAAAACCATGTGTTTCATTTGTTCATACCTAAATGACAAGGGAATGGGTTGAACACAAAGTCAGCTAAGAGGCTTCTAAGTTAGGATGGTCTTTTCTATGTTGGGTTTACTCTGTCCTTGCTTCAATGAGAGGCTACCTGCATAAAAACCTGGCTCAGGGAAGTGGAAGACTTCAAGCAGTGTCCTGCAAAGAAATAAATGGCTAAATATCAAAGGAGTATCAGCGTGAGCACTGCCAGCTCAAGGAGGACACAAGCCCACCTCCCTGCCTGACCAGCCTGTTGCAGAGCTCAGTGCTCACCATCCTCTTCCTCAATGCAGTCTGGCTCAGACAAGCCTGTACTTCCTACAAGTCTGCTGCAAGAACGTGAGTCCATCAAGCTTTTTGTATATAGGATTTTTATTCCTATCCCCAGGCTTCTGGTCCAGAAATTCACTTTTATGCAGATAAGCCTAATTGGTGTGTCACCTCCCATACAGAACAAGGTTCCCAAATTAGCAGGGCAGGAGAAAGGGGACACGCTATTGCTCTCAGCTCTCAATAATCACCTTTCTACCTTGTACAGACACACAGCCAAAGAAGTTCAGCTGGAAACTTCTCCCCAGTAGCACGAGGATTTGTCTTTTCCTCCACGCTCAAGCTGAGGAAAACCATCGTTCCCAAACACATCCATTTGCGCTTCTCTTCAGGGCCTTTCTAACACAGCCCAGGTCCTTTTGTGGTGCCTTTTGAGCTCCTGGAGCCCTGTCCTGCTGCCTGCTCCCTGCAGACAGCCATGTCCACAACCCCACTGTAAGCCTTGGCAAGATGTCACCGGAGAGGAGCAGGTTCCCAGCATTACATCACCCTGTCTGGGCTCAGCAATGAGCCTTCTGCACCTCAGAGTTTCCATGGAAGAAACCAAGCCCCCTCCCCTTCTTCCTCCCACTATCCAAGGGAGGAGGGAAAGCAAACTACAAAGGAAGCCATCAGCTGAAAGAGTAATGACTCCACACCTACCAGCATCCATCATGTGTAACAAGCCTGCCTGAGCTGCTGCCTGCCAGCATTTAACTGCAAAACTCTGCCAGGTGAATGTCAGGAACAACCAGACACAACTCTGCTCCCCAAACCCCACGGATCCCTGTGGTGGATGGAAATTGTTGGAAGGATGAGATTTGCCTTCCAGAGACCACTCAGTTTTCAGCTGATGATCCCACTTCTGCAGTAGGTACATCCCAGGCTGGAGAAGGCTGGGCAACAGCCTGCCCGTCTTCTCCTGATGGAAGATCTTACCTCAAGGTAGAGCAGTAGAGCAAAAAGGCCATCACTCTGCCTTGTTGGTGAATTCCAGCACACGCTGTATATAGAATTATTGTATAAATTGCAAAGATGCAGAGGGGGATTTTTCACGTTAACCCATGCAAGTGTCTGAAACTGAAATCAGGACACCCCCCCAGCAACCAGAGCCCATTTGGCACAACACAGTGCTGGACATTGGAAGCAGTCCCTGCCTGGTAAGAGACATCCAATGCCTTGAAGATAACACTCAACAGCACCCAAGCAGAGACAAAACCCACGTGGATCCTCCTGCAAGAGCAAGGCTTGACTCAGGACAAGCTGCAAGAAGCTGTAAGACCACGTGTAGCTTGCTGGGCTGATGGTTAACTTGGTGGCATGAACATATCAATGATGGACTGCATGCCACACCTCAGTGAAAGCACTTTTAGGGTCTGTTTGAACAATAAAACCCCATCTCCCCACACACTGTATCTGTTGAAGGCATTTGATAACCAGCAAACTGCGGGAATTATCTGCACGTGCCAATGCACAGTTTCTTATACGGTGTATGAAATGCAATTTACCACTGAGAAAAACAACAACAAACAAGTTTTAAATATTAAATATGTGTATTCTGGGTAATCATGACTAATAAGGGCTGCACCATTCTAGGCAACCCTGACCCAGTCACTAGTCCTGACCACAGTCCAGATGGCTAAACTGCCAATTACCCAGCAAACCTAAATGAAAACCAAGAGTTTCAGCAAAAGTCTATGCAAACAATTAATCTGATGTTTCCACCCAAACTCTCACTTTTCTTGCTGGCACCTCACAGTTAGAGGTCAGAGGAAACAGTGTCAGTTTAGGATTGAAATGAAACCACCTAAAGCACAGACTTTTACAAGCTGCTTTGCAATTGTTAGTCTGGATCCTGTCCTGCCCCTCCCTTGGGCACAGACGTGCTGATAAAACCAGATGACGTCCCTGGGCACCTCTGTAAGATGATGCTGAGGGTGAGACTTTGCCAACTGGAGCCAAATATCACGTTTGGGTTTTGATTAGACTGACTGCATCACTTGGACTCTGGCACAAAAACCTCACCATTAACTGCAAACCCATCCAGAGGCATAATCTTCAATAATTGTAGACATTTTCTAGGCAGCATTACTCTTCTGGAAAAGCCTAGCTCTGTGATTTAATCCATATGTCTCAAGTGCACCATTTCACTGAAGAGGATCCCTTTGGAAAAAAAAAAAAAAAAAACAACAAAAAAAAAGCAGAAGAAATGACGAGAAAACCAGTAACTAAATGGAGAATTATTAGGAGAGTGGGGAAAGCTACAGACATCTTCAATAAAGAACCCAAACGCTGGCTCAGAACGTTTTCTTTTTCCATCATCTCACACCACGATATACGCTGGTGGTGTAAAACATCGACTTTTTGCACTCCCTGAAAGGCTCTACAGCAAGAGAGGTGAAATCAGATTTGGCAGGGCCAGGAAAGAAGGCAGCCAGAACTGGAAATTAGCTGCTTTCAGCAGTCTGCCGAGGTAGGGGAAAACCACACGGGAGCGTGTATCTGTGGTGCATCTTACAGAGAAATTCGGGTTAGTAAAAAAACCCTAATTAAATAAATGAAAAAAAATATGAAAAGAAATGCTTTTTGAAGGTTAACAAAAACTTCGTAAGCGTGAGCTCTGCCCAGCTGCTTTCTGACCCTCTGGGCTAAGCCCAGACCGTGCAGAACATGATGTTTGACACCATGCTCATGAGAAGCCTCAGTGAGCTCAGCGGAACCGTTACGGGGCTTCTGGTTTGAAGATGCTGGGGACCTCGTTGCTTCTCCTGTAAACAAAGAACTAAGTGTTCCCGCATGCTCCGCACCTTGCCACCGCTATTTACACTCGCACAAGACCCTGCTGCAAACAGGTGCTGTGCCCAGGCAAACCTGGGGCTAGATGGGAAGTAGACACGGATACAGACCCGAGGCTCCCATGGTAGATTTGCCTCCGTGAGCTGAGAAAGTCTGCAAATTTTGCAGTTACCACCCAAAGTCCATCATCCCAGCAGCGTAGCTACACTCCTGCAGTAGCACATAGAGGCTATTTGATATGCTAACAGCAGGTCTGTCTGCAAAAACGAAGCCCTGAATCTCTCCATCCTCAAACAAAAACAACAACAACAACATAAAAAATACTGTAAGATGCGTTTACGTGTATAGAAACCTATTTTCCTTTGTACACCTTTTGCTAAAGCAAAAGTTATTGATCCAATCTTATAACCTTAGAGGTGTCCAGGAAAAATAACGTGCAGGAACTTGAAAAATAAAAGCACTTTCCAGAGCTGGAAATGCTACAGCCAAGAACACGGGAAGGGAGGGAGAAAACCCTGACGATAGTGAAATGAAATCTGGGATTATCAACTGCAGTGATAATTGGTTTTTAAGTGTAAACAAGGCAGGAGATGAAAAGAGAGTTGGCATTTTAACCCAAGAGCAACACAGCACCTGAACGGCCCCAATGTCTCAGCTAAGAGCATTGAAGAGTCTATTCTGCTTTGTCTTGTTGTGCCTTGAAAAATTCAACAGCCCCTAAGAGCACCTCTGGCATCTCGCCCGGGCTCTCTGGCTCGCCCCAGCACAAATTGCTTTCCTTCCATTTCTGATGTCTTGATTTCACTAGTGGTCTCCAAAAACACAAAAGAGGAAAGAAAATAAAAAGCACCATCCTTTCAGCATCATCCAACCCCCAGCAGCGCACCATATCTCATCCCAGGACAAGCTTTGGCATAAGCTAATAGTAAAGACTTTGTCAGCCCTTCGTGCTTTTGCTGTGCTGGCAGAACAGTGTCTGCAGGTGTCTGGGGCTCTCTCACTTTGCACCTTGTTTGGCAGGATCAGAGGAAACCTCTTCGTTTTACAGTACCAACTAGACCAATGAGACACAGTTATGGTACTCAGCTGGACAAAGTAAGATCCTCTTGTGTCCAGAGCAGCCAATGGTAAAGGACATAAACCTTCAAAAGCAATATACCCACGCACTGAGCTTTTCCACTTACGGGAAAACTGATTTCATCTCCACCAGTGCCAGACACTACTGAAAACCAGCATCATTCCCAGGGGGTCAAAACACCAGTTCCCTCGTGGGATAACCCTGCAAAATGTTAAACAGATGAACCAAAACTAATTTATATCAAAGGTGCTCGCTTCTTACTAGGGTAGTCCCTGAAGTTTTACCAGACCTTTCTCATTTTTTCGCCACTGTCCACAGCCCAATTTAAACGATGCCAGTTTTAGCTGTGCCAGCCAGGTGCCAATATTGGACCCTTGTCAGCACAGAAGCCTCACACAATAGTCTCTTCCTGGCAGATCTGCAGACAAAATGAGATATTCAGCAGAAATTTGAAATAAGTCACTCTCTGGGACTTTGGCCACATATAAAGAAGTTTCATTTTAGTCATCAGCCCATCGCTGTGAAGTGCTGGTCTACAGAGGGATGCTGAGCAGTGAAAACAGGGCTGGGCCACACACCAGTGCAGAAACCAACCTTCTTTCTCTGGGATTATGAGAGATGCTTCAAAACACCATTGCAAAGGGGCTAAATTCACCTCATCCATCCCAGAGACAGCAGCATTTACCTGCCATAGACACTGCGCAGCACTTCCCGCGCATAAAGATCCTCCAGCTGTAGGTTATGGGATTTCTGTTCACTGCTGTAACACAGCCACTTCTGGGACTGAAATGCTGCACCAGTGACCTTACTAGGCCAGGATCTGAACTCTGTTTCAACCCACATCTGCTAAACCAGAGCAACTTCTTCAGCCCAGAGCGGGTTGAACGGCTTTTCCACCAGACCACCAGAGCAAACAGGTTGGAAAAGTCAGCGCATGGGGAGGTGCCATCCGTGTGGTCCTGGGACACCGTGAGATGGATTAAGTGAGATGCACGTTCTTCTGGCTGAACACGGCAAAGCCTCGTGAGGCATTGGCTGGGGGTGGGACAGAGATCATATCAGAGCCAGATTGCTCACCCTGATGGAAAGAGCAAGCCCCATGGAGATAGGAGGTGTCCCCTGAAGCCAGTGACAAGTTGTGCATGGAGCAGAAACTCCTTGACATGAGCATCTTCCAAGGACAATGTCAAATAGCCCACAGTCAATGTTTGATGGGGACAATATGCAACAGAAATGTAAAGCTTACTTGGTTTACAGCCAAGTAAACCCTCAAGTGAGCCAAACATTAGCCTGACAAGCACTCAACTTCTCAGCTCTTACAGCAGCACAGGCTACCAGAGATCAGCACAGAGGTTGACGGGTCAGCAGAAAGGAGCTCACACTTCCAGTTTCTTGTTACCCACGCAGGATCTGATGGGATCCTGCACAGAAAGGTGACTCCCACAACAGATCACAGGCACTGAACAGGCAGCTTCTGTTCAGAGGAGGCAGGAGCAGGGCTGTGATGTCACTGGGATGTTTGGGAAAGTCTCCCTGGGTTTCAAGCAGAAGATGCTTTGTTTTCTGGGAAAGGGTCTTTTCCAAACTTCGTCCTCTCTCTATTCCTCTGCCTAACTGTTAGTCTGTGCTAGGACTTGGTTGCTAACATATGTTTAAGAAAAGCACATCAAAGCAACAATCCCTCTAAAAAAAAAAGGAGATAAATTCAACATGTCTTCTGACTTCCTTCCAGTGCTGCTGTAACCACAGGATCACTACTTACTGCAGCCTGCAAGCAGAGACACAGTGTTTATCCTGCACCCTGGGCTATTTCTTTTCTCTTTCCTCCTCTCCCTGCAAAAAAAGCCCTTTGCTGTCTCACAACAGCATCCTCTCAGTCACAGCTTGAAGTCGGCTGCCACTTCCCAACCCCGTTGCGAGAGCCCGTCCTGACATTTGTAAACTTGTGTTTTGAACAACAGCTCGGCACAAAACCTGACTTGTATAACCTAGGCTCCAGGCTTGGCCCCTTTCCAAACCCAGCCAGCATTCCCCCAGCCGTACAGAGGGATCCACACAGCCTCCCGACTAATTGAATTTTAATGAGAGGAAGTCTTTTTTTCCACTGGAAGAATGTTGTGCTAGGGAAATATTTTGAAACTCCTCTAAACCTTTCCTGCCAGGCTGCTTCTGCCCATCTGGGTGCTCAAGGGGTAAATGCAGCAGAGCTGCTCCACGGGAGACCCCAGCTAGAGCTGGTGCTTCAATAATTACAACCTTCAAAGCAAAACAAAAAGTCTTTGGGGGTTTTATTTGATTTCAGTGCTGATGAGGAGGATGTGAATCCCCACTACGTACGGCTCTTGCTGATTCATGCTGAGACACGGGCCACCTAAGCCCTCCCCGGTGCCACCTTCCACCCCACTCCCACCTAACCAGGTTATTTTAACATTCAGCAAAGCCAGCAAACATCTAAGAACCAGGCAGCTTCAGCAACCTCATGCGTGCACGAAGAACTGGGGAACATCTTGTTAGCTGAGGTTTGCAGAGCAGTTGCCTACAGGACAGCAGCAGCTTTGTCTCATCTTTCTGCATTCAGTCCAGAAATTATCAGCTTTCCAGGAATACAGAACTTTTAACAGTGTACACCCATTTCACATTGTTCTGAGCCATGATTTTCCCTGCACAGTTTCTGCTTAGGCCTGCAGAATGAAGAAAGGAAGGACCAAAGGAAATGAAGTTGCTGAGATATGAAGGAAATTAGGTTATAGTCCATTGCCTTCACGAAACCTATTCATTACTGCTATCTTGATTGGGGTGGGGGGAGGTGTGGATACACCGAAAACCTTTTGTCTGATGAGGATGACAAAAGAAATAAGGACAAATACCAGAACCACAGAGTTGATTTCATACACGTACTATATAATAGCAGTATGTGTGTTATCAGACAGAGGGGAAAAAAAAAACCCTTGTTAATTATTCAGTTCTCAGTAAGCGCCTGCAATGATCTTGTAGCTGCATCTTGTCCCCAGAACAGGTAACAGGCTCCAGCAGAGGGGAACACTTGCTCTGTTTTACCCCACCTCCCAAGATCAAAGAGGCTTCACAAGCCCTCTGAGCTCGTACCCCATGACAAGTCCTTTCCGGTGAGGGAACTGTGGCCAGCCCCATGGGAAGGGCTAACAGTGAAGCTGGGAGAGCAGCAATGTTAAACAGATTGGAACTTTCCTTCTGAGTGACAGCAAAATGCAGACAGGAGCTGGCTTCACTCTAATCATGCACCAATAGACATTCCCCATCCCTTTGCTGGGCTGGGGAGGCCCATGAGATATAGCTCTTCCTCCACATAAATGCAATAAAAGTAAAGAGACAGAGATCAATAGCTCTTAGTTTACACTCCAGTGCACTGGTGCTGATTTCAGGAAAGCAATTCTAGCTTGCAAAGAAGACCAGGGACAAGATTCTCACACACATGAAAGCCTCCGAAGTGCAGCAGACCACAGAAGTTGAGATTGGTAGTGAAATGCATATATTAAAACTAGCTGCTGAGCTATGGGAAGAACTTCTACCATATGTACCTTGTCTATAAATAATCCTCTTATCTCTTTGCTGAAATCAGAGGAGCTCGTGGGAATATTCCACCCATCACGATCTTGGTTTGCTTTTTAAAAGCAGGAGCTGTGTGGGAGGTGGCAGGGCTGCCAAACAAGCTGTCCAGAAGAGTCCTCTTATGTCATAGTGCAAGAAACCAAGAATCAGTGGCCAACACATGGGAAAAAGAGCAAATTCACAGAGTGGACTGTGACTTGCAAGGGAGCTGCTTTCCTCAGCCTTCATTTACTGCCCCTGCAACTTTATCCAAGTCATAACACAGGACTGAATGAAAACCCTGTGAACCCTTCCCACGCTGATGAGCCAAGAGCTATAGACCTACAAAATCCCCCTGCAAGGGCTGGTCTAGAACCCCGGCAGGGGCATGAAACCAGAGAATCAGAGGAGCTCACCCCAACAGGTCATCTGGCCCACGGTTGTTATTGGTCCTACAGAAAGTGTTTATCTAGGTAAAACAAAAACTTTCCAAAAAATACACACAACCATGTTCTATGATGCAAAAATCCACTACAAGTTTCAAAAACGAGCTGGAAATACCTTGTCAACCAGAACCCAGGTCAGCATCTTTGTGGAACATCTCCAGAGCTTTTCATTGTCATGACTTACCTCAAAGACTTCCTCATCCAATATCCTTGTTCCAAATACAATGATGCCATTGACGTCAATGATGGGATGGTCACTTCTGTCCAAGGACTTGGTTATCTTCTTTTTACAGTCCAAAATCAAGGTGACATTTTTCTTCTGCACACTGATAGCTACTCTGTGCCACCTAGAAGAACACAGTCCACAGATGCATTAAACAGAGCCTTGGGCTT
Organism: Todiramphus chloris collaris; assembly: GCA_025345505.1. NCBI lineage: Eukaryota > Metazoa > Chordata > Aves > Coraciiformes > Alcedinidae > Todiramphus > Todiramphus chloris. The sequence continues at coordinate 3,694,088 of JANVCC010000185.1, forward strand.
TCAAGAACAAGTTAATGATTGTAGAACAATGAAGCTTTCATAAGACAACGTTCTGCAAACCCTCATGCCAGCCATCATCTGCAAACACATGAAAATCATCCTTGGGCAGATCCTAAAGATTTCATTTGGAATAGAAAGGCTGTATTGACAGATGATGTCATTCACTTCTCATCCCTCCAAAATAGATAGGACCATGCCAGTTCTGGCTTCAATGAGAGGCAGAGGAGAAAAAAAAGAAACCACACTCAAGTTCCTGGGTGTCCCTCTTTTCCACCCTCCTTATGTCCTGCAAAAAACTCGGTGTGGATTTTGCAAGACAAACCAATTTGAGGGCCTTTGCAGCAAAAGTCATCAGTCTTCCTTATCCACATTTAGCACCAGACAATTTGCACCAAACGGGACACGATTCACTTTTAATCTATTCAGCATTCATTCACCAAAGGGCAACGGTCAAGAACTGGACACTTGGCAGCAGTCAAAGGTGTGTACATACATTTAAATATACATGGCTCCTGTTTTACACAACGTTCAACATGCTGGTATTGATATAAACAACGTACTGGTTTTTCCTTCGTGCACAAAGTTTCACTTACTTGCCATCTGCTAGGTTAATGCCTCTAAAGAGAGGATAGTCTTCTGGGCCTGGCTTTCCTGTATGGTCTTCATACAGGAATACAGGAGATCTACCCATCTCCACACCAATTTGCTGGATCCCTTGCTCATTGTAAATCGAGATCAAGAAGGACTGACCTCCTTTCTTCGCTTTTACAGTGGTTAGAATGGAGAAGTCCTCTGGGAATGGGGAAGCTGGAGTGGAAAAGCAAAGAGGTTAGTCAGGCTTCCTTGCAAATTAATCCCTACAGAAACAGTCCTGTTGTCTAATAACCCACAGGGAGATCTCTAGTTTGATCTCTCCAGATGCGTGCACACCAGCAACCCTAAGGATTTATATAGGGCAGCATCTTAGTTTCCAGGTGAAGATCTGGCTTTCCCTAAAAGCCTCTTGAGATATGGGGTTGGGGTGGGCTGCAACCCACAGTAGACTGCACCAGCAAAGCCAAGGGTTACCTGCTCTAATGGCACATTAAAAACCCAAGCACAGAACCAAGCAGCTCTGAGGATCATTCCTTCATGATCAGAAAGCTTTTCTCCAGCTCTTGTTGCCATGTGTACCAGAGTCAAAAGCCACCCCACATTTAAACTTGCAAGCAAAGGATGGCAAGGGGTATACTGTGCTGGGGAAACAGAGGGTTTAGAAGAGCTGTTGGTTTAAATCTGAATTATTTTCACCTAACTCTTCCCTAGTGTGCTCTACAGCACAAGGCAAAAAACTTTGTTTCATATACCATGAGGTCCCTAAATTAACTTAAGATGTCAGAGGAACAGAGGAAATGAAGCATCCCGTGCCAGTTAGGCACACACAATATTAAAGGGCTTTATTTTAGAGAGTAGGGAAGTTGCATCAGGTTTTGTCTATTCCAGATGAGAACAGAGCATTCTGTGGGTTTGGCTTTCATGGTTGATGCAGACAAAGGAAAAAATTAAAAATATCTAGAAACAGAAATAAACCTGGCAATCAGTAGGAGATGCTAATTTGTCTGCGTATTAAAAACCATCTAACAGATTTCCTAGCTTTTTCTCCACTCAGGAGAGCAACCCTCTCCGATCTCAGGTGACTCCTGGCTGTACTTTTGCCAGGTTTGAAGGATTAAAGCACAGAGCAGGTACAGTCAGTAGAGAGGCAATGCTCTGTGCAGGGAAAGGGTCAATATTTCAAGTTTCCAGTCACTACGGGCACCAAGTCACCCCCTGTGCAGGATACTCCAGCTTCGGTTGGCTTTTCTCTGCCATTCAGCCTGGAAAGAGAAGCCCAAACTGAAAAGCCTGAACCCACATCTCAAACAGGACATCTTTAAAACGCCAGAAGCATCAGTAAAGGAGAATCCTTGATCAAATAACTATTGGAGATGGGACCTGTGGAAACAGAGGGCACCTACAGGGCACAACCTCCTCATCTGCTTCATTTTAGCAGCGTGAGACTTGCAGGGGTTCTCCCCTTGAAGGACCAGGCTTTCCCAAACAAGGGATTGCATTGTACGGCCGGGTATCTGCTCGAGAAATCTTAAACCACAGCAGGGCAGGGTAAAGTGGGGCAGCCACGCCATGGGCACCACGGTGTGCGTGCCGGGACCGTCAACATGCGTGGCAGCCGGTGGCACGCAGGGAAGGGAGCAGCACCACGGATCATTTCTAAACTGCAGATGCATAGCCATGTAAACCACAAAAAAAACCCAAACCCAACAACAACCACCACCCTGTCCGGCTCAGTGCCCATAAGCTTCAAATGGATTTCCTTTACCCCTTTAGGCTGTTCTGAGATGGTATCCCAGGGCTGCATGAGGGATTTTGACCCAGGGAGGGGACCAGGAACATGAGAGTGGAGAATTCTTCCAACCACAGCAAAGCTAGCAAGCTCAAATACAAAGAGACTGTGAGCTCACCCCTCTCCCGTTCTGCCTGGGAGTTGCTTTAACTTTTATTAACAAACCAGTGTTTTAAATGCATCCGAACACCTCCAGGCAGTGAAGGAGGCAGGAGGCACAAGCAGGCTGGGCTGCATCAAACTCCAGCACTGCTCCAACCAGCTTGTGCAGAGGACACCGAGGGGGATAGCTGAGGATACCTACAGACACACGCTGTTTGCATCAAGCTAACACCACTCACCTTAATCAAATAACATGTGGAAAGAAGCAGAGAGCAGCATTCCGAACAGGGGACTCTCAGTTGGTAATGAAATGCCATGATTATAGACCCATTTCCCCCTAGGACACAGACCCAGATATTTGGCAAATGCAGGCATCCGATTATTGTGCCTCCCATAGGAGACACTGAGCTTTATCTCCCTCCTGCTGTATACAAATCATCCTTTAGAGCTGAATCAAGACCATACGCCTTCCTGGTTCCAATTACAGGCTACAGTTTTTGGGCCTTTTATGTAAAATAGTTCATGTCCAAAATTTCATTAGGAATCCACAATACAGTACCTTTCAACTTGGACAAGCTGCCAACTCATTAAAAAGCTGCTTTTAATTTTTTTTTTGGTTATTATTAAAATGTCTCCATGGTGATGTGAGTTTCTCAACCCAAATAATCATAATGGATGAATTATAGCTGACATTACTCTCTTACTGCTCTGCTGTCCTGGCAAAATAACAATGCCTTCACTGTCACAGCTAGAAATGACCCAGGCTATTGAATGATGTATGAAAACACATCCACACAGACATCAATACTAATAAATACATCATAATAAATATATGAAGCTCATAGAAATTGACCCAAATCCCCTTAAAGACAATGGAGACACTTCCCCAACAATGGGTTTGGGATTAGGCCCTTGGATTCCATTCACTTCTTCAAATGAGCTCATGCTGAGAGATGTTGCGCATCCATCTCTTCACTGAATGGGGCTGCACCGATGCGGAATTTGGCTCAGCATCTCTCTTTCAACCCATGGCCAAACCCTCTACAATTCACTATGTGCAACCTCCTACAAAGCAGCGAAGGATTAAGACCCCAAGTCTGTAGATGGAGCCATGGAAAGAGCTGAGAAGGTCCAAGGTGTGTGTAGATCCTTCCATCTCATGCAGCTCCTGGCACAGCACGTTGATGTCAGTAGCCTCACTCATGCAGATTGCATCTGTGCTGTGCCCCAGTATGGAAACCAGTATGCCCAGTTATGAAAACCAGGAGGGTCAAGCTGAGTTTCTCCTTTCCTGTGCACCATGGCCAAGGATTAAAGGCTTTTGCACAATCTCATGGTCTTCAGAATAAAGTCTGCTGGGACCTTCTTCCTAACCCAGATCCTCCCCTATCCAAACACAGCCTAAAATAAAGAGCCCTGCTGCCGAGCTGGGGAGGACAGGAAAGCTTCAGCTGCTTAATAGCAAGAAAATCAGCAAAACCAATGAGCTGATCCAGTTCCTGACACAAACAGAAAGCAGAGCTGCTGTGTGAGATGCTGTCATTTCCAGAGACACTTTTCAAAGGAAAACAGCTCTTCAACAGTGTCACCAACTTCAGGACTTTTTCTTCATCTGAGAAGACTCTCAATTTTGGGATCATTTGTTTTCCTCAGAGATGACTCTTCAAGCTACAATACAGATTTTTGATGTCTTAAATATATATATACACACACATACATATGCAGACACCCACAAACAGCGTGGAGAATACAGAGTTTGCTAGAAAAATGGAAATGACATTTTACTGGCTGTTACTAAAAACTTTGCCTTTCTTGCCTCTGCTGGAGGAGCACAGTTTTTGCTGGGAAACAGAACTTATTTAGGGAGCAAAGGCAAAAAACATCTCAGCAGATTTTCTTAGTCTTGTGGGCTTGGGAAAAAAAAATCCAAAACAACAAACAGACAAGCTTTTATACATATATATATGTATATTATTTTGCTGGCTGTGGAAGCAGAGTGCAAAGCCCACGAAAATATCATCTTAGAAAAGCACTGGCTTCTAATTAGCACAAAATATGATGCACTGCATACATTTGCCACGGGTGCAGAGAGGGAAAGTTAAGCTACAACCCGACCGCCTGTTAACGTGAAATCACTAAAACCACATTTCCCCTGGTACACAGCACTGCAATTACTCTGTTATCTTTATCTCCTCTCTCTTTCATTTAGTGGTGTGAGCTGAAGTCACATCTAGTTATGGAGATGTACTGAGAAAACATCTGCTGAGCTGATGAAAAACACAGGGGGTCCTTCACTTTGCTCTTCCTATTTTCTTAGCAGGCGACAGAGAAGACTCAATGATTTTGAAGTCTCCACGAAGGCACAGAGCTGCTTCAATCACCCCATGGTTGTCCAGATGATGAAATGTTGCTTGATGACACCAAGGAAACACCATCCAGATCTTCTCACCCGAGGAAGACAGTAGATGCAAACCAAGATGAGGATGTACAAGTAGTAAGGTGGGACCAAAAGCAAAAAAAAAAACCCCAAAACAATCTTCTACAATGCTGAGTTCTGCTGAGTTCTCTCCTGCAACCACGATACAGTTCTGCATGCTGTCTTATGTTATCCTTTATCATAAGTGGTGTCATCCAGTCTCCTTCCTACATCAATTAGCCAGGATACTCCATCCTTGTTTTCATATCTTGGGGTCACCACTGTTTCCTGGTTTTAGTGGCACAAAGGCAATCAGGCAAGATTTCACAGCGGCTACAGCAACTGCTGGAAAGCTCTCAAATCCACTGCAGTTGTATATTCCAAACTGGAACCACTTCTAAGCTTGAAGATACCAGTTGGGTCCAAACTTTGAGTCATTTCAGACACGTGGAAAGAGAGTATGTGAAAGCAGTTTAACACATGCTGGTTAATTGACCTGATCTTGCCTTGGGACAGATGGATGGACTCAAGGACCACCACAGAGCCTTTTCAGCCTGTCCCTGGCATGACTATTCCCCATAGCCACAGGCACAATCCTCCAGAACATGAGGGCACAACCTGGCAGGGAGGTGCAGTTGGGCACATGATATATATAGTCAGAAAGGACTCTCCTGCCCTGAGCAGCAGTAAAGAAAAATATTGGGTCTGTCCTGCACTTCCACAGACATTGAAAACAGGGCTCCAGGCAGAGCTGAGCAGCCCCTTTGCTAAGGGTTGACCATGTGAGGGGAGGGCTACCAGCCCTGCAACCCAGGCACAACTGCTCTCATCTCCATGTCAGGCAAGACACAGGGTGTGCTCCTGCTCACCACCAATTAAACATAATTCACCTGCTTATTGTCACAGCAGGGTAATAATGCAGTCTGAAAATAACCACAGTGAAAAAGCGTGCGGTGAAGGGAATAGGAGTGGAGGACACGAGTTCATCATCAGTCTGGCCTCTGAGTCCTCATTTGGGCCACTGACAGGCAGGGACAGACAGATACAGCACGTTAATTAAAAGGCATTGGTAGCAGCACTTCACATTACCTCTGATTTACCTCATGCATTTTGGATCATTAATCCTCTCTCAGACACCCAAGGAGAAGCTGTGTGTCTGTCTGCTTTGCTTAACTCACCTCCTGCTTCAGACAAATTACAGGCAGCACACCTTTCTGCCTCGTTGCTAAACCTTCCTCAGCAAAAGCCCTTGCCTCATCAAACCTAGAAAGTCCCACTACTCCTACTCCCAGCACCCCTGCACTTCCTTGTGTGAAAGCAGGACACAGCGGTGCTTTGGACAGCTTTGGAGGGAAGACTTCTGATGGTGACTGCTTGTTCAAGGGAAGCTCTCAGGAAGGCAGTAGGTTGAATCCATAACGTGCCCAGTCTTTTTACAAGTACATTTTACTTTACAGTAGCTATAGTCCCTTGACCTGAAAAATTTAAGCTCCGGTGCACCCTCAGTTAAAAATAAAAGAGTCAGTAGCCCACGTGCTCTTCCGAGGGCTTTCTGAACTCCTGCATCTTAGTGGCTTGCTCTGATGAACCTCCAGTTCCTTCAAACAACTCTACTTGGGCCATCTGTTCTCGTGGGGCAGTCTATTATTTTTACACGGTGATTATTTGTGTTATGAGACACAGCACAGCCACAGAATAAGACCCTACTGTGCTTGGCGCTCCGCAAACGCCCAACAAAACATGGGCTGCGTTCCTCTGCATCTTCCAAGCCTCTCTCCCCAGCTGGAGGTCACTGTGTGATAATGAGACAAGGAGAAACTCTCGAACATCGGAGGGAACAGATGTAGGCACCGGCCACATCATCTGCAGCAAAACCAGCCCTCGCGTGCAAATGTGGTGAGAAAAGAACAGCGTCGTGCTGTGCTATGCGCTGGTTGGAAGTTTGCTGCCCCCTGAAGCAGCAGAATCGCTCCCTGCCAAGGGAGCACACAGGCACACTCTGAAAAGAAAGGATTTACACCCTGCCCTGATATGTACCTGGAAAATCTGAGGGAAAGGATCAGGTATTGCCACGTGACAAGTAAAACGTTGCGGACTCACCAGGATACAGCTGCTTTGTCGGTGCACTAAGCTGAGCATCTTTTGTTACTCTGTAAGCAACATCTGCTTCTTTTGAAGATCTTCTGCTTGTGCAAAACCCTGTTGTTTTTGTTATACCGTCAGGTAAATTATGGAAATCTAACACCTTCAAGAGGTCTGCAGGTTCAGCTGTAAAAAAGAAAAGGAGAAAACAAGAATTAGCAGACAACAGGACTGGGCAGTTGCTCGGACCCCAATTGGTATTAGCCTGCATCACACAAATCAATCATCACTATTTTAAAAACAGACAAAATATCTTTTCAATACATCTGCAAATGTGATGTTAATACCGGCTTCAAAGCTAGGATGCCAGACTGGTGGTTAAAGGCACTAACTCAGTGCAGAGAGGAACAGTCAATCAGCTGTCTGCACTGGGGCAGAAGGGAGAAGACACTGTCTTATTAGCTGCAGGACTTAAATTTTCTGGATGTCTTCACCCGATCTCCATCATTCAAATACGTCCTGAAGATTAAGCATTTGACAGGAGATTCATGACCCGAGAGAAAGGCTTGAGATCAAGAAGTTGCCATCACACTGATGCAAACATTTCCATTCTCTTTTCATAAGTTGGTTGATCCAACAAGTTACTTTGAAGCAAATACCTGAGCAAACTTCCTGGAAGGATTAAACACACACACACCCCTCCTACACAAAACAACCTCCTGTCAATTCACACCAATGGGACACTGTAAACCCAGAGCTGTGCCTGGGGGTACAGAAAGGAGTTGTGGCAGAGCAGCATCCCAGCGTGGTGCTGGTGCTCAGGGCTTGGTCGTGCTCTCTGCAGGCTCACCCAGCCCCTCGCAGGGTCTGTGCACAGCATCTGCCCCTGCCTGGGGTGAAGCAAGGTGACAGGGGGCAGGGATGCAGCACAGCAAAGTGCCCCTTTTAACTCAGCAAGTCCCATCACATAATGCCCCCTTTCTCCCAGGCATTTCCCCCATGACACTGGGATTTCTGCACAGCCACCAGCACACACAAGCACGCAGCTGAACAGCCAACAAGACACACGTGCTTCACAGAACAGGAAAAATCTCCAGGGGCATTTCAACTAGTGGCATGAAGCAAAAGGCCTCACCAGTTCTCCTCGACCACCTCCCATTAGGCTCATATCCCGAGACTCTCATTGCTGCAGACATTAGACAAGTTAATGAAGAGAGCTTATCTGACACCCCCTGCTCCCCATGCCAGGAAAGTCAGGGCTGGTTCACCTCCAGATGTTCAGGTCTCTAGAACATTAAGTAATGCAAGTGATGTCATTAACTTCCTAACTCATTAACTTCCTAATCTGGTCTTGCTTGTGTCAGGAGAGATGGTGTCTCCAGAAGTGGAATAACCAGATCTGACTTTAAATGCTTAAAAGAAATTATTTTGAATTTTGACTTGATACTTGAAGCAAAGTGCTGTCAGAAGTAGGAACCACCAACCTCGCCAAACCTCTAGCAGTGCTCAAAGCAAATATCTGCCTGACAGCTTTATTTAGCCTTGCCTGGACAATATATCACAGCTGGATTCTTGATCCATTATTTTCCCCAAAGAGTGATATTATTTGTATTCTCAAGGACAGCCACACATTAGATAGTCTGATGTTTGCAATGATACCCTGGACTAATCCTCTGGGCTGGCTGTCCCAGCTTCCATCAGGATCTCAGGGCAAAGCTTATTACCAGCTCACAGAATGGCCACAAGTAACCCAGCTGCATTTGGAAGGGTGCATGGCATTGCTGCTGCTGCCACAAGAGACATCTCCCCAGAGAGCAAGAAAATACAGGGAAAAAAGAAATCTTGCAAAGAAAAAAGAAAAATAATTAAATTGGCCTCATCCTGGGGTCAAGTGTATTACTAGAAAGACCAGAGAGGAAAGAGGGAGAGGATTTGCAAGGGATGTGCCACAATGCAACTGGCTGCATCCATGGGGAAGGGCCACGGCGTGCGCATCAGCACTGAGCACAGGCACCCCAGCAATGGAAACAAACAGCACGAGTGGATCTTTTACAACAGAAAAAGTTCTGGTTACCAAGAAGGTCAGCCTAATATTTGCATGGAAAATTAATGTACATTGTTAGGCAGTTTTAAAAAGTTTCCACAATCCTGAGAAGTTGGGCCTTCAATGAGAGATTACAAACATATGGCAAGGCCAAGTGAACCCTGCAGATAATAAACCGGCTGAGAGAGTCTGGACTGAGCAGTGCACAGCTGGAATTGTTCCTCATCTCTCCTTCTTGTTAGACCATATGTGGGTGACACGCATTTGTCTAAGCCATCCTTACCACTTGGATCTTTCCCACTGCCTTTAACCATGTTTTATTTCACACAGAAATCGGTGCACATGCAGCCCAAGCTGTGTTTCAGCAACTAAAATTACAATAAAACTCCAGCTCTGCTTCCAGTTACCTCCCCGTGCTCCAAGAGATTCAAATCAGCCAGCTCCAAAGCTGCCTCCAACATTTATTTAGGGAGGAGAGGGGAAAAAGGCAAAGGCAAGGGGGAGGGGATGTGAATTCCAGACTCCTGACATCAGCCTGGTCCCTATGCCGGGGATCTGAGCCTTGCTAACAGCACTGCACGTCAACCATCCCGCAGGGAGCGGCCACGGCAAAGCCAAGGTGTTTGCAGGAACAGAAACATCTGCAGAAGAATCCATCGTCTGAAAGCTCAGCTGCTGTTGCAACAAAAACTGCACGAATGTGATCTCCTTTGGCAAGGCAGCCGTGGCTGACACCAGAGCTGGTTGTGGGTACCTCGTAGGAAAGGAGTGCCTGGTGCTGGGCAAGTTAAATGTTGCTGCTTTGCCACGAGCTCATAGCTAAAATTGTACAAGTTATTGATGGGACTGAAGCATAACACGAAAACAGAAGATTTCACCAGCACTACACTTTAACAGAGTGATGCTACTTGCAAGCCATATGGCAACTGCTTGCCAAAAGCTCCTGCAGTGGTTATAGCACAGTGGCAGGCATTCGGAAGAGCGGGACCTCCTCCAGAAGCAACCATCCATGAGCAGGTAGCAGGTTCAGTGCTCCAGCCCCTGTTCAGAGCCCTCTGAGCAACCTCCACCCGTCATCAGCACTCTGTGCAGCACTTCTCATCCGTAAAGGAACATGCAAGCATCTGCCTGCCCCCTGTGCTGCTGTGAGCCTCCAAACACAACATGAAATTCATCTTCATACTGAAGGAAGATCCTCTCTACCTCCCTAACAATGATGGATTAGGTCAAAGTGGGATGCTGAAGTAGAATAACAGCCCGGGTATTGCACAAACTGCAAACCACAGAGGTACCCAGGAGGAAAGCAAGTAACCTCTGTTCACAGGTACACACAAGTGTGTTGCCTCTTCTAGCTCCTGGAAATCAAAGAGAAGGTGAGGAGCCAGCTGAAACCCTACAGAGCACTCATGCTGCCCTTCATCACTGAAAGTGTCAGTTTGAGTAGGACTCAGTCGCCAGCTCTTTCCAGAAAGATGAGCTTCACACCAGAGCAGCTCTTACTCCTGTCCAGTTAATTAGTTTATTTATTTCTGCTTGAGTTTTCAGCCACATCTAAACTCCTGTGAGGAGTTATGACGGCACCGTACGCCAAAGTACAGAGACCATACTGACCAAAATCAGGCTCTACAGGGTATTTCTCACAAGCTTGCACTGGGCTTGGCCTTCATCCGAGAACTGAATTAGCTGCTGCTTTATGAAAGCTTTTTTTTTTTCTTTAATTATTTTTACTTGTTATTTTATGAATACCATTACTATGCAGCGTTACACACAGGATCATTCTTTCATTCAAGATGCACAGGGCTTCCCAAAGAGACCAGCAGCTCAGTCCCTGCTGCACTGGAGGAAAGGGGCAACATACCCTGTACACAAGGAGGCAACCCCCAAAAAAGCCAAAATTGGACCAGAGGCTGCACCAAAAGCCTGCACCCAGCAGCCTGTAAAGCCCTTGAACAGGACCAGAAAGAAGCCTTTCTTCACATTTTACCCGGGCAGAGAAGAATGACTCACTGATGAACCAACAGTGGCAAAAGGAGGAATTAATTCCCTAATTCCTTCATGTCTGACCAAGGCTTTAACCACAAGACCAATCTTTCTGCATTAATCTGACTCCTAATTATTTAATTACTTGTTAAAACCTGGAACAGAAGCAGCTGGTATTAAGTCCATAACACTACTCCCACTCAGCAGTGCCCAATAGCCACTTTTTCTTTCTTACACATCAATATTAAAAGAAATCAAGTGGCCTTCATTAAATAAGCTCCCCAGCTTTGGGCTGGGCACAAGTTGCAGCCAAAACAGGGTCTGTGTGGCTGTGCCCTGCCACCCTCAACCACAGCCAAGCCACCTGCTCGGACTCAGCTGTGGGATGCTGGAGGAATATCCCCGAGGAACTCAAAAGGGAAGCAGAGCATCATTAACATCCGGAGGTGAACACAGGAGCACAATGAACACCCCTACCTGTGGGCAGACCCCATTCCCAACATGTTGTTCAGCCTCACCTTTCCCTGACTGTTCTTGAAATCTTAAAAGGGAAAGACATTTTAAACCCTGCTGATCCTTCAGGATGTCTGCAATAAACAAGGATTTAAAAAAAAAAAAGGAAAGTGAGAGCAGAAAAGAGGACAACCAGCTTAGCAACTGCAGTGAAGGTCAGGTAAAGACTTCTTACATGCACCATCTACCACCTGACCATTATGTAAAGGTTAAAGAGTTTGATTTCTCCACCAAGCTTGATATCAAGCCCAGACCTTCCTAATTTTATCTTCCCTGGCCAAGGCATTTTGTTTTGCTTTCACCAGGAGAAGCTATCCTGCCCTTGGGATTTGTGTCCTTGCAAGAGCTAACGGGTGTCAGCCCAGGGAGGGCACACACCATCAGCTCCCTGCTCCTCCCATTTCATCACCACCTTGGCTGATCCTCAGCCTGATGTTCTTACAAGCAGGATAAATCAGCAGGAAAAGAAGACATCATTCTCCCCTCAAAAAAAAACCCAAATAAAATCAACCCCAAGAACCTAATGGGAATGGTGCTATTGAAATTCAGCACATGATGGACCTGCAGTTTCCACAGACCACACTGAAAGTCCCAGTACATATGGCATGAGCCAGAAGTCATTAATCTAAGCCACATTTATGCCTGTAATCATAATTTTTAACACCTGAAGCAAAGCTCTTGAACAGTCCCCAAGCATCAGGATACACAAGTCACTTAGATGTCACTTGTGGGCATCCACATTCCCAGTGTCCAAAAAACTCATCAAATTACAAACAGCAAACCTCTGAACAATTCTCTCCCCCATCATTTTTCAAGGTCTTTGAATAAATCCTTATCCCCAAGAAAATCCACAATATTTAAATTTGCACTCGAGGTGAAGACTGAAACTACTGTAGCCTCGCAGAGCTGGTGACCAACGTTCTCCATGACCCTCCTGCTTTATGCTGTGCCATTTGGAGCCAGCTGCTCTCCCCAGCCACCCCACGCAGCCCACCGGGGTGAACCGAGCACCACCGAGATGTACTGCTCAAAAGGCAAAGTCAGGCCTTCAGAAAAAGCATACAATCTGGATTCCAGTAATTATAAAGTTTAAATATTTATTTTTCCAACTTCATCCAGTCAGTTGTATAAATCTGTTAAAGTGCAGTTATGCAAAAGAAATTTTATACATCTGCTCTGACAGTTGCCTCCCAGCTTTTCAGTGGGATCTTCAAGCTTTTCCAGCTGTCATTTGGGAAGTTTTTTGTTGTTTTGGTGTTTGTTTGTTTTCAAGTAAACCGATCGCATGGCACCAGGAGCAGAGACTTTCAGGAGAAGAAAGCAAGAACACCCCACTAGGTATCTATCACCAGACTCCTCCTACAAAACCCAGCAAGCTGGCAATGCCATGACACTGTACCCTCAACTGCTAACTTCACAGTACCCACTTAGCACCAGGATAACCAGGACCCGGGGCCACCCACACCCTCCAAGCCCCTCACCAGCCTGCAGAGCCAGGTGCCTGAGCTGAGCTGGGTACTCAGCACAGGACTGGAAAGAGAAGAAATGCTGTTTCTGGAGTATGGAGAATGCATCTGAGAAACCTGCCCCAGTTCTGAACGGCTCTGTTGCATTCATTTGATTGCTAGTGAAAGGCTCTGCCTTGACATCCTCGGAGATCAAAGCCAGCCCTTGGAGAATGTCTGCAGTAATGAGAGCAGCAGACTGTTTCCCACACCATGCCCAGCCTGTTCCTGCCTCTGAGGGTCTGGAAAGACCATGCATCCACCAGCCAACAACAAAACTACTTCCCTTGCAGTAGCTTGCATACTCCAAATGAATCAGCACCCAGATCTACCTACTCTTCTTCACAGACCTCTTCTGGTTTTCCAGTGAAGCTGCAGAAAGTGCTGTAGCAAAAAAATCAGTGTATTGATAAAAACAGATGTGCTTTTCCATCCACGTTTTGCTCAATTCACTGAAACCATCAGGAAACCCCCAAAGATCAAAACAGAACAGAAACTGAAAAGTTTTTAGCAGAGCAATTTAATCAACCAAAGGTGCACATCAACCAAACTAGCACTGCCCAGCTCAACACACTGTCCACAAGACAACAATGTGGCTGCGTCCAAAACTGAGCTTAGGAGGTCAAAGCCTTCCCCTTTCATGACCCACCACTGCCATCGTACAGTACATCTGTTGTCTTACCTGCCAAGATCAAAAATGCCTACAGCATCTTCACTGAACACGTTCCTAGAACTTAAGAGTCAAGAAAATGCCCTTTCTTCAACTTTTTGCCCTACAATGCCCTTCAAAGTGGGAAAAAAAAAAGTCCTCATCAGCATCCTGAGAGATACATTCGCTCTGCACAGCTGACCTGTTGTATTAATGCAAGAGCTGAGACATTTGGGTGTCTGGAGAAAGGGTCACCACCCTGTAATGGTGGAGAACCATTCTTCTGTATTCAGTTCCATAACAGCTAAAGGGCATCCAAAGACCTTCAGGCCTTAATGACACAGCACTTAGTCATACTATAGTTCAATGTGCAATTATTGCCAAAGATTTGAGGTCATAAGGTGAAGAATGAATAAGCACTCATGTTCCCAGCTCATTCCAGGTGCCCTCTGCAATTTTCACATCATTTAATACGTCACCCACCAGCCTGAGTATTTGTATCCAAGTGTCACATCCCCAGTGGAGCGGGTTTACTGGGAAGCAAAACCTTCCAACAGGAACAGGCAAAACAAAACTAACTCACCATCTTATCCAACAGCAGATAATGACAGTAAATAAAGCTAATAAGGATGATTTCAAGAGTAGCATCTCCTTGGAAAGGATCACAGCAAGGTGGAAAGAATCACCTGTCTCATCCACACAGCCTTGGCCAAGCCAGGCACTGCCAGGTAACTCAGGAGATATAAGGTGGATCTAGAATTCCCAGCTTTAATGAAACAAGGTCCACTTGTGCCACCAGGAGAGCCCATTCCTTACCATCCCCATCTCTCCTCTTTATGATCTTTACGACAAAGTCACCGGCATCTTTGCTGCAAAGAGGTTACAAGTGATAATTTTATAAGGCACTTGCAGGTGCTCAGATGACAAGTATGAAGTTATTACCATATTTTCCCCAATTAATATCAATACCTACACAAACAATATTAGGCAGAGCATCACCTTGTCTCACTGCATTACCTTCTCAAACAGGGAAGGAGGATTCTGCAGGGCTGCCTGAATGAACATCAAAAGCTCACTCCCAGGAGGAGAGAGAGGAGATGCTATCATGTATTTAAGGGAAAAAGTGATTGCCAACAAAAAGCTCCTGATCTGTGAGAGGTCAGACCAGGGTGTGCTCACAGCAACAGGGAACAGGAAGAGCCAAGTGGGACCCAGCAGCAGCACTGGGCTCTAATCCTGACCTGGGAAACCCAGCCAAGACTGGGGTCCCTTCAGCAGGGAGCCAAGCCTCTGCAGACAGAGCTGCTGGCAGGGCAACGAGCTGGGTGCTTTACTGCCCTGTGTGAAAACCAGCAAGGAAACCACACACCAAGCACTGATCCCTCCCCTTCCATCTTCTCCAAGATAATTTATCCTGAATAAATTCTTTTCCTTTGGAGGACCAAACTCCAACCAGCAAGGCAGAGTGTGGTGGGAGAAAGATGCCCCCTCCATTGTGTTCAGGGCTTCTCACTCCCCAGAAGTTGAAATGGGATGCCTTGGCTTATACTAGGACTTAACTACCAAGGAGTAAATGCTCCTGTGCTGAGATTCAGGAGACAGACAAGTGGAGGTGAGAATTATAAGATGCTTCACTTATTAGTGGTGTATCTCTATGGAGCCTGCAGTCTCCAGGTTACGCCTGTGGGATTTCAACAATTTCTACTCCTTATCTAAACACTTTTTACCACTGGTGACCTCCTAAGCTGCAGCCCTTGGATAAATGACTAAAACAAGATGCCAGAAGTGAAGACAAAATATAGACAAAAAATAAGAACGTAAAGCTCCAGTTGCTGTTGCTCGAGCATCCTTTGAATGGACTTAATACAGCCTCTTAAAATCACTGCATCCCAGTAAAACAAAGTGACACATTTGGATAAAGAGGAAAAGCATTTTAAGGAGGAGAATCAAGGCATTTGAACCACACAAGATATAAGTGTTAGTTCCTGAAGAAGGGGGCACAAAACAAAAAAAGGCCAGCAAAAAAAAGAAAGGGGGGGGTGGGGGGGCAGATACTCATCTGGTGCAAATCGGCTCCTCTGAACTGCAACAGAGCTGTGTCAGTTCACATTGCTCCACATAGCCGAATATTTCACGAATGACTCATGTCATCCCCTTATGGGGGTTTTTTTTGTGGTGTGGTTTTTTTTTTTTTTTTAAAAGGCCCAAATAGTCCCAACTGTGAACAAAGGAAACCATTATGCAGAGTCAGATTCGAAAGATCGTATGCATAATCCCAAAAGGGGAAGAAAGAAACCCAGAACTGATATTGGAGCGGCTCTGCAAGACTACATTAAATTCAAAGAATCAAATAATCTTTGTTCCTTTGAGTATAAATCTTTTTATTTAAAAAAAAATACTCAATCGTTTGGGGTTTTTTAACAAAGCAGTGGAGTTAGCAGCTAACAGCAAGCAAAGGGCAGGCCTTTCCTCCACAAAATTGAATTAATCCATGCAAAAAAAAAAAATCTCTGCTGCAAATGCCATACAAAACTTAAAGGCACAATGCACAGAAAAATGGCAAATGTTGAGGACTTTGGGGGACAATCCCAGCCCCATTCAAGAGCAGCAACCATCCTCATCACTTTAAAGAAGGGAGCATTTCAGATTCTTCCCTGGTAGGGGGAAAAGAAAACTACAGTAGTGCAGGGCTGGCTCCACAAGCATGGGGATTGCTCAGTGGAGGAAAAAGGGTGCTAAAGGGTCAGGGAGCAGGACAGGCTTTCTTCTGACATCAGAGCAACTCTGGCCAGGGCGACTCTTGCCCCACGCCAGCGTGGGAGCCAGGGCACTGAGGGCACATGGAGCAGAGAGCCCTAAGGGGGGGGGGGGGGGGGTCTGTCCCTTTCAAGGAGCTGCTGACGCCCATTCCCACAACTCCTGGGGAGAACAGTGGCAAACAAAATCCAGAATACAGAGAAAGGGCAGTGGTGGGGTTCCCAGAAAGGCAGGTCTGAGGGTGCAAAGCCAAGACAGAGCATCCCTTTCTCTGCCCATGGGCAGCCTCCCCCATCCCTGCAGGGGTCAGGGGGGGTTTGCAGTGGGTTTCACCCAGAAACGGGGCCACGGCACCCACGACTTCCATCCCCCTTTCTCCACTGAAGCGAAACCATTGCATCAGCTCAAGAGAAAAAGCACAAAGCCTTTTAAGGCAGAGCCCACATCAAACCCTGCCAAACCCCCAGCCCACGTCAGCGCAACTGTTCAGTGTCCGAGGAGTTTCTCCAGGCCCGTCCTGACAGCAGGGCCAAGAGAAGGAGGTGAATCACCAGCCTCCTAGTCCATGTCCTTGCCCCTGCTCACACAGCCAGGCTGCAGCAGAGATGCCTCACATACCACCCTGCCCACAGCCCTGTGCTGCTCCCATCCCAGCCAGCCCTGTTGCCCCTCCAGCCAGGATCCAGGAGGAGCCTTCCAATCCCCCACCAGTTGGATCAAGCGTTTCTGGGTCACTGTGACATTTTGGGAAGTTTTCCAGCAGAAGTTTTATTACTGGCAGGAGTCTTGCCCTTAAAAGAAAAACTAAGGGTGAATGGAGTATAAAATTTTTAGTTATTAAAGGTACAAACTCACACGCTCAGCAGATCTGCAGAAGGAAACGGTGACAGAGCATGAATGAGTAACCGAGAGGTCTTAAAGAACACTCAGTTTTAGGAACTCAGTTTCTGAAAGTCAGCCATAAAGGGATGCAAGTTATGTGCAAATGAACAGGCACTCTCCTTCTCTCCCACCTCAAGTCTCTGGTTCCTTTATTCAAAAAAAAGCCTCACTTTAAAATCCTTGCAAGGCCCCTGCATTGCCTCGGTCCCAAGTAGATGCATAGAAATCACATCCAAGGAGTCCGTCATTCTTCCTGAACAAAACCTCAGCACAGCCTTATGGAAATCAGCTCTGCAGGTGAGGCACTGAGGTTTTCCAGGTTGCACGTGGGAGGGAAAGTCTCCAATGTGTGAATTGACCCCTCTGCCTATGGCACCCCATGGTTTTCTGCCAGAGGTGATGAGGAACCAGCTAGTATCTCTGCAGACATCTGACTACATAGCCTGGTTTGATGACAGGGAGGACATGAAGTCCACAGGCAACATCTCCCACACTGAGCCATCCCAACACAAGGCAGAGCTCACAGCTCAAGGCCTGGACCACATCTGCAGAGTGCTGCAGAGAGAGCAGACACATCAGCATCACTTGGGGACCTCTAAGTCACACTCCATCGTGACCACGTTTCACAGCCAAGGCAACCCAACCAAACTATGGGTTTCACTTGAGGCTGACAACGGCTTTAACTGATCATTATTTTTCTGGCTAAGCTTTACAGGATGGCCACTGCCTCTCCCAGCTTCACAACACTGCCCTGGGACTCACACCTAAGCCAGCTACAGCCAACGTGGAGGCTCCTGCAGCTCTCAAGCAGGTGCATTTGAAGGGGGGAAAGGAAAGTTCAACCTTTTGCCTGTGCTCTAAGGAGTGCCGTGTGTTTCCAGACGATCTGGCACTCGGACAGCATTTTCAAAGCACTTTGTAATGATCAACCACTTAAAAGTCTGTGAGATTTAATTAGGGCCTGATCTTGCAGCACATGAAAGTCAAAGGAAGTTTTGCAACCAGTTTTAATGGGGTGCCGAATAGTTACTCCTGCAAAGAAGAAAGAAGCTGGCATGCTCATCTCCCAGACAGAGGGAAATAATACATGAAGATCTGACATAACAGCCTCTTTGTCAGAGCAAGTGTGAGCATCCTCCCTCAGCCACTGCCAGGGCCACCATCTGCTCCAGCCTGCTGCTCCTGCAGCACATCACAGGGCACCTTTCTTCCTCTTTGGTATCCAAAGCCACTTGGCATTGGCTCAAGAACAGGAAGGGCATCACCCTTTGATGAAACCAGGGAGACACGGATCAAGGCAGTGGCTCCTCTGTATGACACGTCTCAAAAAATCTCCCAAACAAAAGCCTTCCAGAGAAAAACAAAATTCAAAGAGAGCAGAAGTGTGGTTTTCCCACAAGAACAATACTTTGCAGCCCTCTGGGTCATTTGATGTGGGTGATCATCTCACTGCATCCCAAGGGGTCACTGAGGACTCAGACATAGGATAGGAATTGCATCAGGCGGGATGGATCCATAATCTGCAGATATCCAGCTGTGCCCTATGCCCAGGAAGCCCGGTCCATCTTTACTGGATGGACATCTATACCCTGCAGCCTACATATATGTCAGGGTGGCTTGGCAGCAGAATGACCCATACTCAGGGCTTTTTCCTCCCATGCTAGTGGCTGGGAGCACAGTGGAAGGCACCAGGATGCACATAAGCAGCCTACACCTCACCTCTTCTTGAGACTTCCAGGGTAGAAATGCAGCTCATAGGGCCACTTTCTAAACAGAAGCCTGTACCAAGGGAAATGGGACCACACTCACCAGTGCAGTGCAAAAGATTATGTTCCCTCTCAGCATCTTCCAGCGGTTCTTAGGGAAAACTGGAGATGCTGAAGAGGTACCACGAGAGCGGGCTGTCCAGCAACCAGGGCTGGAGCTGCTGTGGTGCGAGGACATAGGGGACAAGAGGTGCAGAAGGACAGGCAGCAATCTTCTATCAGCTAGACCAGCCTAGAAAAAGCAGCCATAAGGGAGAAGCTTTGGGGGAACATTAGCCATTCTGGAATAACACCCTCCCCACTGCCTTCCTAACAGCCATGCCCAGCCCTTTAATTTCTCTTGTGGTGCTTGCAAGTGAATTGCCCAGCCACGAGTTTAATTAAACACATTAACACAAGCACCTGCATAATTACAATCATTTCCACCATGGTAAACACTGCAGCTACAGTCACACTGGCAATCAGCATCGCATGGTTGGCACATCACATCAGCCACTTCAAAGGGAACAGAACCGCAGAGGGGTTTACTGCAGGGCATGACCCCACACCCCTGTAGAGGTAGCCCAGTTGGGATGCTTCCAGAATACAGTGATTTAGGAGCTAAAGACTCATTTTCACACACTGCAGGTTTTTAGTTGTCCATAAAGTTAATGGGACCAAGCATAAGTTTGGGGTTTTTTTTTTTTTTCAATATTTCATCTGATGATTTTAAGAGGCCCAACAATTATTTCCAGCACTACTGTATACTCAAATATTTTAACACAGGGAAAGAACTGTAAAACCAACTCTTTCTCTCAGATGTTTAAAAATCAATGAACTCTTAAGCATTTACTTTATATCTGTATCTGATTTTCCTCATCAAAATTGTAGCCAGAAGGCAAATTTCAAATTAATATCTGCTTGGTTTCACAAAAAGTGTTTCTGAAGCTTATTTCGTTTTCTTGGGAGCATTAATTCATTGGTGAGGTTATATAGCCCACATTTCACAACACGGGTTCTGCTTTCCAGGCAAGAACAGCAGGGAGAAGATGCAGACCCGAATCAACCACCTACTGCCATGAGTTTCACCCATTCTCAGTGCCAAAGAGCTGTGATGCCCTTAAGGGAAGGCTGCAAACAGGAAGAAATTCACCACTTAAGTCACTAGTTCCTAATGATTTTCTCAGTTTTAACCCATATTTATTCAGCAGACCTTATTCCCCATTAGGTGTTCCAATGGATTTCTTTGTTCACGTCACAAGGGAATGAACATTATTTTCCTTTAGGTCAACTGAGGTTTCTTTATGGACCATCTAGAATAATATATCATCTGTTGCTGTCCAAACATGCAGAAGATTATCCAAATACAACACACCAGCTCCCATTCCTTTCCAATTTCTAGTCCCAATATAAATAAAATAAATACATGGCATATCACTGCCTAAACTGGTGAGGTCTGTGCATTAAAAGCACAGGATTCCTCCCCACTCACCCACAGCCCCCCTGGTCCAGGCAGCACCAAATGGTAGAAGAGGGTTTATTACCATGAACTGAGCACATCAAGTGGCATTAGGGTAACATTGAGATACCCCTGTTCAGCCTTGACCGACCTTTGCGATCTCTGACCCCCGGTCATTAGGGGAGAAAGCCAACCCATTAACCCCCTCTACACTCAGAGCAGGATCTCCATTACAAATAACTATCAGGAGACAAATAGGAGCTAATTACCCAGCCCCAACCCCCTTCTACCCCATACCATCCCACCTGTGATGGGAGACCAACCCTCCCAGAGACAAATCAACCATCAGCAACCATCTCACTGCACTACCAGGAGGTGATGGATTTTTGCTCATTGTGTACCAATATTCCTATAATCAGAGATTATAGATTCATAGATTCATCAGATCATAGATTCATCTGCTCAAAACCCACGGCGGCCACTGTGGTGTTTTGTGGCAATGACCACAGGGACAAGGACTGACTTTGGATCACAGCTGCATCATTGTTTTCCCCTCCTTCAGATCTTTTCTGTTAAACCAGTTCCAGTGTGATTTGTACGTTGACTGATCTTGGAAATATCTGCTGCACTTGGTAGCTGGGATGTCATTCCAGGCCTTCCATTATGCATACAGGAGAATTCAAACCCAAAGATAGCATCTAAATTGAAATCTGTTACTATAAAAACTTACAAGAAATATCCGAGACACCCATCCAAAAAGCTTTCCCAGGACTCAGACTAACACTGGCCCAGACAAATATTTACATAATTATTCACAGGGGTTTGTTTTAAATAAAGAGCCTTTTATTATTATTACTTTGGCATCAACCATCTAATGAGAGGCCAATGACAGTTATAAAAATCACTGTGATTTCTCCCAGCAGCACTGACAAGAAGTGGTACTTGAATGATTGGCAGGACCAGAGCTGTCACCACCCTCCTGCTCACCTTGGGACATCAGGAGAGGGGACAATCAGAAAAGGGACTAGATCACCACGGACAAGAGGAGACGAAGGAGCGACGGCTTCTGCCTCCATCACACCCCATGCTTGGGAAGTGGCGAAACGATGGGCAAAGGGCAAGAGGTCTCCTGGCAGAAATGCCCACTCGTGCCTGGTTCTCTCTCAGCTCTAACACCAGCACTGTGCTAGGATGCTGGACTAGTCACTTTTATGCCTCTCTGCTTTACAGATCCATTTTTGGGACTAACCTCCTCCTGATGCATGCAGGCTACTCAGCAGAGCAGACCTCCATTCTGAAGTCTTACTGTAGCACAGAAACATCAAGATAAGAGTAACCCATAGAAACACCAGGATAAATGCTGAGAAAACCCCATAGAAACATCAAGATAAATACATACCAAGGTACTTATGGTGGTCTTTACTGAGAATAAAAGTGTGCACGACCCACTTAAGGTGAGGTTTCAAGTATACTGATGAAGTGGAAGACAAACCAGCCCTGGCTTCCAGCAGGCACAATATTCCCATCACAACCTTGCTCACAGCATGCAGGGAGAGACCAGTGACCAGGCTTACTCCTGGGCATGACCCTCATTTTGCACATGCAGCTCAGAGGTTTGATGCTCCATCTCACCCCAACACCCGCTGCCACACCGTGCCTCTAGCTGATACCTGCCAATGGGTGGCTGAAGTACAAAATACACTTGCTGAGTGTCTTTTTTTCCCCCCTTCTCTTTTCTCACAGTTTTATTGTGCTCCTGAGGCCTTCTGAGTTGGGATTCAAGTTACTGAAAGCAAGGGAATCCATCAGAGGATGGCTGAGAAAACACAAACGAAGCTATCCAGGTCTATAAAGCTAAGCTAGACCAGTAAGAAAAATTTCTCACCCATCCTACCAATCTTTCACTCCAGGACAGATGTGAGGAGAGGAAAAAGCCAGCAAATGCTGGTTTTGGAAGGTGTTACCTTCACAACAGGGAGGCAGCATCAAGACCTGATGCCTCATCACTGGTCAAACACAAGTCTCTGTGTGAGATGCTCCTGGGGAGCCTGATGAAAGGTGACCCTCCAGATTTGCATTCGCAGGGAGAATTCAAACCCTTTTTACCTTGAGCAAGAAAGTAATTACTGCTCCCCTTCTTGTAAAAAGGTAGATAAGAAATATCACATAACCTTGCCATGAACCAGTCCCAAAGCACCAATACAAACATATTAAAACTTATTTTTCTTCACTGATTCTTTTCCAGCTAGCGCAAGGAACCAACTGAAGATTTCCTTACGCAGTGTCCAGCTACTGTGGTGACTAGAGCTGCATTTCTTTCTGGAGGTAAGAAAAGGACTTTGTATTTCAGTGGCTTTATCTCCAGGACATCTTTTCTGGGTCCGTAAGCAAAAAAATCCTTGCATCTGGGAGAGGTCAGTTCCAGTCTCAAGCTCATTTGCACATGCCTGGAACTGGTTCAGGGCAGGACTTCTTAACCTGGTTTAAAGAGCTCAGTCACAACTTTGATCAGTCAGGCCTGTAATGTTTGAAGAGTGCCATAATGATGCTTTTTGTATCCTAATATATATATACTCCCAAGTACTTGCAGGAAATTATACTTCCGGCTTCTTAACTGCAGGAAACTAACTTCGATGACATTGAAAAAGGAGCTTGGCAGATGGATGAGGTGCTTGGCACTGCCATGGGGTGAGCAGTACCACGCCTGAAGACAGCCAGACCCTGGCAGCAGCAGGATGCTGAGCCCTTCAAACCACCACTGCCTGCTCCTGACAAGCAGCTGGGCAAGTTCTCATTCCCAGGCAGGAAAAATTAATAAAGCACCAAGGAAAAAAAAACCTGAGTGACATAAAGGGTGGCACGTGCACGCTCTTGGCAAAGGGAAGCGGTGGGATTAACATCCATCTTTCACGCTTCTGTAGAACAACTTGGCCCATCCTTTGCACACTCAGCAGCAATTCCCACCCGGTTTTATTTTCTGTGCCTTTTCAGTCATGGACAGTGGGGCAGGAGAGGGAAGCTCAGCAAGATCCTGTCCCCCTTCAATGCAGGTTTCCCTCTCCCAAGTTGCCAGTGCCTGTTCTTCCAATCGTAGCTCATGTAGTGCCTGAAACCCAAGAGCACGGATTCTGGGGGGAATTAGCAGCAGAAACAAGAAAGAAAGAAGACACATGGGGACTCTTGAGTGTAGAGAGGGATGATTTGTCCAGATCTGAGCTATTTCAGAGCCCTACCAGAGGTCAGATGCAACAGTAAATTTGAAACAAAACCTTGGTGCTGCTTTAGGAAAAAGATCAAAGATGAAGAAAATTAAATCTCACTGCAGTGGTGAAACACAATTTTAATCCCAAATACAAGTTCTTCCTCACGCTTCGGAATAAAATCAGAAAATAGATTAAAGAGATGCTGAAAGATTAATTTCACCATAGGGCCACTCTCCCGATGTGCCCCGAGCTAAAATGGTGCCAAATTTGGAAAGGAATTCAGAATTTCATCAAGGAACAAATACTTCTCAAATTGCTCCCTGTTTCCAGCGCACAAGTCACAGACAACTACACAGAGATACTTCGTTTAAAGCCAGTGAACACTGGGCACAGAAAGCAGGGCTTTTTTGGTTTCATTTTGCTTTCTGCTGACACTGAAGAGCCAGTTTTCCATCAGGCAGCTGAATTCTCTAAAGAGAAAGAGCGAAACTCCAGCTATGTAAATAAAACTGCTTAGCAGAGCAGAGGATCTCTGCAGAAGCATGACACAGTCATAAAACTCCCCACAGAACTCTTCCAGGCCCTCTTCACACTGATGAGTCCTAGATTATTTCGGTACCATGCCTAGAATGTGTCCCAATACGTTCAGTGTCGATTTATTTAAGGTAAGGTGATAAGGCTGGCAGGATCTGTCCCTAAGAGATGGGTAATCAAAAGCAAATTTGTGTATGAAAACAAGGCCCAATAAACATTCATTTGCATGATGTTGAGCAATGCAGTCACAGCACAGACACCCAAGGAGGAGCCAACACAGCAACCCTGGGTTCCTCCAGTAGCAGTGTCAAAAGATCCAGTGGTGAGAGACTCAGCTCCCGCAGCCCCCAAAAGCCATCTGGCTTCAGATGATCAATCCAGGCTAAATGTAGATTGGTACTGATGTGTTCTCTACCCTGGGCTCTTAACTACAGTACAACCAGAGCTCACATCATTCTCACCCTTACATAGGGTGCAAAAATAACAGCAGGTAAAAAAATGATGAGTAAAAAAGCAGCACAGAAATCAATATCCTGACATATTAACCACTTCTTAAACTGTTCTCTCTGTAGCAGAAGACATTTACCTTGGCATCCCCTTTATTTTTTTTTTAAAGGCTCACAACATTTCTTGTTAAATTTATTTTTTTCCTGTATCATAAGCAGGATAATAATGCAAGTGGCCTTGAGCAAAGTCACAGGAGTCAGTGAGACATGAAGGGACAGTTCATCTGCAGCTCTGAACATTAGAACAGATTGACTTGACCAACCAATAAACTACCCCTTAACCACCTATGTTAGACACTAAATGTTAATTAAGGATGTGCTTTATAATCCTTTTTTCTTCTGCCTCTGCTATTCAGTCCACATCGTAACCTTCCTCCTAAGCACATGCACCAGAATCTGCCTCAGCTCCCAAGCCATTCAGCAGATGCTCCGTAAGGATGTCAGTCATCCAACGAGGATCACTGCTAACTCACCCTACTGCCCTTTAACAGTTTTTAACAAGACCTTGGGCTGTTTCAAGCAGATGAGCTCATAAGGCAGGAATCTGCTCACACATTGTCTACGAAAAGCAGCTGTCTGCCACCTCCATCCACACACAGCCCAGCTGGGCAGCCCCAGCCACCCCACCTGGGTGGGGAATTTTTATTTGCTTGCTTCTTTCCATTTCATAAACGAAGATCTGGCAAGAAACACGCCTGCTTTGCAGGGCAAAGCACATTGGAAGCCACGTCTCACCGTTGCAACGCTCACCCTTCCTTCCCAGCTCCATCCTCTATCCCCCGGGTGAGTGTGGCCCATCCCAGCAGAGCTGCAAGCGTTGCAACGCTCACCCTTCCTTCCCAGCTCCATCCTCTATCCCCCAGGTGAGTGTGGCCCATCCCAGCAGAGCTGCAAGCAGAGCCAGCTTCTGTCCCCATAGTTAAGCTGCTCCCATCTCCCTTGTTCCTCCTCACATCTCTGCAAAGGGCAGGAAGAGATCCCTTTCCAGCCCTTGATCTACACAGCAAACTCACTTTCTGGTTCTCTCTCCTGGAGAAAATGTGCAGCATCTTGAAGTGTTTTTTCTTTTTTTTCACTTTAGAAAGCAGGCTGGTTAAACAGCGCTCGACACCGATCTCCTCTGCCAAGCACCTTTGCACTCAGAAAGAAATGAAAGCATCATCCAGGCAAAGGCACCAGAATGAAAGAGCCCTTCACAACGTGAAGGGATGTACAGGGATGCTCTGGAAGAAGAGTTGACCCCAAGATGCATTCAGAAATACAGCCAGTCTACATCAATCCACGCCACAGGGCAGCAATCATCACAGGGACCAGCTCAAGGCAGCAGCACGGCTGGCTGGAGAGTTGAAGGAAGAGGAAAGATGAGGCAGTAACTTTGGCAGGGAATGAAGCTGGATCTGCAGAGGTGTTCTAAAGGCAGCAGCTGGCAGGATAAGCGACAGTACGGCTCGGGACCAGGAAGGTGGTCAGGTGGCCGAGGGATGCTGCTCCAGCCTGTCCTCCAGCGCAGTCACTGAAAACAGAGCTGGAAATGTTTTTCCCAGGTAAGTCTGTGCCAGGCCAGGGTTTTGATCAGCAGAAGAGGGATTCTGGTTAATGAGATGTTGGTGAGGCAGGAAAACAGCTTAGTTGTACATAACCAGGATACCACAGAGCAGATCCTCCTGTGGTGTAAATCAGCATCACTCCACTGAAATGCCAACAGAAGTGAGCAATTCATAGTAGGAAAAGATACTTCTACACATCGAGAAACCGGTCTCAGCCCAAGACAGTCAGCGCATGAAAAGTTATCAGGTCCTTTGTTCAGATGTGATCCTTCCAAACCAGCCAGACAGTATGAATGAAGATGCCACTGAGGAAGAATATTCCAAATTCAATGATGACAGCAGTGTTAAAATACCCGCAGAGGCAAGTATTTGAGGGAGTCGCACAAAGAGCTGCCAGCTTTAGGCAAAAGCAGATGGGAAGATAATCTGAACTCCAAGTGTGCAGCCCTGTCCCAGGGGAGCCTCACAACACGTAAGGATGAAATATTCAGGAAAGTTTAGAGTCCTGCCATTAAAGTTCCTTCCAACTTAATACAAAGAGAGAAGACTTGGGGTGAGCCAACAGAGCTGGGCACACACAGGTAGGAATGGAGCTAAAAAACTTACTCGCTGAGGTAAAAAGAAAGGTCAAAGCCACATAAAAAACACCCAAACCACACCACAAGCAGGATCAAGTCTAATTAAAGGAGCAAAAAATAAGCGACAGCTAGAAAAAGGCAGGGGCTATTTTCATAGAGAGCAAAGGGTCGTTGGCACGGATCTGCAGAACCCCAGCACCCAGAAGGCGGGCAGAAAAGAGTTCCTTTGTCAGAGGGATGGGGAAGCATGGGAACGCAGGAGCCCTGGGGTAGCTCAGAGGCATTACTGTACTTAGCACAAAAGAGAGAAACAATAGAGGGCAAAAGGAGACAGAGGCTGTTTATTTTTCTGGGTATGGTAGGCCAAGGGAGGGCTCCAGGAAATTTGGGAGAGATTTTTTTGCCAGTGAGGAAGAGAGAACATCAGGCCCAGATAACAGCCGAAGGGGCATGGAGACCACAAGGTTAAAAGCAGGGGAATCCTAAATTAAGCAGAGTTAGAAATTCCCTGGTAACAGCTATTTCCCTAAGGTAAATGACTAACTGGTGGCATGCTGAAATAAGTGCTGCAAGGTATCTTCTGAAAGGAGGAGTAAGGGTGTTTGAGAAATTTAAAGGATTATTAGGAGGAATTATCTACAAAATCCCGAACAATAACTTGCTTATCTGAAGCAAAATGCAGGGTGGAAACCAAACATTTTCAAATACAGGTACAGTCACTGTTTCTCTGAAGCCTCTCAGCTCTGCCTCAGGGGCTGCACAAAATACCAAGCAACTCCCTGGAGCTCTTCTGCACAGTTCCCAGAACCAGGACAGCCAAGAGACAAACAGACCCCCCCAGCAGTGAGACAACCACGACCAAGAACTACGTTTGTTGTTACAGCTTCAATTTCAACAGGACTGTCTCAAGACTCGCTCACCCCAGTTTCCAGAATGACCAAGAGCTCAGAGCTTTCGAGCTGAAACTCAGTCCTTCACTGCCCTAACTCAGGCACCCAAATCCAGCATCCATCCCTGGAGCTTTGACAGCATCTGACCAGAACAACTTCTCTACAACCCTGCCCAACTTCTACAATTCCTGTTCCTAAAGAGCATGAGAAATTAACACGACATTGTGCAAATAAAACAAAACAACTGAACAGCATCCCCTTGCAGATACAGCGGAGGGGCCAAAAATTAAGGGTAAATATAGACCTCACTGCAGTGCAACGAGAGATGCCAGAACAAGCACCAGGACACCAGAACTGCAGCTACCAAGCACCTTCCCAACAAGATGCTACATTCCTGCCATGCACAGCAGAGAAGACATCCAAGACAAAGCCAATCTTTCACTGACCAAGCCATTCTTCCCAGGGAGACACCCTTCTCTCCCAAGACCAAACCCCGCTTTCTCCATGAAGCCAAATAAAGACTGGCCATCCTGCTGCAAACCCAGATCTTTCTGCTGCTTGGAGTCACAGCTTAGTGACTGCAGTTCAAGTCCTGAAGGCTGTTCCTGCTCTGGAATGTGCAGCTTCACCCCACATGGGTGAAATGGAGACAAGGATCACTCTGTCACTTCAGTTCAAGCCTGGTAGTAATTAATTCCATTGAGTTTGACATTTGAGATAAATGAAGTAAGGAACATGCTTCCACCATCTGGAAAAGAGCATGCTGACACTTCCAATCATTTGTGCATCCACTCGTGAATGTGTGTAAGTAATGTTTGGTATTTTTACATATACAGAGAGGAGGTAAATGACACATCAAGGCATCAATCCATGCAGGCAAGTACAGCAGCCCAGCACCACTCATCATACAGATGAGCAAAGGGCATGTTGAGTACTGGAAGAAGCCAAATGAAGTAAGAAAATATTTGGGAAACTGGAGACGAGGCAAATGCCAAGAAGAATTATCAGTGTATTTTGAGAAGACTGATTTATACATGGAGCATGCCTGATATTCTCTCCATCACTAAAATAAGCAATATATGAAGTTCTTAGTACTAGGACATACACAATAGCTTAAAATTAATCTGTGCACATTTTATATGCCCTCATTTATTACTGAAAGAGAAGACAGACTTCTCATAGCTACCAGAAAAAAAAAAAAATAAAAAAATTGTCCTTACAAAAGTGCAAAGAGGTCACTTACAGTATGTTCCTCTTCCCTTCATTAACATGCTGAGATATCTTTCCCAGAGCAAGGAGAAGGGAAGAGACATTCACTTTGACATTAAGGCTGACATCCTAGAAAATACAACATCGGCTGCAGACAAAACTTAAAACCCATGAGAGTTTGGAAAGGACTCTGCCCTTTTCCAAGGCCACCCTGGCTCCTCCTGCCCATTCCCGTGGAAAGCCCTCAGGACATGCACACAGAGAAGTTCCAGTTGCAAGTTCATTGCTACATGCATAGCTAACAGAATTATTTAATATTGTATTAAAACCAGGACATTATGGGTCAAACTCACCGCTGTGTCAATTCAAGGCAGGCATAAACCCAGTTTAAGTGTTGCTAAGGTTGGTGGCATGAAACAGGAGCTTAACGCTGGCCAGGACCAACCAGCCTACATGAAAAGGCTCCACCAAGGCTGGAGCCACAGTGCACACACTAAGTCCTCGTTCCAGCACGGCACTCTAGCCATAGGGCTCAACACTTGTTTCTGCATCCATCTGAAATGATCCTACTGCATCCCTCGGTGCAAAGGAAAAGGGTTTCTGCTCTTCACACCCAGTCCTTGGTGGAGCAGGAGTTCCTCCAGAAGCCACTGCCTCTCCAAGAGCCACCGACACCTTGCCTTACAGAGCAGCTTCTTCCTTGCATCCATCCCCCTTCCTCTGCTCACCCTGGGAAGCTGGTTTATGTGATAAGCCACTCGAGCTGCTCTCGGCAGAGCAGGATGCTCTCAGACGGGCAAGACTCACCCGAGCCAAGTAGGCCACTTCCTTCCAAACTGCTGAGCCATCGCTTGGCAGATGGCCACGGGCACAGATGAGGACTGTGGCTTGCCTGGAGCAGGTTATTTCACCTCCCAAGTCCTCTGATGATTATTTCTCGGTAGGCTTTACTTTCCAGAAGAATTTCCCACATGCCTGGTTTAATCTTGCGTTGACTGACGTTACGCAGGCGTGACATACCTGCCAGCATTGCCACCCCCCCACCCCCCCCATCATTCACTCCTCACTAAAATAGAAAGAAAAGTGTTGAAATAGATCTGCTTCCCCACCCAAATGCATTTCTTGGTGCCATCCAATTTAGGTCCTTAGCATAAAAGAACCCAGTTTAGTTCACAGAAGCTCCCCCTCATCCCTCATGTCTATTTTCAAGCCTTTCCGCTGACTCTGATTTCTATAAGATTCTCTGGGGATGGGCATTTTGCCATTATCAGATAAATAATGAACTTGACCTCCCAACAAGTCACAACGGGGGCAGGTATAACGGGCCTCAAATCCCACCCAGGGTTCCTTAGAGGCCACATGAGCTAAAGCAAAGATATGGCAGCTTTCACTCCCCCAAAAGCAGATGTTCCAGCTTCATCCATAAAAAACTTAGTCCTAGGCTGCAAGTTGGCCAGCTCTGCTGGAGCAGCAGAGACACAGCTATTTCCAGGCACTCATTTTAGCAGCCCGGCTGCTCGGTATTTGGTAGGAGTGTTCCCAGGGCAAGGAGGGCCCCTGCTTGTCTGGCCAAGGCTTTGGAGAAGGGAGCTGCAGGGAGGGAAGCGCCTTGGGTTACCCGATTGCTCGAATGTGCAGAACATCTTTAACTGATGTTCTGACTCTAAAAGTTTCAGAGCATCTCTAAGTTTATCGGTGGGAGTTCAGGGATCTGAACATCTCTGCTGTAAATAAAGGCTGAGAGAACTTGGGCTGTTTAGTCTTGAGAAGAGAAAGCTGAGAGGGGATCTTATTAAGGTCTATAAATAACTGATAGGCGAGTGTCAAGTGGAAGGGGCCAGTCTCTTTTCTGTGGTGCCCAGTAACAGGACAAGGAATGGCAGGTATAAGCTAGAACATCGGAAGTTCCACCTCAACATGAGGAGAAACTTCTCTCCTTGTGAGTGTGATGAAGCCTGGCTCAGGCTGCCCAAAGAGTTTGTGGAGTCTCCTTCTCCACAGACTTCCAAAGCCCACCTGGACATGTTCCTGGGTGATCCTGCTCTGGCAGGAGGGTTAGACTGGATGATCTCTAGAGGTCCCTTCCAACACTTAACATTCTATGAATTTTTAAGTACCTTCAAAGGAGGAACCCAAAGGTCTTTATAGATATTTCCACACCCAAAACAAGCTCCAGTTCCAGTTCAGGTTCATAACACAGAGGAAAAAAAATCTCAATCATCTTGGGGTTATCTAAACCTATTCCCCACTGCCACAAGAAACCACACTGCATTTTCCTAGGCTGAATTCTGGCCAGTACCATGAAATGCTCTATAAACTGCCAAAAAAACACAGGCCTGTGGGCAAGGAAGGCAGCAAGTCAAAAGCAGTGGTAGAAAAGAGATGAAGGGCAGCTTAGTGATTCAGGCCCAACAACACGATGCTATTTCACTGCCTCAATTCCCAAGGTCAACAGGAGTCGAGTCCCAGCCCAGCTCCACACAGACTCCTGCAACAGTGCAGTGCTAAAAGAGACAGACAGAGAGCCAAGAAGCAAAAAATCCTGTCTCTGCCCAGGCACAGGGCCCTGTGCCAAGGCAAAATTCTGCTTTAAGTGCCCAAGGGTCAGACCAACACTCCAGGGATGACTTTCCCCTTGTTACACAGGAACCCCCTCGGCAGGGACCAAGGCTGGGTACAAAGCACCGTATCCAGCACCCCTGGGCACTGATCTCTGCCAAAGGCTGCAAAGCTTCTTGGCTCTGCCTTCCCATTTAAGGAGTAAAGGGCTGATCCCATCCAGGGCTTAGCTCCACTCGCAGGGAGCATCTCAGTCAGACCCTGCTGTGGGAATGTGGTTAGAAAAGAGAAAGATGGTGAGATGCTGCAGAGGATTTAACCCCTGTGCCTGCTCTGGTAGAAGGGTTAAAATTTTGCCTGCTGCCTTTTCTATACATAGTCTTACAACACAATGGCCTCCAGCACATAAAGGCTTCACTGCTTCCTGATACAGCTCTTTAATCACACAGCATCAGGAAAATTGATGTCTCCAGAGCAGATATGGTCCCCATTTGGTTTTTTCTGCTTTGCATCCTGCAGGGAATCAGGACTGAAGATCTGGTTTGTTGGTTTTGGTTGGTTTTTTTCCTGTTTGTATGTTTTGGGGTTTTTTTAAAAAAAAAAAAAGCCAAAGGCAGTTACAAGCACTGGGGTCTGTTTGCTCCTCCTCCCAGTCCCAGCTCCTGAGGTCAGCAGGGAAAGCATCCAACAGTTGCAGAACGACAGCTTGTTTTCATTTAAACATTTGAGAGAGGCAGAATGAGCAACTTTCTCCCGAAGTGTACGAGACGTGATAATGTGCCTCTCCTGATCCCTGCAAACCCTTGCGAGAGAACATTCCGAGCAGTTTTCCTGTATGAGCACTGGCCAGGCAGTGACCAGGCTGAAAGCCACTTCCTTCTCCCACCCTCAAGTCGCTTTTGGAGCACAGAAACTACTGAGGGGATTCTTTGCCATCTGTCCTCCCTGTTACAAAAAGCAGAATCCCCAACGTGATCAAGAGAAAAACAACATCGGCCTCATCAAGAAAAGCATCTGCAGCCACAGGGCTCCAGGCAAGGCATCCTTATCCTTCAAGGAATCGACAGCTTTCCAAGAGGAGACACTGAGCAGCCCACAGTCAGGGAACAGATGCTGCACTCAGGGGATGGACAAACTCCTATGTTCCAGGGGAAACCTTCTGAGGTGCACGTCCAGCATGGCTAATCCCTGCAGCAGCCTTCTCCTCTGGGGTGGCTCCCATAGTCACACGCCAGCAAGCACAGAGCAGCTCTGCTGGTCCCGCACATCTCATGCTGCCAGAAGCTGTGTCTTGCCTGTCCGCAGCCAAACACATCTACCACCCAACCTCATGTCTCTGCAGAATTATTCCATGCCACACCAACACAAGGGATATAGACCCAATGCTTCACCACACAAACCAGAAACAGTCCTCCCATGAGCGTGTCCAACAAGCCACCAACTCCTGTCTTGCTACAGCCCTCGGTCAGCATCATGCTATTGCATCACTAGCAAAAGAGTCTTGGTTCCCAGGCACTTGATATCAAATGGAATTTGTGTTGAATTTTCAGCCACCTTGGATCAAAGCTACACTGGCAAATTCATTTGAGAATTGTTTATGGAAATAATGAGCAAGAAAAATAGTTGGCTTGTTTTTTCTACTGAAGGTACATTTTGATGAGGAAGAATAAATCACGATTCTAAAGCTTTAGTCATTTTTTGGAGGAACATCCGTTTTACACCAGAGGAGTGACTTCAGAACAGAAAAACCCAATGGCTAGAAACCAAAAATGTAAATATTTCTGTCTCTCAGGATCCATATTCTGCCAAAATACCAAAGCAGTGCTAGACAATGTGCAGGGGTGTCTGCCACCATCTCAAAGGCTCTGCGGATGTTTCCTTTCCAGGACAGTGAAAAGCAATTAGCCAAAATGGTGATAACCCCAGAGGAGGATGTTTTGGCCATGCGAAAGGAAACCCATAAACCCATAGGTACAGGAGCCCATGACTTAAAGAAATTCTACCCCATTAAAAACAAGCATTAACAACTTCTGAACTGGCTTCTGTTTTCTGGCCTCCTTGCCACCACTACTGTTTTATTGAAATTGCCCCAGCAGTATCAATTACAGGAAAATTCTGGCCAAGTCCTCATCCTATCCCACCCACTTGGCATTAACCCATCCCCAGCTCACCGCTCCCCCTTCCACACGTGCAACCCACAAGCCACATTTCTATTTTCAGCTCCCTGCCAGTGTGGTTAACCAGCTGCCTGGGGCTCCTCGAATGAAACATTTCGGGCAGGAAATTAAAAACTCTTAATTTACAACTGGGCACAGACTAGGGCAGGAGATGGACCCATGCTTACCTCCATACGCCGTCCCCACCACCCTGCTCCAACGCTGCGCTTCCTTCCCCCAGGATGGTGCAGGAACTGAGCTGGGACCCTGCTGACGCCCACTGCTCACAGGTCACACATTTTCTCACCAGCATGGCAACAGATAACACATAACAGCACCTTCAAACACTACCAGCCCTTGCTCTAGCTTGGTTGAGTATTAGGAGTGTCCACATCGATTTGGAGGAGGCCTTTCCTGCTGGGTACATGTAGAACAAGAGCTCACCGACCCTACCAGCTCCAGCTGTTTTGCCAAACAGCAGCAACAAGCCCCACACTTGCAGAGCCTCACCCTGGTTTTCTGTACCCAGCTGACATCAGCAGCTAACTTCGGAGCCCCTCACGACTACAACTGCCAAGCCCCAGCTCCAGCCCCTTGCTAATTTTAAGGTGCTTGAACACTTCAGCAGATCTCAGCTGAGATTTACTCTCCTAACTCCGACAGTCCGGCGAAACAGAGCCGTTTGGCACCAGCTGAAAACACCTCACTTGCAAGCTCCTTTTTTTCCATTTCTTCTGAGCAGAGTGACACTTGTATTCACAGTGACTCATCTCCTTGACCTTTCTATTCAGTTTTAATGGTGCAAGCTGGAAATAAGGGCATACAAACAATGCATTCATTATTCAGCTGGTGAACTGCAGCCCTCAGACCAAATCTCTGCGAGCACACAGAGTAGGTACCTCATTCCAGCACATCTAGGATGAGTAATCTCAAAGGCCACACAAACCTACTGCTTAATTCGCACTTGAGGGGTGCAGCTGAATGAGCTGCACCAAAAAAAAAAAATCACTGCAGGAATACAAGAGATCCTGGGAAACTGGCAGTGTCATCTCCAGGAATTCAGCTGCAATGAATTCTTACTTAAGTATTGTCTTGGAAACAAAAAAAGGGGGTGGAGGGAGGAACAGCAGAGGAAAAGAGGCCAGCGAAGCTCTAAGGCTACATGAGCTCAGCCAAAGCACAGCTCTTTCCTGTATATCCATACTCAAAAACCAGAAACTCCAGCTGATGTGCAGATGAAACCCGAAATCTGGCCACTGAAACTGCCTAACAGGCCCCTCAAGCAGGGACTCCAGCAGACCCCTTAGTGACCCATCCACTCTAGATGCTCCCCTCCCATCAACTTCTTTCAGCCTTTCCAGAAGAGCTGCAAACTCCCCTGTCCTTTGCAGCAGTGAAGCGCAGAGAGGCAAGGAAAGAAAAAGGGCTTTAAACAGTTTGCTTAAAAGCTGAGCCAGGAAAAAACGTATTACTTTATTTACTCTGAAAGAATTAGCATCTCCCTGGCTGCAGGCGCACAGCTTGATCCAGGCAGGGATGGCATGCAGGGTCATCCCAAGCTAACTGTAAGATTTAGCTGCATTTAAACCAGGCAGATCATTCAGGTCTTCAGCCAGCTGCTGCTTCCCAAGGAGAACAAAAGTTTGCCCAAACATGCAGCCCCATCCCTCATTAGGAAAACAGGGTGCCCAGTTCCTTCGGGGGACATCCA
Organism: Todiramphus chloris collaris; assembly: GCA_025345505.1. Taxonomy (NCBI): domain Eukaryota; kingdom Metazoa; phylum Chordata; class Aves; order Coraciiformes; family Alcedinidae; genus Todiramphus; species Todiramphus chloris. Next base: position 3,729,498 of record JANVCC010000185.1, read on the forward strand.
GATGCTGTTCAGACCAATGAAAAGTTGTCCCTGAGCACAGCAAGACCAAGATTTGGCCTTCAAACCTTTTTTTCCAGTGAACGTAGAGCAGCAGGGCTGAGCACCAGGAGGAATACCACATCAGGCATGGGAGACTTCTCAAGAACTCAAACCAAACCCACAGGGATGAATGCACTTAGCACACAGCCTGTGGCAGAGCACTCTACAAAATCCACTGGGATTACCTTCTTACATCAGCAAAACAGCTGAATGCCACCACCCCAAAGACAACTAAAAGACAGACTGACATCAGCTTATCTCACCTCCTCCTGTTCCTGCCCACAGCACAACCTTTGCACGAGAAGCTCTGCAGGGATCTCCAGCTCCGGGATCCAGCATCCTGCTTCCATTTGTATCCCCTCACCTTCCAAAGGTGGGTTTTTTTTTTCCCCCCAGGAAACTGAAGGACATGTGTGGCTGCCTAAGAGAGATGCCCTGCCTGCTGCTGATTTAATTTATGGATCTAACGCTTCAAAGTGTTCTGAGAATAGTCAATATATCAGCCTGGTGGTCTGCATTGCACCCCATTGTAGAATCTGCAGGAAATCTGTCCAAGTCTAAAGACAAAGATCCAAATAACCTTCTAAATTGGCCATGAGGCGCTAGTTTTGCTAGACAGGAAAACATCATCCCAGAGACCGAAGAGTATTTTTAAAGTAGAAACTCCCAGACCACAACCACTAACATCACCTGAGGCACAGGCATGAAAAGACACTCTTAGAACACTTCAGCCCTTGAAAGCACACTTCCTGTGGGCATAGCAGCATTCAATTTGTGTGAAAGCAACACCTCAATGCCAGGGAGACAGGATCAGGCCCCAGGGCATGGGAAACACAGGGACTTGCCTAAGGGCTAGGAGAAAGTCTGCAGCAGTGGTTAGGAACCTGCACTGATGTAGCTCATTGCACTCATTCAGCCCCCAAACTCTGCTTCTTTTTAATCTCCAGTTTATTACACAATCTTGAAGGAAAACTCCAGCACTGTAAATACATTCATACCATTTTTCTAGTTAAAAAAAAATTGGTGTATCTAAACATTGTGAAAGCTTCCAGATGATGCTAAGAGTCCTGTTGGGATTCTGGAGAGAAGAGAACCCAGGCTCTGGGAAACCAACCTCAAAAATGCCTTTTGTGTAGCTCCTTCATTTATTTATTTTAATTCTAAAGATTTTCCAGACACATCCACAGAGAAACCACGGCATCATTTGGACAGATCACTCAGTGCTAGGCTTCATTTCAAGAGCCTTGAAACTTGCCAGGAGTAACCTGGTGGCTAATTATACCATGTTGCCAATGTAAGTTTTTTCCATGCAACATCAGATTTTAACAAAGTTCTTCCATTCTTTCATGTCTCAACTTTTTTTTTCCCCCCCTCTGGTTTTGCTCATTCTTCCCATACTGGGTTTTTCTTTGTTTCACCCAAAGATTTATCGTATTTTGAAGACAAATTGCCAGCTTACAAACTCAGCACCTATCACATAAGCTCCAATGTAGCTAGTAAAATTGTGGGTATACAGAAAGACCAGGCTGCAACTGGAGAAAACCATCTCAGGAACTTCTCTCAAGCAAGCCAGGAAGGCAAAGGAGAGGGAATGCACCTCCTAGACTAACAGCTGAGGGTGTAAGTAGGTAGCAGGAAATGCCAGGAGTCAGGAAAAGAAAAAAAATCTTAAGGGTCTGAAGATTGCATTCTGCTTGCCTTGGTCAAAGATTTGCACCCACGGCCAAATGATGAAGCTCTTAGCTCAGAACTCTGCTGTGCTGATGCTCAGCCAAAGGGGAAGTGCCAAACACCAGCAATGAAACTGCTTCCTGATACAGATATTCTGCCTTCTCCAGAAAGCACAAGATAGTGTCCACCTGGAAGGGCTTCCCTTCCAAAAAGGATCTCTTCAAACCTCCCCAGAAAGCCACCATGCTGTCAGCAGGGAATGAAAACCTACCTTCATCTTCAGGATGCTATTCCTGACGGCTTGGTACAATAGTTGCACTCCAAAGGGGTCATAACCACAAAGAAATACAAATAAAAATAACAAGAACCTAAAAGGCTCTGAGCAGTCCTGATCCAGAAGAACGTAACCGAGCACCGAGAAGTCTCCATATCTCAGCAGAGCCAGAACTTGGAAGGAAGCATTTGGAAGGAGGAGTGGTGCCTTTGGTTGCATCAGCCCTCCCTTGGGGCTCCACAGCAGAGCAGCTGAGCCAAGGGGAACCCCCTTTGTGCAGTGTCTCTCAGCATGATGCCACTACCGGGTCCTACTGCTTCTCTTACACAGACTTGCTGTATCTCCAGGATGGGTGGTTGCACTTCATACTACGAAGAAGCTACAAGTACAGGACCTAGTGCAGGGCAACCAGTGGAGATTATCGAACTGAACTTCAGAAGAAGCGTAACTCCTGTACGCACATGCCTCTGTGGTGACAGTGACTTTGCCAGTGGGACAAATCCTGCAGATCTTAAATTTGACCCAACCCCAGAAGATGACTGAGACCTCAGCATTTCCAAATTATCCTCAACGGCAGCAGTAGAGACCTGCCCCCGAATCAGTGATTTCCTAAATACATGATGAGCAGAAGTCTACACCAGATAAAAGCCCAGACCAGAGATGGGAAGAAGTCTTTCACCACATAAAGAAGCCTGGGAAGAGCTGTGTATTTCTGGTTCCTTTCTGGTTTATTTCCCAAACAATTCTTCTCATTTTAAACTGTAGTTTCCATTTCCCCAAAAAAATAGGTATTTAAAAAGAAATCACAATCATGTTGTCAACAGAACCCAAATAATGTTTTAAACCTTTCTCTGCAAAATAATCCATTTTATAGAATGATAGCCACATCCTGAGGCTAAAGCTTCCTTCTAAAGAAGCCAGGCGAGAGCCTCCGTGGGCGAGTGTGCACGAAGGTGATGAAGTGCCAAATGTATACTTGTAACACAGCAGGGATTTCCTCCGTCTTTGGAGCTGCTGCACTTCAAAGTCAACTCACAGGACAGCAGAGCACGAGCTCCAAAGGGATCTGCTATTCCCTAATCACTCCAGACCTGGTCATCACCACTCCAAACCATGGTGTACGCACACCAGTCCTTACTGACCAATGTCAATGCCAACCAGGAGGCCAGAGATGCTCCTAACTCAAGCTTTTGGAAGTCATTTAAGGTCCAGCAGCATCATTTACCTGACCAAGATCCTAGACTCATCTCTGCACCCACAGTGTTTGCTGTCACCCAACAACCCAGGAGGCTCAGCTCCCCATTCTTCCCAGGTCCCACCCTTCTCCAGATGCACCCACAGGCAGCCACACCAACACATAACTAGTAAAAACCATGAATCACCATGCTGATACCTCATGTGAGCACTTTATTTTTCCATATGCTACCTCCCCATGGTCCAGCTGGCCTGTCCCCCTTCCCTTCAGTATCCTTTGTGGGTTCACTGGGCCAACAAGCCCCTAAATCCTCAAGCTGCTCCTGTGGAATCACTCACAGCAGTACCACTCCATGCAGCTTTTCCAAGAGTAGACTTTAATTTTTTTTCTACACACAGTAGTGGGCATCCATCCTCCACCTGCTTTGGGAAGGGCAACACCAGAATGCAGCCCCAGCACCCAGACAGCACGGGGAGAGGGAGGGCACAGGGAGCAGGTCAAAGAATCAGGGTAAGAAGACAAGAGAAAAAGCAATTGTTAACAAATTGCCAATTTGATTTACCTCTGCAGAAAAGCCCAGACCGAAGAGCATTTCCCTGGAAAGTGCTGCCACAGATTTATTTCTGAAGTCCAGACGAAAGTCAGAATGCCCAAAATGCATCTATAAATGGTACTTCACACAAACGCCTCTGCATTAGTGGCATATGCCACAGCAGCACCTTCTGCTTCTCAGCATCTGCTGCCAAATTTGTCTCTTCTTAAAGATTGTATCTGCAGTTCAAAGCAGTTGTGAGCACACATACTCTAAGCCCATGCCCTGATGCCATGCTGCAGGCCAGAAGGGGAAACTGAGTCACCAAAGCAGAGATGGACAGACAGCACCAGACCTCACCTTCAGTGTTACTAGAAAAGCAACTGAGCACATCCTACCAAAGATGACTGAACATCTGCAATCCGTTAAGGGTCTGGGCCTCTATGACAGTGGCAAAGATTTTCACGTTGGAGCTGTGAGAAAAAGAAAAGCTACTTCAAAATTAAAACCGCTGCGCAGCGCGGCCGCTCGTACCATAGACACAGAGAAACAGCGCTCAGCTTCTCCTGGCAGCCACCAGGAGGGTATGCCCAGTTAAGAAAGCTCCCCTCATTTCTGTCACCCTCTCACAGCACAGAGGTGGGAGATCAGAGCAGGAGCCACGTTACTGGGTCACACCCCCCAAAGGCTTCTGAGAAACATTAGCACGTCCCCTGCAATGCTACGGTGTGGCTGGGAGGTATCACGAGCCAGAAAACTACCCATTAGATTTTCTCAACATCTCAGAAAGGAGTAATCATGAAAAGTCCATCTCCAGCAACAAAATGTAAGAGGCAGGGCAGGTCCCATTTAAAATGAGGATGCCCATCCCTTTTACAGTCCCTCCCTATTTGTTCTAGGGAAAACTCTATGTCTGTGAGCAGGAGGAGTAACACCAAGACAGATTTGTTTACTGGATTACTCTTGCTCTCAAAAAAGGGGTTTATATGTGAGGATGCAATGCCAGCAGGCAAGTCCATGCTGTTGTCCCTCTTTGTCCACCAAAAATCAGCAACTCTTCAGCAGGTTTTGCCTTAGAGCTACCCCTAAAGATCAGAGATGAAATGGGATTCCTCCAATCCCCAACAAATGATTCCGCTGACAAAACTGCAATGCTTCATACAAAAAAAAGCTAAAGTTCTTGTTAGCTTTGGTGGGAGCCAACAGAACCAGCTCCTCGAGCACCAGTTTGAAACCAGCTCCTGCAGCCAGCATGGCTGAGGCGCTGCGGGAAGGCGAGCGTGGGACCAGCCATCAAAAACCACCTCAAAGGGAATGGTCAGCAAAGAGTTTCCATCTTGACCCCAGCTTACGTGGAAGAATAATATATTACCTCAGCAGAATGCCTCTGCTGCATGCCCTGGACGGGGCACGTCCGACAGCTGGGTGCTTTTAAGTTGCAAAGTCCTGTTCCAAACTGGCATTACGTTGACAGCATAATCCAGGTTTTACATTGGAAATCAGATCTGTCATCAATTCCAGACTTATAAAGTCATATTTCTGCTTGTAAAACAATATCAACACTTTTGATTGGCAAAATATTAAACAAGCCACTTCTAAATGGCTGGATAAAGATTCTTTTTCTTTCTATTTTTTTAAAGCTCATTCTAGATGGCTGGGGAAGAGCCAAGGGGAGAAGCAACAGATGGTAACAGGATACCTCACAATTTCCAGCATTTTTTATTTCTTTTAAAGGGTATGCCATGTATTCTTATTACACTTCTCTTTGCCACTAAAGGAAACTGCTGCTTCCAAAAGTTTTCACCCAGAAACCTGATTCAATTTTATAGGGATTTGTAAAAACAGAGAGAGATTCCAGCTTTGTCTGTGGCTTAGATTTTTGTGTGACATCATCTGTTAAAATATGGGAAAATCTGAGCTGGAAGGGCAGTGTTCAGAGGCCGTTCAGTTGGTGTCGCCTTTGCCATTGCTATTTCTCTGTTGTTCTGGAAACCCTCTTTGGAAGGCGTCTTCCCCCTTTCTTTTGGAGTCACCAGACGGATCTGCTTGTGAAGATTATTACAGAGAAGATTCACCTCTCTCCATACAGAGAAGCCAACTAAAATGAAACTGAAACAGAAACAATCTGAGCTGAAATAAAACCAAAGAGAAGTTGGAAAGATTAGAGAGAGCTATAAAGAGCATTAGTCAATGCCATCAGCAATCCCAATCCGACTCCTCCCTCATCCAAATTATTTGATGTCCTATTAGGAGGCTCATTAGGAAAACTGAAAGCCTTTCACTCTAAGAGTCATGACTTGGAGCTGCACATTGGCCCTACAAAAAGCTCTCCAGCCACCCCACTGCAGCATCAGCTCCAACCAACCCTCTGCTCCCTGCAGCTGCACCCTGAAGTCTTAGAGAAGTTACCAGGTAACTTTAAAAGCAGCTGGATCTTACTCTGGAGCTGTCTGGAGGACATACACCACCAGGCAAAACACCAAGTGACACTCTGAAACCACTCAGACAAAAGAAAAAAGGAAAAGTTTTGTCACCTTTCCTTTGAAACAGTTGGGACTGGTATGAATTCAGTTTTCAACTAACACAAAGTAACAGAGCAGCTTGACAAGCCGGCTGCACAGAAAGGGAACTCAAGAGGAGCTGGTACCATTCCAGTATTCTTCTAGACAGAAAACTGCTCTAACAGTCCTGTACTTTTGTAGTACGACAGAAAAATTTGGTGGTAGCTCCGACTGCCGTTAACTTCTCCCGCGGTGATGTTCTAGAGGCATTTTATTCATCGACTAGCAACTTATTTTCCATCTCGCTCAGACTTTACAAGCAAACCATTAATGAAAGCATTCCTCGTACGCCCACTTTTTCTTCCTTAAGGTCATTTTAAGAACCTAGAAATTACACTAATTTGCAATCAGGCTGCTATGTACAGAATCCCACACACATTTGTCCTGGTAACACACAACCAACCCTGCAAACTCTGCTGCCTGGGTTTCCCAGGAAAAAATACCCAGCGCACACAAAAATCAACCATGAATCCCAGTCCGCTCAGCTCTTTGGGACACTCCTCGCTTTCTGAAGTTACCCTGCAGAACTCCATCCACTTTAACTTTGCAGATTTCAAAATCAGTTCTGCCAGCAAACTGCTTCATCGCCTTTGCAACGAACTATAACATAAAAAGACCTCAGAGCATCGATGCATCCGAGCGGTCCACTACAAACTCACAGAACACTCTGAAAACACAGAGAAAACTTTCCCAGCAGACCCGCACGTCTCCAGCTGCCCCGCTCTAGCATTTCAGAGCCCACCCGGGGAAGGCAGACATTTGGAAAGCAGAGCTCTGGAAGCACACTCAGCAAACCCAAAGCAGCCACTTAGTGAAATAAAAGTGCTTAGTCCCACTCCTGCATGGCTGTAAGAAAAAATGACATTCCAAGGGTTTTTTTTTTTTTCTGGCTGCGTGTCTAGTGCTGTTGCACATCTGGTGCCTCACAGGGTTTCCTCTTGCCACACTCAGCCACAGCTTTAGGGAGGAATCCCTGCAAATATGAGGCTGGTGAGGCGAGGAAGCAGAGTGAGCCTTGGAGTTCCGGGCAGAAGAGGCTACAAAGCTTTTGTGTACCGAGCTCTGCTGCTGGGATGTGCAGAGGGGAGAGCAGTTACTGCTGCACAAAAAGTTTCTTCTCCTTACTAAGAAGGAACTACGCAAGACGAGGAGGTTTCCAGTCGACTAAGTATATATTCACCCACATATACACGCAGATATATAAAGAACGAGAGCCTCCAGAACGCACATCTGACTTTTGCTCCAGAAAATCGAGCCCAGCAACAGGCAGCTCCGCTCTAAGAAAGGCGAATAAAGTATTGTTTTAAAGTTTTGGGGCTTTTTTTTCCCCCCCC